>CM070103.1:1210000-1382500 GCA_036178185.1 Liparis tanakae
CTGCCTTTCAGAAACTCCACTCTCGGATCCTGGATCTATCGGCGGCGGATTTGCTGTTGGAGCCCGAGAGGAGCAAGGCCTTCCTGCTCTCCCGGAGCACCGACTCTCCCTTCAGTGTAAGCTTTCGTGGAGGAACGTGCAGGAGGCAATGCATTTCTCTTTTCCCTGTTCGTCCAGGTAGCTTAACCCGCTCCAGAAATCGTTACGCGATATTAAAATACAGACGCGACGGGATGAAGCCGTGACCCTTCGTCTGCTCTCGGCACTAAGAGGAACAAATCCTTGTCATATTACCAGAAAAAAAACATCGATTGACTCGCCATCAGTAAAAAATGTCTCCATAGGACACCGTGGAACATTAGTCATCTTATGTATTATGCATCCAGGCCTGGAAACGAGTTATTGTACCCTTTTGGCCCCTGAGAATGCCATCCGATAAACCCCAATGTGTACCGTCGAGAGCGGAAGAGGAGGGAGGAAATGAAATGATAATTATCGATTCATGAATCAACTCTTTTCAAATAGGTTGCATGAGGCGGGACGCACCAGTGATGAGTGGACTACCTTATTTCTTGTCTCGCGTAGGAGAATAAAAAAGCTTTTGCATAGGGAGACATATGCAAATGCCTCTGCGGCGAGACGCCAATTAGAGAAACATCTGCCGGGCGCCGATCACCGCACACGGGAATGTCGTTAATATTTTTAAATTGAGTTTGAAAAGTGCATCGCCGGAGCGGTTTACGCGTTTGATCGGCCTGTCAAGTCTTTGTTAAATATCTTTCATCGCAAATGAACAGCGAGGCGGCAATTAGACAAGCATCGCCGCCGACAACCGGCACGTCAACCGCTCTGACATTTAAAACACTGAGAACGTCTCTTCCCTCCGTCTCGTAGGAGGCGCAGTTGAACGGGAAGGCGGGTCTGCCGGTGGCCAAGTGTCTGAGCCAGCTGAGTCTGACGGTGCCGGCGGCGCCCGTGTACCCGCGCAGCAGCTGCAGCAGCAGCGAGTTGTCCCTGTCCAGCGCCTGCAGCGAGTTCTCCAGCGGCTCCTACACCTGGAACGATGGACGCTCCTGTGGGAGGACGGTAAAAACCCTTCCACGGATCCCTGTTTGTTCCGAGGCCTCGTTTTAACATCCCCCTCCTTGCCCCCGTAGGCGTCTCTGACCTGGGAGAAGAGGCTCAGTTTGGGTTCGTCGGCGCCGAGTAACATCTGCGCCCCGCCGGAGGAGCCGCCGCCCACCAGGCGCAAGGAGAGCAACATCCTGGAGGGGCTGAGGAAGCTCCAGAGGAGGAGGCACAGGAGCTCCTCCGCGTCCTCCAAGGTCTCCAAGTCGGCCGACAAAGACTGCATGAACTCCAACGAGGGCATCTACTCCCTGGGTATCAAGAGCGGCAGCAAAGGGGTGTCCAAGCCCACCCACGTGGGCAGAACTCTGGCCCTCGGGGGCAAGAGGTTCTCTTACGACTCTGACGATGCCGATGATGAATTGCCTCATTCCGGTCGAGGGGGCGACGTCCCCACCAAGGACAGCTGGTTTTACTGCAAGAGGCTCTCTCGGAGCATATCGGACAGCTTGTGCAGCTGGGAGGGGCTACAGGACGGCGGCTCGGGTCCGGCGGCGTCCAGACACCCGTCCGGCTGTGACTCCAAAGAGCGTCCCGAGAAGCTCCTGAGCTTCATCAACAGTTTTCTCCCCGAGGGAGCGAGGCCGTCGGCGGTTTCTAAACCCTCCCCGCTGCACTGCGTCCCGTCCGACCCGGAGGGTCCGAACCCGCTCTCTGACGCGGACGACCCAGAGGAGCCGAACCCGGAGGCCAGCGGCGTCCGGGCGTCCTCCGGCCAGCGGGCGGAGAGGGACTCCGAGAGGGTTTCCAGAGACGCCGCCAAGCTGCTCGCTCTGCAGCGCTTGCGGAGAGAGCAGGGGCGCACCCAGTCGGCCGACGGGAGGCCGAGGCCCTTCGGCCTCCCGAAGGAGCCCAGAGGGGCCACGGGCACTCAGTCAGAGGAGAGCATTTCTAGAATATTTGACGCCGAAGGAGAGCCTATTGAACTTTGCGCTCAGAAGCTCGCAGCCGGGCCTGTAAGTGACATCCAAAGTAGCGAGGTAATTGCCAATTACGCGGAGCTGCTGCCCCGCGAGAGGCCAACGAGGCAGAAATCAGCAAACGCGAGAAACTACACCGTTCTGGAATCTCCGGAGAAGCCGTCTGAATATCAAACGAGGCCGGGCCAAACGAGCAATAGCAGGGAGGGCAGCGAGGAGAGGCCGACGCCACAAAGGAAACTAATCAAACCGCCAGCCAACCGGCTCAACAGGAGCCACTCCATTCTCTCCGCCAACGACCCCGCTCCGAAGGCGAGCGGTTCAAAGATACCCGGTCGAAACAAACCTCTGGGATCCCCGCTGAGGTCCAAGGGCTCCTCCGCTGAACCGGGCAGCGGCGGAAGCTCAGGAACCTCTAGTCAGGAGAAGTCCCCCACCTCCCCTGCAGTGAAAATGTCCAGGTTCATCAAAGCCGCGGGAAGCTGCTCCCAGAGCCCGAAGGCGGGGAACTCCAAGCTCCCCAGCAGGGCCGAATGGAGCAAGGGCCCCTCCTCCGGCTCCCCGCACCTGTCCAGGAGGCACCTGGAGTACGCCGACGACGGCGAAACGCCCACCAGAGACAAACACTGTGAAACCGGCAAAACCAAACTCAGGTCCCCGTCTCCCCCCCCCCCTCCGGGCCGCACCACCTCCTTACTGGTCAGACCAAACTACGAAGGGTCGCCTCAAGCACATAAAACATGGGCGGCTCAAACCTCCACGCCGACCACTGTGAGGGGCCCGCCCCCGAGTTACCACACGACACTTGTACCAAATATGCAAAGTACGCTACCCATCAAGGATAAAGACTGTCTGGACCTGGATGCGGGCTACGGGACTGCACTCGCACCTCAGAAACTGGTTGAGAAAACCAGTCAGCACCTTCAAAAGTCCCCCGCCAACACTCAGACCGCGGCGAAAGGCACTTCCAAGAGGACGACCACGAAAGACTACCTCCCTTCTGCAAACTCAGGGTGTGCTCTTGAATCTGAAAATGCACCTAAAAGCTCAAAGAATGTCCCTCCTCCCTACAGCGCCCTCAGAGGGCCGAGCAAAAGAGGCTCCACCCACGATAACGTCCATCCGGCGGTGCAGAAGGCGTCCGTTAGTTTGCCCGCGTCGCTTCCGGACGCCCCTCAGGGTAAAACTGAACCCCAGAATGGCAACGCGGTGGTCAGCCCCCCCGCCTCGGCCGTGGTTTCCCCCAACGCCTCGAAGACCCGCATCCCCATGGGGTTTAAAGCGTTCTTAAAATCCCCCCCGAGCCATAAAAATAGTCCTTCTATACCAGGCAAGCAAGAGAAAGATCATATCCGCTCCGTCTCCAAGGAGACCGTGACTCTGAACGCTTCCACTCAGTGTGACGGCCTGCAGCCGGCGTTCAGTATCGACTCGCCGCCCGAGACGTCCGTCGCGGAGGCGAAAGGTGACGCCCGGAGCCGGCCGCTGGAAGACGAGGCGCACGGCGCCCGGTTGCCGGAGGAGGAAGAGGTTTGCGATAAAGGGAAAAGGAGTAGTCAGCTTTTCTCCAGATCCATATCTGTAACTACGAAACCTCACCTGAAGCCGGCCTTGGGGATGAACGGCGCCAAAGCGAGGAGCCAGAGCTTCAGCGCCAACTACATCGAGAAACCCAGCGTCAACTCCCTGGAGGGACCGGGGAAGATCCGAACGCAGATCATCACCAACTCGGGCGAGAGGGGAAACTCTCTGTCCAGGCAGACGTCGTTGGAGGTAGGGGGCGGCGGGGCGGCGGAGAGCCCCGCTCACCCGCCCAGGACCCGGCTGAGCCACTACGGGGGCATGACGGGGTCAAACAGCCACAACCTGCTCCCCGAGAGAACCTCTAGGTCGGGCTGCAAAGGCGACGGGCTGCAGGTCACCTCCCCGTCTCACAAAGAGGCCCGGAGCCTCCCCATCGGCTCCAACAACATCCGCAAGGCCGCGAAAGTCGCCTCCCAGCCGCAGTTCCGTCGCCCGTCCTCCTGCGTCTATCGCTCGGAGAATCCAGCGCGAGAGACGGGAGGCCTCGAGACCGGCGCCGACGAGCCGGACTTCGGCAGGGAGGTCCAGACCCAGGAGGACTCTCCGGACGCGGAGGAGAGGAAAACCGGCCCGGCGGCCTGCACCATCGAGGAGAAGGTCATGATGGGGATCGAGGAGAACCTGCATAAATGTCAAAAGCAGGAGAAAGTGGCGGCCGGCGAGACCAAGCAGAAGACGGGCCCCTCCCTGGCCAACTGGTTCGGCCTCCGCAAGAGCAAACTTCCACCGCCGGGCGGCAAGAAAGCCGAACCTGCGAAGGGGAAAGAGGAGAAGAAAGAGTCGAAGATCGGATCGGTGCTCGGGGGCAAACAGGTGAAGTCCGACAAGAAGAAGGAGAAGAAGAAGAACGACGGCCAGCAGAGGGACGGCCAGGAGGGGCAGGGCCTGTCGGAGATGAACCACAAGCTGAGCTCCATCATGGACCACTGCAACAACCAGATGGGTCAGATCGCCAGCCAGATCCAGTGCACCACGGCCTTCATCGGCAAAGACCAGTTCGTGAAGGAGCTGCTCGGCAGGTACGATCCTCTGATTACTTCCTAAAACTAAACACGTGTTGTTCTATTAAATTGATCTGATGAATGAACACGAGGCGGCGGCTCCTGTCGGTTTGAGTTACGACTCCCTGACCGGCGCTGGGACGCATAGTCGGATCTGTAAAGATCCTCATCTCGCACTTTGAAGTCTCAGCCTGACATATCGGGATCCAGAGTAACCGCACTGACGTTAACAAAAACAAAAATCAAGATCTAATCTCGTTTTCTTGCCAGGAACGCCGTGAAGGGCAACTGCGTGGCCGCGGCGCCGCCCGGGACCCCCCCCCCCAAGAAACACGGCGACGCCAAGGGAGATATGGAGACGTGTGCAGATATGGCCGTGAGTGAGCCGACACGCCGACTTTATTACGGCCGCTTCCCTCCAGCGGGGCGATGATGACGACGATGATGACGATGATGATGACGATGATGATGACGATGATGATGATGATGATGATGATGATGATGATGATGATGATGATGATGATGATGATGATGATGATGATGATGATGATGATGATGATGATGACGATGATGATGATGATGATGATGACGATGATGATGATGATGATGATGACGATGATGATGACGATGATGATGATGATGATGATGATGACGATGATGATGATGATGATGATGATGATGATGATGATGATGACGATGATGATGATGATGATGATGATGATGATGATGATGATGATGATGCTGCTGAGACGGTCCTCGGGTCTCAAAAGGCCATGAAGTGATGACCTCGTGGATTTACTCTTTTATTATCTGTCCGTCAAAAATAAAAACGCCGCACTGCCTCGAGAGCTGGAGGGGAGCAAGACGGCCATAACAAAAATAATAAAAAAGTATAAGGGGCGGGAGAGAATCGCACAAAGAGAATCTGGCTGCGTAACGCGGGCCGTTTAATCCAGACGATGTGGGGTTGGATAACATGGAGCGGCTCGCTTATCACAGGCACTCTATTTGACAAAAGAGCCATTTAAAACGCTCCTCCAAGCCGCCTCTATCTGCTCCCCACAGAAATACAACAGAAGAGGAGCGCAGTGTGACCTACAGGCTCCGGCTCTCTTACCAAACCAGAGCCACTTTAAAAATATACCAATTAAAGTACCATTGACGTACTTCTTGAAACACAAAAGTCTGAAAATACACGATTGTGAAGGTACAATAAGTGATACTCTACCTCTAAAGGACGACGTATATAGTAGATACAAGTTAGATAAGGGAACATGCACGCTTATCTCCAGTGTAATGTGATTTATAGCTCGTCTGCTTACTATTATTATCTTTTTTTTAATATTCTAGACACTTTTAATGAGTCAGAAGATCCACCTGCGGCCTGAAAACGAAGCGGGGCGCATCCCGGACGCGGCGTGCCAAGACCACATGCTCGGTAAGCTTTGACTATTGCATGTGACGTGAATGAACGATTGAGTGTAAAAACAAATAAAAAATGCTCGCATTTTGCATGCATTGTGACTTTTTGCGACTTTTCCGCCAAATATTTGTCTGTTTTAAGCGTTTTATTCACCAGCGGTTACTTCTTCGTCTTCTTTTTTCCGAGTGAGCTGTCACTAACCGTCACCAGTGTGCCGGAGCGGCGGAGCGGTCACACGTTCTAGTGTTCTCACGGCCGTGATTGACAACTCAATTCCTCCGCCGGCTAATTCCCTCTCACTAGCGTCACTGTGGGGAGAGGCAGCAGCAGCTGGGGAACCAATAGATAAATAAATAAAAAAAAATAAATCAGGTGATTGATGTGCAACCGGGTGATATCGTTGCAATGCCTGAGCAGCTAAGAAAGTGAGGAGAACAATAGATGCATAAAACAATGTGTAAGCAGGGACGACTAGAACAATGCATTGGTCCAAACGTTCAGGCTACTTTACTCAACCCTCCTGTTACCTTCAAATGTACTAACATCTTTTACCCGTGCATTTAAAACCTCCAGATAATTATTAGAATTAATATTGTTTCCCAAGTTTAAGTCAGGTACTTTTTGTTTGTTTGTTTATACCTAAATAGCCTTTAAATAAATTAAAAAGTTGATATTTCTTATGTTTTACACGGTGAAAAACAGCCTGGGGTCAAATTGACCCCAAAGAACACCGATAGGTACAAGTCATGAAATATGAAGCAAAAAACATGATGCCAATCATTTCTTAGAGGTGTTAAACGTTGAATGGGGTCAAATTGACCCCAAAGGTCACAGGAGGGTTAACTCACGTCTGGGTGTTTATTTTAATAGTTTAAAATAACATTTTGAGTTTCTTCAAAGTGTTTTAATCAATATCTTGATAGCATATTCCACTAAAAGTCGGTCATGTGGCTTCATTGTTGTCTTTTTATCTGCAGAGTATTCTTATGGTGGTGAATGAAAACATGAGATGGACTTAATAATCCACACAGAACCAGAAACTTGCTTTAAGATAAATAACTTCTGAGAACATAAATAGTTTGGGCTAAGTTTTGGAAATGACGTCAAATGAATTTCCTCTGTTCCCGCTGAACATGAAGACTTTTTTCTTTTTAATTCCGCCTGCTCAGCACTTCTAGAGCGCGTGAACTAAATATGTGGTAGGCTTTAATGCCGCCTGTCTCCACGGTGCAGCATCCGAACGCATCCATCAGAGAAATAGTTTTACGGACGCCAAATTTTTAATGCGAGCGGCGGCGAACGTGGACTTTGAAGTTCACGGTCAGTTATTGTGTATTAGCGGGACTTCCCTCAGGGCCGTACGTCCTCTTGTAAAGAGGACGATAAATAACTTTGTGACCGGCCGGTAGCGCGGAATGAGCCTCATACATCTGCAGGGGTGTGACGGCGGCGCTGATCAATACCAATGATTTGGCAATTATTTCACTGCCTGCTGATGCTTCTGGCTTTCAAACTTACTTTGGACTGTGTTTTGGAACACACACACACACACACACACACACAGCTGCAAATAGTGTTGAGTTATCATCGCATTTTCATTTGGGAGACGACGGCTCCGACTCCCCCGCGTCGCACAGAGCCCGATTCACTCGGCCCCCCCGGAGGCTGAGTGGAGAAGTGATGAAAAACTACATTGTTGTCCAGTTGTTGTTGTTGTTGTTGTTGTTGTTGTGGCCGCCGCCTCTGGACAGAATTACCGTGCAGCGTGTTCCGGTTTGGGTTTCGGGGGCATTGTGCACGGCCAGGCATGGCATTCATTATCCCGCTGTGTAATCTACAGCTCTCTCCACCTTTTGTCTTTTCTCACACACACACACACACACACACACACACAGAGGCATGTGTGTATTCACACGCTCGTATACACACTAATGTTGACACCTCCAGGTACGACGCACCTGCAAAGACTCCTTCCTCTCAGATGTTGTCAGCGTTATCGTCTGGTTTTCATTGCCTTGTGTTGTGGAGCTCTTAATCTGAAAGAGAGACAGCTGGTTGAAAGATTAATAAATAAAAAATGTATAAATAAAAAAAGGCCATCTGTCCACACGCGGTCCAAATACAGAGGACTGGTTTTCACAGTGGGGATGAACGTCTGCAGCCAGTGGGATGAAGAGTACACCGACTGGGCTCCTGGCATCCAGAGGAGGATGCAGGTGTTACTTTAGTGCCTTGCTAATGAGCAGTAAAGAGACAGAAGGGCAGCTGGGGCAGAAGTGGAAGCGTGAGACTCCTCCGTAAACCTGAAGCATCCCAGAGAGAAGCGCTCGTGATGATCGCTGTAGCTCTAACAGCCGAGGTATCGATCCATCTCCCCATGTCTGCTTTTCAAGAGCTTTTCCCTCCAGAGGATCAACAGCGGAGAGGAATGCACCTGCAACGGGGGCTTAACGTCTCATTTGAATTTGAACTAAGGTTTGAACTAACGCTTTTGCAAACCCTAGCTCGGTTAAATACCATAAACGAGGAACTGTGACCCGAGGCGTCCAGAAGCCGGATCCAGACGTCCAGAGGATAATCTGACCTGTTTCTCCCCCCCCTCTCCTCCTCCCCCTCCCCTCCCCCCTCCGTGTTACCGAACCCGCTCCAGACGCCGTCTTTACTCACAACCCTTTCCGCTGCGTGTGAATCCTCTCCCTCCTTCCCTTCCCCCGTGCTCCTCCTCCTCGTCACGCTCCTTCCTCTCCCTGTCACCTTCAGGCTCCGGCTGTCAGATGAGGACCCTGGACAGCGGGATCGGCACCTTCCCCCTCCCCGATTCCGTCACCCGAGCCGGCGGGCGCCACCTCCCCAAATCCGAGTCCAGCCCGGGAGATCTGGAGCCTCCCTCTCCTCGCCCGGAGCCCCCACTCCCCGATGTGAAAGTGCCTTCCCTCCCGGGCGCCCCGCCCAGCATGGGCCACTCCCACTCCGACCCCAGCGTGACCTTCAGGGACGCCCAGAGCCGCCTGCCCACATTAGCAGCTTCGGGTAAGTCCAGAACTTTCTCAATATATTCAAATGCGAACGTTGCATTTTCAGCGACAGCTTTAAGCGAAGAAGATCCTTTTGGTTTCCTCAACCGACGCCACGGAGGAGCGTTTCCCTCCAGGCCGCCGGACGAGAGGAAGCCGACGTTTACTAGCCTCCCATTAGAGGAAGAACCTCGTTTGCCGTGCCTAACGCACCGACCTGAGATCACAAAGCGCCTTCCCCGCCTCTCCGGGCGGCGCTCGGTGGAGAGGTGGTTGTGTGGGGTGCAATCAGACGGCTGATTAAAGCCGCGCGGCGGCGGGGCGGCGGCCTCCGGGGTTTCCTGCCCGCAGGACGTTGGCTCGCGTCTCGCTCGCCTCGGGCAATTTGAGACCCGACCGTCGGCGCAAACCCGAGAGCGACTCCTGCCGAGTCCCCGGGTTGATTAAGAGAGCCTCTGTTCCTCTTCGTCGTAATAATAATAAGAAGGTACAGAAAAAGCTCTTTTGAGAAGCAGGAGCTCTGTAACCGGAACGCAGCGCCGTGTTAAAAGAGACGCTCAAATTGGCGTCTGTCGGCCGAGTGATAATAAGGCGGTGCGGGGGGCGGGGGGGGGGGGGGCATTGATGTTTGATTGCTTGGTTATTATGCACAGCTCATTTCATATGTGCAGAAAATAAATGTGTGCAGTTGAATGGGCTCTGCTTGAATGTCATCAATCCGTCCGTCCGAAGGGGAGATTGTCACTTTGGAAGAATTCAGACGATGTTGTCCTTCCTGTTGTCTATTTGCGTCATCAAGTGGTCGACTAGGCGGCGTCTGACTCACCCCTCTGTTGCCTCCTAGATGCAATCAGGCTGAAGAGGTCGAGCCTGGGCTCCACGGAGGACAGACAGACGGCGGAGAGGACGACGAGAGCGCGGGGCGAGGACGGTGTAAGACGTCCACACGAAAACGTTCACGCGTTCACACGTCGTGAAAAGACGAAACACGTCGCAGCAATGTCTGTCTCTCCTCGATATAATCCAGCGGCACTCGTCTTTGGCCGCGCCGATCCTTTAAACATCTTTTTGTTATCGATTCAAACAGGAAAGAGTCCTGCAAGTGTGCTCGTACTCGGGGAGCGGCAGCGACACGGAGACCGAGCCGGAGAGGACGCTGGTCCCCAGGTCCAGGAGGAGGGACTCAGGTCCGTCTGGATGAGACGAGCAGCCGCCACATTATTCACCAGCTTCCCTTTCTAGTCATTCCTTCCCATATTTTCTATTAAAAAAAGTAATTTCCCCGTCCACAGTGGCGCGGAACGAGGAGACCCTGAAGAGGAGCAGCGTGGAGACGTCCTTGTCCATCATGGACTACTACCAGCACGAGATGTACGCCCACCTGGAGAAGGACGGCCGGAGGATCTCCCAGTACGACCTGCTGCACGCCGAGGCGTCGCTGGCCGGGGACCGACTCGGCGTGAGTACGGCTCGCCGCTTCACCTCCACAGGCTGCTGGGACGATGGCGTCCAGTAAGACGGACATTTGGGGACAATGTATGACATGTTCTGGTTGTTTTAGACTGATTGTGTCGGAGATATAGAATAAGTCCACTTCCTCCCTTCAGGGATCCCACTGGAACTCCTCTTCTTGCTCCTTCCTCTCTCCTCCTCCTCCTCCTCCTCCTCCTTCACACACACTTTAACATGCACTTTAACTTAAACATGTCACTTGAAACATGCACATAGACACTTTTAACGGTATTTGTTGTCCGAGCACTTTATCTTTATCTTTGTCTTTATCTCATCTTCTCTTATACTTAAGTTAATGTTGATTGTTGTTTGTCATGTTAAATGTTGCACCTTCCGCCAAAAGAAAATCCTTGTTTGTGTAAACATTCCTGGCAATAAACGGTTTCTGATTCTGATTCTGATTCTGAAGACGTTTAGAGGGACACCAATCAGAATCAAATCAGAATCAGAAACCGTTTATTGCCAGGAATGTTTACACAAACGAGGAATTCTTTTTGGCGGAAGGTGCAACATTAGACATGACAAACAACAATCAACATAAACTCGGGTACAAGACAAGATAAGATAAAGTGCAGCAGAACGTTTAAAGTGTCCAAGTGTGTTTCTAGTGACGTGTGATCATGTCACATCCCTCCATGAGAGGACCGTTCAGATGGTCACAGCGAGTCCTGTGGAGCAATTTCCATTCCTACCTTTTAAAACTCCAACCCGCTAAACCCAGAAGGGTTTTCCTCGGCGCCCGTTGGAACTCTGGAGGTTTTTTCAAAGCGTCCTAATTGCGTTCGATCTCCAGGCCTCTCGTGTCAGCGGCTCGTTGCCGATTAGTATTTAACGCCGCCGCGCCGCAAACGAGGACCAGAGACCGTGAAATGTGCCTCGGCGTGCAGGGACGCACTCCGCTCCACACGGAAATCCATAAAGTTAAAAAAACAAAGGAATCCGACTAAAATACAAGTTAAAAAAACAAATGTGTGCGACAAAAAGCAGATTTCACTCTCTGGATTTCTGCTTCTTGACCCGTTGTCTTAAACAACCACATCAGATCTATGAGTGTGGAGCATTTACACCCACTAATTCAATTATAATGAGGCTGTGGGTGGGAGGTGGCGCACTGCTTCAGCTTTCATTAGGCTATATTTCATTATTGTTGCTTCGCCGTCATTTTATTCACGCTCTGTAGAAAATGAGACGTTTGTGGTGATGTTTGGAGAGAGGAGTGAACACCATCGACCTCCTGACCCCCGGAGAGGGTCACAATCGGGGTTTACGTTCTGGAACTCGTTCCTCGCGGCCATCAGGGGACAATAAGTGTGATTGCAGAGAAGTTGATGAGAGCTGCGTCTTCAGAGCCTCTCTGTGTCACTGAGTCCTTAAAGGACGAGAAACAATCTGCAGCCCAACATTAAGTAGAAGAACGCTCCGGTGATTGATGTCTGTGTCGTGAAGGAAGGAGGAAGGACAGAGGAAAGGAGACTAGAGTTAGAGAAGCGTCCCCTCTTCCCCGGTTGCATGAAAACAAGACTTTGAAGACTTAATATTCTAAGCCGACATTCATTTTGACAATAACCTTATTGCTGAGCGGCGCCGCCGGCGTAATGATGGATGACTGCCGCTGAACCCGTTTACCCTACATTATTCCTCCTCGCCTCCTCGCCTCCTCGCCTCCTCGGGCGCTCGGCCGCGTGCCTCGCGCTCTCCTCTCGGCGTCTTTTTCTTCGGGCGGACGTCGTCGGGGAAGTCTGCCGGCCGCGCGTCGAGCGCCCGGTGATTTAAGCGCCTTTTAATAACCTTTCACAAACACTCAGGAGAGTGATGCGAGGCTCCGCGGCGCCCATCAGAGCCCTCACGGCCCGCGCTGGCCTCCCATTCATCATCCTGACAGCACCTGACAGCCCCGCTAACGCCCCCCCCCCCCCCCTCGCCTCCTCGTATCCTCTCCTCCCTCAGACTCGCTCTTTCCCGCTCCCTTCCTCTCTCTCTATTTCTGACTCTCCTCGTCTTCTCCGTTGACGTCCTGCTTATTCACCGTCTTCCTTTTCTTCCTTTTCTTCCTTTTCTTCCTTTTCTTCCATCCTTTGTTTTGCATTGGGAAGAAACTCGTTGCCGGGGGCGACGTCAGAACTGGAAAGTTAGGGAGATCCCCGGGAAATGGAGAACACTGCATCCCATCGCCGAGCCAATCGCTGATGTTGCCCCTCGTGGTTTTGCTGAGACATTCGCCTGTGTGTGCGTGTGTGTGTGTGTGCGTGTGTGTGCGTGTGTGTGTGTGTGTGTGTGTGTGTGCGTGTGTCGCCGGCACCGGGGAGGTTCGATCCGCTGGTAATTGTGTTCCTCGGGAAAAAAAATCCAATTCAATCAGCGATAAGACCGTTTCCTCTCTTTCTTCTTGTTTCCGACGAGATATCGGGGGTGTGTGTGTGCGTGTGTGTGTGTGTGTTAGCTGATCATCACGTCTCACACACTTCTTTTGTATCCCGAGGCCGTAGAACGACAATCGTAAGCGCTGCGATGTCTTTGTGACCAGCGGCGCGTTGAAGTCTGATCTGCATTTGGACTCGACCTTTTCAACCTACTCAACATGTTACAAATATATATATATATATAAATATATATATATATATATATATGTGTGTGTGTGTGTGTGTGTGTGTGTGTGCGTCACCTTCAGGCTCAAATCCCCTCGAGTTCCTCTTTTAATGCCGTCCTCTTGAGGATGTGTTGAGACCGTCTGAGGACCCCACAGTGCCTCTTGGACGAGGTGTTTTTTAAACAAACAAAGACTCACGTGTGAATAAACAAACGGACGCCTCAATCAACCCGATTCTCAGGAGTTATTGGCCGCGTTAAGAAAGGACTTCCTTCCTCGGTCTTTTTGTCCTCCGGCGAGCTCCTCCGGCTCTAATGGGTCCTGCTGGTTTGGTTCCAGCCCCCCCGCTCACAGAATCGTTTACACCCGGGTTTGGCAGGAGAACGCCATTACCTCGCCGGCAGGAGAGGAAACCGGCGAGGCGGGGAGCGCCGGGGAGCATCGTGTTCGCTCTGCACCTGCAGACTGTCAGGAGGAGATACGCTCAAACAAACAAACAAACAAACAAACAACCAGGGAGCATCTCATTCATGGACACAGTTCATACACATGTGAAGCTCTCACATTACAATAAGACAACAGGTGGTTGATTTTACCTGCGTGAGGTCCTCGCTGGCTATGCACATGACATCGTATTGTCTATATATATTTTTTTTTTATTTAATTTTACATTGCTGTATTTACATATATGTTGTGTGTGTATACATATTTTATTTTATTTTGTATTTTATATTTCACTTTGTATACTTTATGCACTTTCTTTCTTTCTTATATTTATATTTTTTTGTGTTTAGTTTATTGGTGCTACTGTGTCAACAAATTTCCCCTTGGGGATTAATAAAGTCTATTTCTATTCTATTCTTATATTCTTCTTGTTGAGGCCCCTCCCCTAAATATAACTTCTGCTACTTTAACTAGTTATGAGTTTTTTTAAATTACAAAACGTGAACCTGTGAGCCTGCAGAGCGCCAAGTCGTGTGACTTTTGAGTCCGGTTCACTTCTGTTGGGGAGAGAAATGGCCGCCGAGGCGCCTGCAGAGTTCGGGCTCGTCCGACTTCCATCCCGTAAATCCCAGTTTTCCGTCTCCCCGTCTTGATCGCCCTCCCTCTCTCCCCGCAGAAGGACGTCCCCGCGGACAAGGCGCCCGTCAGCGGCCCGCCGAGCTCCCTGGACTTCTCCACGGAGTCCCTGGACCGGCTGAACCACAGCGGCTCCAGCAGCGGCAGCCTGTACCCGGACGCCGGCTCGGGCGGTCGCCTCGGCGACGGGCTCGCCGCGGCGGGCCGGGGCGAGGAGGAGCGCCGCGGGGCGGACGAGCCGTCCTCCTCCAGCCGGGGGCCCGACGCCGTGGGCTCCCTCAGCGACTCGCTGTACGACAGCTTCTCCTCCTGCACCAGCCAGGGCTCCAACGAAGTGTAGGGAAGGGGGCGGGGCTACGGGGAAGGGGGCGGGGCTACGGGGAAGGGGGCGGGGCTCTCGGACCAGCGACCCGGACCCCGAACCAGGACTTGAGGACAGCGATACGAGACGGCGTGTCTTCCCTCCGTGCCGAGCTCTTATGCACTGTGACGAATACTGTAAACGCTTGTGAGGAGGACGAGCGTCTCCTAGGGGGCGTCTCCTAGGGGGCGTCTCCTCTCCTAGGGGGCGTCTCCTCTCCTAGGGGTGTCTCTTAAGGGCGTCTTTCTCAGGACGTCTCTTTTGGGCGTCTCCTAGGGACGTCTTTTAGGGACGTCTCCTTGTGTCATCTCCTTAGCCGTCTCCTTAGCCGTCTCCTTAGCCGTCTCCTTAGCTGTCTCCTTAGGCGTCTCCTTAGCCGTCTCCTTAGCCGTCTCCTTAGCCGTCTCCTTAGCCGTCTCCTTAGCCGTCTCCTTAGCCGTCTCCTTAGGCGTCTCCTTAGCCGTCTCCTTAGCCGTCTCCTTAGCCGTCTCCTCAGGCGAACATGGCCAGGTGCGACAGATCTTTGATTTCATTCCCAAGTTGTAGGAAGGTGGATTTAAATCCGCGAGGTGTCGTTTTATGTGTTGCTGCTACGTCGCTCCGATTCCACATCCCATAATAATCCACCCGGTTGTTTTTTTTACATTTCCTTTCATCTCCGTTTCATCTTAAAGGTAAAAACTCATCGCCGATCTTCTCTTCTGGGTTATTTCAAGCTGCTTTTTTTAATGTTGTTAACGTCTTGAGACTTATCACAATCCAGCTAACAATGCTCCTGATGATGTCACTGTCTCGTGAACCGATGGGAGACTTCCCACGGTGTGACTGGTACTTGAAGGCACCGCCGCGTGTTGTTGCTGGAGCTCAGGGATCCAACTGGACTCGTGTAGATCGTAAGAATTAAAGCGCCGCGTCAGCAGAAAAGTCAACAGACGCGACTCTAATATTCTGCTTTCTCTCTCCTCCAAACCTCAGTTCTCCTGTCATCCTTGTATATTATGTTGTATATATTAAATAATATCAGAAGGGGCATTGCTTGATATATGCAAATGAGGAGAAAACAACAACAACATTGTTTTCCAATCATCCAAGCGAGGTTCTAACTTCCTGAACATGGCATGCATCTTATTTTGTTTAAAGCGAGAATCTTTATTTTGATCCATAAGAGCTATTAACTAAAAAATATTGTATCACTTTATTTTGAAGACGCGTTTTGAACTTTTGGGTGATTTTATGCCAAATGTGTATCTGGAGTTTAACCCAGCTGGTGCTAATCAACAGGCCTGATGTCGTTTCATTCTTTTCTATGAAACTGTTAATATTGTAAGAAGAGAGTCCGGAGAGGACTCGTGTATTTTTCTAGATGTCCAGTATTTATACCACATTTTGTACCGTCGGTGTGACGTCATGCTTCACCTCTCTCCTTAAATGTTCCTCCTGTGACAAGAGAAATGGTTGCCAGCAGTGTTACTTTGGTAATTATTATTAATGTTATTATTATTATTACTGCGTGCAATTTTGGTCTGTTTACACCAGACTTTAACGCTATATTTTATGTAACTATTTCCTAAATAAATATGAGAAATGTCCTATTTCAACGTGAGCTGAAGGCTGTGTGCGCGTGCGTGTTTTATTCGTGTGTCAGCAGGTGATTCTTTTATTCCTCCTCCTCCTCATACCTCCTCCTCCTCCTCTTCCTCCTCTTCCTCCTCGTGCGTAATCACCGCTTCCCTCACAATCTGTCAGCGGGAGCCGCAGCGCAGCGCCGGCGACAGGTCGCTCCGCGCTGCGCGGAGGGATTTAACACCATTACAGTCCCCTGATGGGTAATTATGTGCGTATAAATAAACGGGATTAGTTTATGGACGCGTGGGTGATTTCTCTTCTGGCTGCAACAGGCTCGATATGATGTATTGATCACAGCAAGGCAGTAAAAGTAAACCGTATAATCAGGAGTTTACAAAGAGTGGGAAATAAAACCGCTTGGCTGTGCACTAATATATCATATTATAACTCTTAAAGGAGCAGAAGAGTTCATACCTGGCTGTAAAAGGGTATTTGTGTCATGTGATATGAAACACATAGGAGATGTAATATAATACAAATAAATGACTGCAAGTCTCAAAATACTTTCAACATATTGTTTAATAATACTATAATACTACTATAGGTACATGGTCACCTCTTAAAGTATTATAGAGTAATATGTAGGGGAGCAAGTACAATCAAACCAAAGTATGACTATAATGGATGAAACTGTAAAGGTCATAAGTTGCGCAATACACTTCAGAGCCTAAATCCATAAAGAAAATATATGTAACTGAACTTTTCATACCTCTCCATCCCAAAAACCTATATATTTTATATATATATATATTTTCTTTTTTCTTTTTTTTTCTTTATATATATATATATATATATATATATATATATTAATAAATATATATATATTTTCTTTTTTCTTTTTTTCCTTTATATATATATATATATATTAATAAATATATATATATTTTCTTTTTTCTTTTTTTTTCTTTATATATATATATATATATATAAAAATTAATATATATATATATATATATATTTTCTTTTTTCTTTATATATATATATATATATATATATATTAATAAATATATATATATTTTCTTTTTTCTTTTTTTTTCTTTATATATATATATATATATATATATATATAAATTAATATATATATTTTCTTTTTTCTTTTTTTTTCTTTATATATATATATATATATATATTAATAAATATATATATATTTTCTTTTTTCTTTTTTTTTCTTTATATATATATATATATATTAATAAATATATATATATTTTCTTTTTTCTTTTTTTTTCTTTATATATATATATATATATATATATATATATTAATAAATATATATATATTTATTTAGCCATCTTTATGCTATAAAGACCGCTGGTCACGTGGTGCGCGTGATGGCGCCCTCGCGGGGGGTTGTGTCTCCATGTGGCGCGTGCGGCTCCTCTCACTTCGCGGAGCTCTCGTCTCACCTCAGCCGCTCCGAGGGGATGCGCGCGTCCGCGTCCGGTCTCCCTCCTTCGCGGCCGCTCGTCCTGCGCGCGCCCGTCTGAGCCGGCTCCTCTTGGTCGGATGTTTCCCTCGGAGCTTCTTCTGGGAGAGGATGCGTCTCCTCGTTCTGGCCACTTTCTGTGGACTCCTTCTCGGCGCAGGTAGGTGCGGAGCGCGCGCACTGGCGCAGTCCGGAGCGCGCACCAGACGGGCACCTCACACAATATATAGATTATTTACATATAATGTGTTTTAAACTAATGAATGTCCCCTTATGTCGATGTATACATTTAAAAGAGAGAAGTATTGCCTCATTTCTTCACGTGTCTGTGCGTACAATCGGACAATCCATTACTGCGTAATACAAACACCAACTACCTATCTTTGGGCACTTTTTTTGGGTGAGAGGGAACTTCAAACCTAAAATAACGCAGAGTAATTAAAACTACGTGTGTGGTGCTGGAGGAGCAGCCGGACAATATGGAAATATTCATACAATAAGCCTCAAATGTGAGCATCCTGAGCTGCTTGTTTACCCTCTGGCTTCTGCTGGTAAATAATATATGTATTTATTCCGTGGCAGTTTGCTCTGATTTGGAGTCTCTGTCTCTCATATTTCTTTTAATGTGACCATCACAGTATTTTGACCAGGAGATCAAACGTATGATGTCATTGTGTTGTGTGTTGTAGTGTAGTGTTGTTGTGTTGTTGTGTTGTGCCTGCCGTGATTACAGCTAACTGGATTATGATGAGAAGATATTGGCTCTGCACCTTTTTATCCAAATGATTGATTCTTTTATATCTTCTTCTCTCCGTTGGGAGAAAAACACTTTTTTCAGAGCAGTTTTGTGATCAGAGCGATAAGCTGCTGGTGCTCCTGCCCTCTGGGATGAATGATACTCCCCCCAAAAATAAGTTCCTTGTTTTCACACAATCGGCTCTCAGGTGATGGATGGAGCGCTCCGGCTTTGGCGGGGTTTATATAATTAGGCTGTTCACGTGGACCTTTTATCAGATGCGTCTGCAGTGGAGATTAATGTGTGGTGCCATTTCAATAATTACACGGCTAACATATTGTTTATCGGGGGGGACGGCAGCCGGGTGGGATATGTCCTGGCCGTGTTCACTGGACTCTGGGATTTAATGCATCTGTGTGATGCTGATATCTTTGAGAAATAGTAATTGAACCCGAGAGGCAACGATCCCGCGTCCCAATTAACACTGACTGATGTAATTACTTGCAAGGGAGAACTTTTCATTCTCAGATATCTGAGAAAAACATTCAGTGGCTCAATAAAATGAAAGGCTTCCCCATTACTATGATGCAATGAGAGCAAATATGTCATGGATATATATATATATATATATATATATATATATATATATATATATATATATATATATATACATATAATATATATGTATATATATATAAATATGTGTATAAATATTATATATATGTGTATATATATTATATATATAAAATATATATATATATATGTATTATATATATACATATATATGTATATCTATTATATATATATATAAATATATATATGTATATGTATTATATATAAATATATATGTGTATATATTTGTATATGTATTTATATATAATATCTGCAATAATGTCTGCAAAAGAGAAAAGAAGAAGACAAAATATCCACGATACTTTCTCCAATGCAGGTGCCACAACTTGTTTATTTTACAGTTCACCCAAATAATATCGTTATTTACCGACGAGGCTTCAGGCCGTAAGAAAAGCCCGTCGGCCATCTTTAAGAGCCTCGCGGGAAAGAAACGGCGTGTTTCATGGAGGAGCAGACCGGCACCGATTTATATCTCAGGGGACTCACAATCTCCTCACCGGCACAACTGTGTTGTGAATGGAGCTTTATCACCGAGAGCCACCAGTTAGAGAGCCGCTCTGGGCTTTTTATTTGGGCTTCTTTTGGTTCACAGCTTTTTCTCAATTCAGTGTGAGTTTTTAAAAATCTCTCCGTTGACACTAAAGTCCGAAAAGCAGCAGAGACCGGACTCATGTGGAGTCACTCTGCTGCCGGCGGGCGAGATGTCCAGCGGCAGAGGGATGACACGACGAGTCCTGGAAGAGGACACATACAGGAAGCGTGTACGTCATCGTGACATCGGGCGGTGGCGAGGAGAGCGGCGTGCAGACGCTTCAGGAACGGAGGAACAGACGCATCCAAGTCAAATCCAACCTGTATCACTGCTAATACAATTACATCTTTAAAACAACATCATTTTATTGGCTGAACTACCGAGTCACGGCGTGCTAACGTGGAGCTTCAGAGCAGCGTGACGGGGCCAGGCTAACTTCCCCCCCGTTTATAGTCTTTGTGCTAAGCTAAGCTAATCGGCAGCATAAACCTAGACCTTTACGAACCTTTACAAGTTTAAACTTTACTAACTTTAAAAAACAATAACTTTACTAACCTTTACAAGTTTAAACTTAACTAACCTTTTACAATAATAACTTCACTAATCTTTACAATAATAACTTCACTAATCTTTACAATAATAACTTTACGAACCTTAATTAACAAGTTTAAACTTTACTAACCTTTAATTTTGTCATCTTTGCACATAAACAAAAAAAATTCTTCTTTACGTTCCAAAATTCATAAAACGTCTATTCTGCATTTGATGATGGCCGTAGCTTCAAACCTTTGATAATAATAATAATAAAAATAATAATAATAATAATAATAATAATAACTTTATTTATATAGCACTTTTAAAAACAAGGTTTACAAAGTGCTCTACAGATAAACAAAGCATAAACACAACAACAACAAAAAAACAACCATAAAAGCATTGAATACAACTAAAACCAAACAAATAGGCAATTAAAATAAAAACATAAAAGCACGACATCACTTAAAAGCAGTTCTATAAAAGTGGGTTTTAAGAAGTGATTTAAAAGATGTCTCACATCTAGAAGAAGAGGAGCAGAGACGAGTTATCGACGTGTGCTTGGTGTTCTCCATGTTTATGGGTATGAATCTTGCGCCCTCAGGAGACGCCCTGCAGATCCAGTGCTACCAGTGCGAGGAGATGAAGCACAACGACTGCTCCACGCCGGACTACGTCGTCAACTGCACCGTCAACGTGCAGGACATGTGCCAGAAGGAGGTGCTGGTGAAGCCGGACGGTGAGTGAGCAGGAATAGGAGGAGGAGGAGGAGGAGGAGGTCCCTCCTATTGAGGCGCTCGTCTGGAAGCTGGCCTCCCTGTGAGGTCACGGCAGCGTTACGAGGTCGCAGGGCGGCGTGGTGGTGTTGACCTGCAGACTGCTGCATCGGAGGTGGAGTTTCTGCCCCTTAGAGGCCTCCGGGGGCCACGCCCTGAAAGATGGACGCTCCGAGAGGAGAGACACGGCGTCATTAGTTCTGCGCCGCGTGATGGAAAAGAGCCGAAACACGCGTCTCCTCCTCCCTCGGTTAAAAAAATACAAAAATCACCTCAGTTAGATTTACTCCCCGTATCGTTTTCTTGTCGGTAAATGGAGAGAGGGGGAGGGGGGAGGGGGGAGGAGGGGGATTGAATCTGCAGCAAATGCAAGATAAATAAGACAATAAGAGCGCCGGCTGCTCCGAGGCGGAGGCGTCCGGGTGGAGGTGGAGGTGGAGGTGGAGGTGGAGGTGGAGGTGGTGGCGGCCCCGAGGTGCAATAACACAAGTTACGGCGCTCCGGAATATGAGTTTCTCCGTCTTGGATTATTGTGGCGCACGCCACGGCGGCAAACAGCGGGAAGTGGGCGTCTCCGTCGGCCGCGGTTCAGACGTCTCTTTTCCTCTTCTCTCTCAACAGGGGTCCATTACCGTAAGTCCTGCGCCTCCTCCGGAGCGTGCCTCATCGCCTCCTCCGGCTACCAGCAGTTCTGCACCGGGCGGCTGAACTCGGTGTGCATCTCCTGCTGCAACACGCCGCTGTGCAACGGGCCCCGCAGGAAGCGCCCCGCCCCCTCGGCGGCGCCGTCCGGCAGGCCTCCGCCCCTCCTCCTGACCTTCGCCCTGGCGCTCCTCACCGTGACGTAGAGGCGAGGGCGGAGCAACGGCCACTTTGTGGGGGGGGGCACTCCGTCAAAGAGACGGACTCTTGGCATGTCGTCCTGTAAGGTCAAAGGTCAACAGGAGAGACGTGTTGTGGTGACCTCACACGGTTTGACGGGTTAGCTTAGCTTAGCACAAAGACTGTAAACGGGGGGAAACAGCTAGCCACGAATCACAGAATCACGACTTCACTAGAAACAAATCTAGTTTAGCGAGTGTAAGGTGGCGGTTATTTCTTGGCTGTGTGCAGTTGCCTGGTAACCACTAGAGGAAACCTTTATTTTATCTGGAACAAACCTAAATGGATAATTATCGTGATTTTTTGTGATGCATTAGGATTTAATATGTAAGAGGTTAGCCTCTTTGTGCTAATATGCTAAGCTAACGGGCCTTAGGATAGACGTGGGAATTGATAATTATCCCCAAATGTACCAAATCGACAGCGTGCTTTGATCTTTTCGTGCACATTTCCATTGACAGATCTGGGATGGCTTTGTGTGTTCTGCAGGAACTTATCGTAGAACACGAAACATCTCTTAACTTTTTACTTCTGTGGGCTTTTGTTGGTTTTCTATCTCGTTGTTGCCGTTATTAATATTCGTTTTCAGCCCTTTTGATTCAGGCGATGAAGCATCTGCCGGGTTCTGAGGTCTCTCGCTATCAGCATATTAATAACCACACGTGCATATCGTCACCGCCGTATTGATTGACATTTCACTTCTTGATACCTGAACGATGCCGAGATGGATTTGGAAAGTTCTTATTGCTTTTTAATCCGGCTTCAAAAGTTGATTCTGTGGCACAGGAAGCTGGCGACGCGTATTAATCAGACTTTAATACTCCGTGTTTTACTGTATTGCCTTAGAGACACCGAGCAATAAGCACAAATACATTCCCACGGGAGAAATGCTTCAGGCTGATGTCATATTTAGATTTAGAACTCAAGATAATGAAACGTATATTCAGATTATAGTCCGTGCTGCATGTGATCTGCACCAATGAGATTAAATGAACTGTATGGGTCATATTTCCACATCCAGATGGTGAATATACGTTTAAATCTTCATATTTGGCTGCAGAATACCGCGCAGACGTCGTTCTGTGTTTTAATGTCATGCCGAGAAAAATAATAACGCCGTGTATTGATATCACAGAAATGTGACTTTCAGAGCGCGGTGAGTGTTGGGTTCGTCTGACTGGTCTTCTGTGAAGAGTAACTCTGTGTTAAGAAATGTGATTTAATAAATGTTGCAGGAAAACTCTCCAGTTGCCTGATCTGATGATTTCCTCGCCGTCTCCAGGGGAACGGACACATTTAGACCTCCGTGACCACGTATTGATATACTCAGACATCGCTTCTTCTTCTGCTGACTGCCGGTCACTTCCCATGCAGCAATTACCCAGAAGTATTAACGGGACGTGTAATGAACTCATAATTAATACCAAATGGGGTGCTTTGGAGCAGGCGACCTGTAATGGATCCTGAGGGGGGGGGGGGGTAACGGGAGCAACGGGACACTAGGCTCCTCCAATAGTCCCCATCATTCAGAGCCCTGTTGGTTAAGTGGAATATTGCATCGTTAGCACATTTTCCTCCGTGATTAAACCAAGAAGAAGAAGCAGAAGAAGAAGAAGAAGAAGAAGAAGAAGAAGAAGAAGAAGAAGAAGAAGAAGAAGAAGAAGTAGAAGCAGAAGCAGAAGAAGCATTTCCCCTGGCTTGAATCAAAACATTTAAACATTTCCTCCGTCCTCCACATTAGGATTCAACTCGGAGGTAATACAAACATGTGGGGGCTTTTCAGAGGAGGGGGGTTGGGGGGGGGGGGGCTCTGGAGGTCATCCGGGTCTAAATGTTCTCTCTGACCTTCACAGAACCCGGCTGCCTGGTTTCCAGATGAGCGTGCACACACACACACACACACAAACACACACACTCTTTCTTCCTCTACCTGTTTGCACTTTTTTAACGAGTAAAATCCATAAAAGAGGCGAGGCTGTCGGTCTGAATATGCAGCGAACACAGATCTCTCTGCTCGGCCGTCCGGTTGTGATGAGTCACTGAGGGCCACGGTCAGTGTGTCCATGTGACCCTGACAATGCAGCAGCACACACACACACACACACATAGAGCAGCTCCCACTATGACTGACGCAGATGACTCGAGTGCCTTTAAACGAGTTAAAGTTAAACACTCGTGTGTCAAGATGCAGTTTCAACTTTAAGGTCGATTAGCAACAACAACAACCCCCCCCCCTCCTCCTCCCCCCGCCTCAAAAAAACAAAAGCATCCTGCAGTGTGAGGGCGCGCCAGTACATCAATACGAGGAGGAGGAGGAGGAGGAGGAGGAGGAGGAGGAGGAAGGACTGATGAAGTGCCGACTGCAGGTCTCCCAGGATTAAGAAGCAGCAGAAACAGGAGATTATTAAAAATAATAAGGCCCGGCTCCGCCTCCTCGGCTGCAGCTCCGGCCGCATTAGGGCTCCGGCGGTGGAAATACTTCAGTTGATGAGGGACCTCCGCTCCTCTCCTTTGTTTACTGTGTAGGCCAAGTGTGTTGGAGGGGGGGGGGGGGTTACAGAGTGCTGGACTCACAGATCAAAACCCTCCAGAGATTAAATTACCCCTCAGTTCATCTGTATAGACACAGAGCTCTGTGTAGTTATTGAGCCGGAGCTGGGGCCTCTACTCTCATTCATTCCCATTAGATGTAATTATTATCGGGCCTTATGCTGCTTATGGATTTGAATGTCCGGGTCCAGATTAAACTCCATTAAATGAACATTTCCATCAGACGTGAGAGAGACGATCAGGATCCTGATGACTTGGAGACGAGGAGCCGCTCCACCAGACTTCTTATTGGACTTTAGTGCAGTCACACACACACAAGTAGGGCCAATAAAAGAAAAGAGTTAAATACCAAAGGGGAATTAGTCAGCGGCTGTGTGAGGTTAACGAG
This sequence comes from Liparis tanakae, assembly GCA_036178185.1. Taxonomy (NCBI): domain Eukaryota; kingdom Metazoa; phylum Chordata; class Actinopteri; order Perciformes; family Liparidae; genus Liparis; species Liparis tanakae. Next base: position 1,234,694 of record CM070103.1, read on the forward strand.
CATCGGACCTCTGCAGGAAACAGCCTTACCTGAGAGAGACCTCACTGCTGACTCCTCGGGTCCAGGAGGAGGTGTCTGTGAGGAGGCGAGAGGCGAGAGCGCTGGTGCCCTCTAGCATCCACAGCAGCGACGTGCAGCGATGCAACATCTGCACATAGGGATGAACTGTTTTGTGTTTCTTACACTGTAATAAGCCGTTTTTTCTCGCTCCGTTTCACATGTTTTCAATCGAGAGAAAAGCACTGGGAGGACTGAAGGAGAGAGCGCTTGTGCTCTTCTGACGACGCTGAGACGAATCGTCTCCCTGACGCCTCGTGATGGAGAGTTTCCATCAGGAGCGGCAGAGAGCCGAGGGCCTGAAGAGGCTCTCGTGTGAGTGATGAGTCCGCCTGGAGACGAGGGGCCAATGTTCCCCGGCCCCGGGATTGCTCTTAATGTGGTCAGGCGCTCTGGAGCCGGGATGGAGCCTGAAGCCGCTTCCTGCTCATAGATCGTCTTTATCAGTCGCCTCCATGCACTCGAGGAGGGCGAGGGGCCTTTTGATGGGACCTAAATCACTGCTATCATCTGGTGGAGGCAGCGGGGAGAGATGAGGTTGGCTACTATTGTTTTTGTTAGCGTATAAAAGACAATTGGAACTTTAAAAATGATGTTTTGTGTCATGCAATCTACGTCTGAGGATGTTAGTCACTTCGGATAAAAGCGACAGCTAAATTAAATGTAATGTATAATATGCATTGGAAGTATTCTAATACTTTTATTGTTATATGTACTTAATTTGATTCGTTTATGCTTTATATTTCTTATACAAAATAAAAAAATGATGTCACCCTGCATTTGATTGAACATAATAAAGTATTTAAAAAATGTTAAAAACAAAATGTATATGAATAAAAAATAATGGTAGTCCTTATTTAACAAATATACCTATTTTCACTTATATTTCTCACATTTAATGTTAAAACAAATATTGTAGACTTTTAGACTTGCCAAATGCTGTTAAAAAATGCTTTTTATCTATAATTATTCATTTATTAATGATATGTTGACTAAAGGTCCGTTGTCTTAACTTTATCACTTGTATTACTATTATTATTACTCACAAGAGAAAAACACACTTTTGATCTTCAGTATGTTCCACAAAAGGAAGAATCAGAATCAGAATCAAAATCAGAATCAGAATCAGAATGTTGTTTATTGCCAAGTAGGTTTACACCTACCTGGAATTTTCTCTGGTGTATATGGTGCATACAGAACATACAGGACAAACAAACACAAAAGGTACTGCATGGTAAGTAAAATACAATCAATACAATATGTACAAACAAGAATAGGGCAGCAGAAGTGACAATAAAGATGACTGACATTAAAAAATATCACTTTTCAGTCTTTAAACTTTTCAAAAACAAAACACAAGAAATAATAAAAGTTAGCCCCTATTTAACAAATACACCTATTTATAACATGTAATATTTAAAACATTTAATCTGAAAAACCAACATGTCAAACATGTAAATCAATAAATCCGCTGCAGTGTCAGTCTCCGCCCGCTAGGGGGCGGTGTTGCGCCTTCGAAGCTGCTGACTCCGCACGAGAAGAAATCCTTCGCCCCCAAACCCGGAAGCGCTCCCGACTCGGCCGTCACTGCTCCTCCATTCAGCGCCGCCGCGACTTAAACCCGCCGCCGGTCCCGATACCGTTCGCACCGGACGCCTCGCGCACATTTGCTCGACGACAGGTACCGAAGGAGCGCGAGCATGGCTGGTCGGTTACCGGCTTGTGTCGTCGACTGCGGCACCGGGTGAGTCACAACAAACGCGACGCTAGCGCGAGCGTTAGCTGTCAAACTTGCAGCTAACGCCCCGGCGAGCCGAGCGAGCCTCGGAACCGAGCCGCTCGGAACCGAGCCGCTCGGCCACGCGCGCGCGTCCACGTCGTGTTTAAAGCCTGCACTTTGACACGTTAACGTGACCCAGTTGTTTATCTCACGCGCTTTTAGCTCCTTGATTTCTTGTTTTATTGACGCGGTTAGCCGCAGCTAGCTCGCTATGCTAACGTCACTTCCTGGTCCAAACCCCTCGAGGCGGAATGAGTGATAATCGATACTTGTATTGGCTGTGGTCGTGTTCCTGAGGTCGGCTCCGGTAACCCGACCTGCTTTGTTCCCTTGCAGCTACACGAAGCTCGGCTATGCAGGGAACACCGAGCCGCAGTTCATCATCCCGTCATGTGAGTGAGAAGAAGCCAGGGAGTCAATTAAATATGCACAATATCAGATTAAATGTGTCATATCGTTGTTGAGATGTTTTCATGCCGTCAGGCAATTATTTATGTCATTAAGATCTTTTATTGTTGTATTTTTATAACTGTTTTCTTTATTTCTAAAGGCATGAAACAGAATATTAAATAAATGAGGATTTCTTCTTAAATAATCTTAAATGAGGATGATTTATTTTTATTTTAATGATTTGTAACACGGTGACGTTTCAAGTCGACTTCCTGGTTATCGGACATCTTGTTTGGAAGATAATTGGATATAATAATTGTAATTATATAAGAGCTTGGGAGGAAAAAAATGTTTATCTGTGTTGCCGTCGGTGATGAAGATAGTATGTTTAATTGTTTGCCTGAAGAGAAGACAATAATTTAATACCATTGTTTTATGACCTTTTAGTCCTTATGTCAGAGTGGTGTATTGTGACTAAATACTAAACTGTGTATTACTCCACAGATGAAAACGGTCCGTCGTGCATGATTTATTTATCTCTGTTCGTCTGTTTCGTCGTCTCCAGGTATCGCGATCAAAGAGTCGGCCAAGGTGGGAGACCAGTCCCAGCGCCGGATGATGAAGGGCGTCGATGACCTGGACTTCTTCATCGGGGACGAAGCCATCGACAAACCATCGTACGCGACAAAGGTAAACAGGAAGTCGGACTTCACCTGGCGAGGTCGGTCGAATTCAAGAAACTGACGTGGTCCTCCTGCCTTGCAGTGGCCCATCCGTCATGGGATAGTGGAGGACTGGGACCTGATGGAGCGCTTCATGGAGCAGATCATCTTCAAGTACCTGAGGGCCGAGCCCGAGGACCACTACTTCCTTCTGGTGAGGCCGTTAACGTCGTAATAGAAGGCTCTTAGTCGCGTTCGATGCCCTTTCCCCCTCTATGGTGCCTTCAGGTCGTTCTGTACTCACGTCCCTCGCGTGTCTCCGTCTCCAGACAGAACCTCCTCTCAACACACCGGAGAACCGAGAGTACACCGCAGAGATCATGTTCGAGTCCTTCAACGTCCCGGGGCTCTACATCGCTGTTCAGGTACGTCCCCCAAACACCCGAAAGCTACTCTTTCCTTCAGCAACCAGGATGAATTTGACTCTGGCATCTGCTGGCCGTAGAAGAAGAGAAGCGTTTTGAGATTTATGAGGTTCAAAGAGGAAATCAAATGTGTTGCTTCTTCTTTTGAAGTTGTTTCTCTCACTCTAAATCCTGCTCCTTTATGCCAGATGGCTCCGCCCTGCTCTTCAGAACCGTGTGTTGTTGTTATTTACAGGGTTCGTACAATCATGGAGATCATGGAAAAGTCATGGAATTTTAAAATGGTCATTTCCAGGCCAGGAAAAGTCATGGAAAAAACTGAAATCGTAACAGTTTTGGAAAAGTCATGGACGTGTCGTATATTCACATGTTCATTTACACCGAGTTTGAAATAATTGATATGTTTTTTTTTTTTTAAAGAAAGATGCTCAAAAACGCACAACATTTTCTAAATTGTTCATGTTAATACTGAGATTTCAGATTGGTTGTGGAAATTTGGTTTAAAGTCCTGCAAGTCCCCTGGTCATCATGTGTAAGAACCGTGTGTTGAGTCGACCGCCGTGTGTTGCAGGCGGTCCTGGCGCTGGCTGCCTCCTGGACCTCCCGGCAGGTGGGCGAGCGGACGCTGACGGGCACCGTGATCGACAGCGGAGACGGAGTCACGCACGTCATCCCGGTGGTGAGTGGCGCCTCTCTTCTTCTTAACCTTTTTTACCGCTCCCGGTCCTGACCCTGCCTGTCCTCCAGGCCGAAGGCTACGTCATCGGCAGCTGCATCAAGCACATCCCCATCGCCGGCCGCGACATCACGTACTTCACCCAGCAGCTGCTGAGGGAGCGGGAGGTGGGGATCCCCCCGGAGCAGTCGCTGGAGACCGCCAAGGCCGTGAAGGTCAGTGCTGGAGCGTAAAAATATAAAAGAGTACACGATACAGATGGTGGGAATATGTAGTACAACAAGAACGCTGCGACGTACAGTTTTAAATGACATGTGTTCTGAGGAGCAAATAGTATTTTATGATGAGTGGGAAGACGGGTTGAACGTGTTATTTAGCCACGTGGTTTGTTTGGTGTTTGCTCTCCTGCAGCAGGTGAGAGGTGAGGTGTGTTTGTAGTCAGTTTAAGGAAGTTGTATTTTTAGTATTTACTTCTGTTTCTGGACTGAAACCTGCACGAAATAACGAGACGCAACAGGAAGGAAGGGCCGGTGGTTGTTAGTGTCCTCCCTGTTGTGCACTTCTCAGCCTGACCACTAGAGGGCAGCGCTGCCACGTAAACGGCGTCGCCTCCGCTGAAGAAGGTCGCTCTGCTTGTTCTTTCAGGAGCGGTTCAGCTACGTCTGCCCCGACCTGGTGAAGGAGTTCAACAAGTACGACACGGACGCCTCCAAGTGGATCAAACAGTACACGGGCATCAACTCCGTCTCCAAGAAGGAGTTCACCATCGACGTCGGCTACGAGCGCTTCCTGGGGCCCGAGATCTTCTTCCACCCCGAGGTAGGGTGGAGCTGACGGTCGCCCTCCTACTCGTCGGGGCGTTTCAGTTGCACTGTATTAAAATGTTTTGACCCCTCCGTCTCGCCCAGTTCGCCAACCCAGACTTCACCCAGCCCATCTCGGAGGTCGTGGACGAGGTCATCCAGAACTGCCCCATCGACGTCCGGCGTCCGCTCTACAAGGTAGAGAAGCTCCGCCCTCCTCCGCCCGCTGTAACTGTTACTAGTCCGTGTGCTTCATCGTCTCCCTCCTCCTCCTCTCAGAACATCGTGCTCTCCGGAGGCTCCACCATGTTCAGGGACTTCGGCCGCCGCATGCAGAGGGACCTCAAGAGGACCGTGGACGCGCGGCTGAAGATGAGCGAGGAGCTGAGCGGCGGCAAGTTGAAGGTGAGGATGAAGATCTAACGAGAAGGACGTGAACGGCATTCTAAGTCTCCTAAATGTGTTCCACCCTCTTATGCACCTGGTTAGTCTCTAGACGCTCGATTCAGGAAAACACTTCTTGAAACGATACGTTTCCACTTTATTTCTGCAGAAAGGTTTTCAGGAAGTGTTTTTTTGTTTCTCTGGTGACGGAGTTCTTCTCTTTCTTTTCTTCTCCTCTCGTCCTGCAGCCGAAGCCCATCGACGTGCAGGTCATCACGCATCACATGCAGAGGTACGCCGTCTGGTTCGGGGGATCAATGCTGGCGTCTACTGTGAGTACCACACCTCCAACCACACGCAACCGACCCGTGAAGGGGCGTCGCTCCAACAGGACTTGACCCTTGACCTTTAACCTCTAACCCTTCTCTCTCTCTCTCTCCCCGGCAGCCCGAGTTCTACCAAGTGTGCCACACCAAGAAAGACTACGAGGAGATCGGGCCGAGCATCTGCCGCCACAACCCCGTGTTCGGAGTCATGTCCTAAGAGTCGGGGCGTAGGCCGAGGAGGAAGAGGAGGAGGAGGAAGAAGAAGAAAAAAGAAAAAAAAGGGGGAAGGAGCGCCGCCAGACCTCGCGTGCCGTGGACGTCCCATGAGCCTTTGCGCGGATGCTCCGACAGACCCGTTCATTCGGAGAAACAGTGGACCAAACAAACTGCCAAACTAGCGGCAACATCCTCCCAAACGGAGGCGAGAGGTGACTCGGCCCAAAGGATCCTCGCATATAATGTTTACTGCAAGTAGGTTAATAATAGGTGATAAATCTTTAATTTCTGCGTGCCTCGTATATATGTACTTATGATATCCTCACAGGGTTTTATTATGTAATTAATCAACATGAGTCCTGTATAGACCTCTGTGTATATGGGTTGGGTTCTTGCTAAATGTTCTATACCTGGTTTGTTTTCCACAAACACGAGTGAATAAAACACCTTTTTGCTCATCAAATGGGTGAAAACAACAACAACAACAACAACAAATATCAATCAGCAGACACACTGACCCTGATTTTCTTTTTAAATGTCCATCAGCACCTGGAAGATATTTATTTGTAGTCAGAATTAAAACACGGCGTTTAAAGAATATCATCCATCTGTTCCAGTAGTTTCCGCCGCTTTATTCTTTGTATCCGCCGTCTCTCCAGCAACATGCGTATTAATATGACGTTTCCGTTTGAGTGACTGTTGTCGGACCATCACTGTTGCCTCGACATCTCAGTTCTACTGGAGAGCCTTGTACTGTAAACCTGCAGCTCGATGCCGGCATTACAATAAATGCCACGGAGATATTTCCACCGGTGTGATTCGTGTTCTTCCGCGCCGACCGGGTCGTCTCCGGGTCGCGTCTATTCTCAACACAACAGCTATATTTGTGTGGGTCACCCCCCACCACGCCCTCTTCATGTAACTGTACCCCTGCAGACCGCCGTGTGATGCAAGAGTTTATTTCCATAAAGGCGCTTGGAGGCGAGCAGACCGTCTCTGAAGCGTCCCGAGATGTCTCCTTCCGTGAGGCTGAAGGTGCTCCTCTTCTTCGCCCTGTTCTCGGGGGGCGTGGGCACGCTGCTCGCGCTCCTCTCCTGCGGGACGGAGTACTGGCTGCTGGCCGCCGAGGCCTGCGGCGAGAGCGGCGCCGAGGTATTTAACGCCCGGGTTAAAACCAGGAGGTAAGAGGAGGGAGTGGAGCGCTCCAACGAGGATATATGGGGGGGGGGCGAGTCCAGGAAGAGGTCCATCTGCATGTTTGACCTTCTCCATGCAGGTTTGGTCATGGTACACTTCATATTTATATTGGGCTGATTTACTTGTGATCTTGTGCATCTTTTGATACACATGAGCTGCTAAATGTACCTTATTTTGAATTTCTAGAGAATTTGGGGATCTTTACCCGTCATTTTAAATATATAATGTTGCACTGAACGATATTTTTGCTGCATGTCAACGAGTTCTAGGAGGTTAGAAACAAGAGCAAATTAATTAAATGTGGCTTTTTAATTGTGCGGGGAAAATTCAGTCAAAAGTTAATTGGGAATTTTTGATGATTTAAAAAGAAGTGTTCAGGTTCCAAGGTTTCCTTGTCGTGTCCTTGTCCTCAAATGAATCCTGCTCCCAGATGAAGGTCTGTCTATCTCCTTGTGGTCCAGCAGGCCGGCGGCGGCGGCGGCGTGCGGGTCTTCCACGAGGGTCTGTTCTGGCGCTGCACCTTCACGGCGGCCTCGGATCAGTACTCCATCTTGGACCTCTGGATCTGTGAGCGCTTCGCTGCGACGCGTTTATTAAAGACACATCTGGGGATGCAGCATCACAACAGCTCCCCCCCCCCCCCCCCCCCCCCCAGATAATCCGCCTCCATCCAAGGTGTGCCGGGTCGCCTTCCTCTTCCCGTTTCCCGCCAGCGGTTCCCCCGAAGAGCCGCATGAACTCCCCTCTGCTATTGGTCGGTATCATTTTTGTGAATGGTGAATTTTTTTAATATATATTTTGTGATGGCTCGTGACCCGAGGCCTCGTAACTCCCCCAGTGTTCAGGACCTTCTGGAGCATCTTCCTCGTGGTGGGAGCGGCGTCCGTCGTGGTCGGTGGATTCGTGGTCATCTGCGCCGGCCCGCTGGCCAATCACAGGCTCTATAGAGTGGGCGGGGCCCTCCTGCTATGTGGCGGTAAGGACAAATAAAAACTAAAAAATGACATAAAACTATCTCACAGGTCTCACCGCTCGATCAAGAAACGATAACACGACAAATTAGATTTAAATAAATACGTGGAAGAATAACATTTAAAAAAACATCATCCTTTATATATTCAGGTGGCAGATGATTTATTTATTATTTACTTTATTATGAATATATATTAGTACACTTTATATTAATATGCGACTTGATTTACATTTAATATTGTGCATCTTTTTATGCATATCTGCTAAATTCACCTTATTCTGGGGGGTTATCGGATCTTTACCATCAATTTAAAATTTCTAGTTATGTTACTTTAAAATAATATTGTACATATTTTTAAAATCAGATTCTGCTTTAAACATTAACAAAAACAGGGTGTGTGTGTGTGTGTTTCCTTGGCTTCCTTAATGTGTGCTTGTCGTGTTCTTGTTGAAGCTCTTGGCTCCGCCTCCTTTCTCCCCTGAGCTTTTCCTCCACTCGGGATTTTTAGTTTTGGGAACAGGTGGGAAGATGTATTTCATGGAGGAGGCCAAACGGTGGTCATGTTTTGGAAGGACGTCTTGTTCTCTCAGAGGGAACATCCTCTGAGAGCCAACACATTCTCCACGTCAGGGATATAACGCAGAAATAAGTCCAGAAGGCCCTCTGACCTGCAAAAGAGATGTTTTTATGCTCTGAATTTGTACAATACACTCAGAAAAGGTGTTTAAAAGCTATATTTCATAATATATAGAGAGTATGCACAATACCTCCGGGGTAAAGGTCAACCCTGGAGAAGAGAACTTGAATCGTGTGGCTCTCAGGTGTGAGCCTGCTGGCGGTGCTGGTGATGTACCTGACGTGGATCCAGGTCCTGGACACCCTGGAGCAGTTTGCCCTCCACCACAGAGCCTCCACCTGCGCCTCCTTCCACCTCAGCGTGCAGCACGGCCCCTCCTTCATGATGGCCTCCGTCGCCGTCTTCTTCTGCCTGCTGGCCGGGGCGCTCTTCCTCCTGATTGGCCGCGGCGCTCAGCTCGATGAAAGAGACGGACTTCCTGAAACTTCTGAAACTCCTGAACTTCCTGAATCTAACGCTTATCTGTGATGGAGCTGCTCCACCCGAAATATGGAGGGAGATGAGGAGAATGGCATCACTAAACTAAATGGACTAATACATGTATGGAGTTTTCATATATATTTAAATATATTATATATATTTATTTATAATAGGTATATATATATATATATATATATATATATATATATATATATATATATATTCCTATTAATGTTCTATATATAATATATATCTGTAAGTAATAAATATACATATTTATATGTATATATACATATATAATATAATAAATGTATATATATAACATATATTATTTTTCAATATATTTATATATTTAATTATAACCATTTACATATTTATTCATGTATTTATATTTCTTTCTTTATATCTGGATATAAATATATATAAATGTCCATTTTGCTCATGTCTTGCTGAGATAATGTAAAACTAAATGTTCTTTCTCTTTTGCACATAATAATGTTGTTGTTGTTATTTATAGCGAACAGTAGAAGTTAACAAACGCACTTCGGTGGACACTGAGCCACGGGGTGATTGACAGTTGGTCACTCAGGGCTTCCATCACTGGATAATTGGAATCCTCAATTTGAAGCCGGACTTTCATAAATGATTATTCTAGTCTATTAAACAGATCCAAATGTGATTAATACTCCAATTTTCGCCATCTGATTTTATTATAATTGATAAATCAATTTTGACAAAAGTGTAGCGGGAGGACGGAGCGGTCCGAGTGTGACCCGGCCGCCTGTCACCAGGACGGCAGGTTGAGGCTGGGAAGTATTGGGTCAGAGAGAGATGGAGGGAATAATAAATTAGACTGTCATAGTCCATTTCCTGACAGGAGAGACGTCTTCTCACGTGTGTGTGTGTGTGTGTGTGTGTGTGTGTGTGTGTGTGTGTGATACTCGCAGCCGCCGCTAGAGGGCAGCGTTGTCTCAGGGTGTCAGTCTGATGTCCAACGACGTGACGCGTGCAGCCGGCAGAGGAGAGAGATTTGTAAGTGATAATTAAACCCTGTAACTTTGCCGACAAACAAAAGAACTCCTCTTCTTCAACTTCAGCAGAGTTCACATTATATCTGACGGCTGGGGGGGGGGGGGGGAGTCACACCTTGATAATTGGAATATATAAAAGAGAAAGGCAAACAGAAGTGAGACTTTGACATGTTACAGTGACAAAAGGGAGGAGGGGGACGGAGAGGAAGAGTCGATCCACCTCTCATCACGTCTCCATCCCTCTTAATCTCCGCTGTGAACGAGGTGAGTATAATTACACCGGAGCAATGACACATCACAGCCCCCCCCCCCCCCCTCACACACACACACACACACACACACCTCCTCTCCACCTCGCCAACCAACCGTCACTCGCCGCACACACACGACGAGTTCGACCTTGAGGTCACGTCATCACAGCGAGAAGAAAGAAGCGATTACACCGAGTCGGGGCAACAGAAACGAAGAAGAAGAAGAAGAAGAAGAAGAAGAAGATGGCTCAGCTCACCAGATGCATGCTCAGTATTTCTTCTTCACTTTTCTCTCCATGAAAACAAATATAATGAGCAAACCGCTGGAAGCCAGACGCCCCCTCCCCACACACACACACACACACACACAGTGGTACGCTCCGCTCTACCTCCACATCACCGGAGGCCGACCCAGCGGGCGCAATTATTCCGGCCTTTGCTCAGCCAAGTAGAAAAAATTAGCCTCTCCTCCTGAACCAGGACCCCTAGCCTGCCCCGGGACCCCGGGCTGCCTCCCCGACTCGAGTGGCCCCCCCCGTGGCCCCCCCGTGGACCCCCATGCCCCCCCCCCTCCAGACCCGGTTTTCCATACATATGAGCCCGAGCTGGCCGGAGCCACGCTTGACTGGCCGAGCGGGCCTGTGGAGCTCCAAGAGCGACAGACTGTGATCTCAGGGCGAGAGGGCAAAGAGAGAGAGCCCCCCCCTCCCCCCTCATGCTCTCCTCTTTTTCTCATGCAGCTTCCCATCCCATCTACTCGGGCCGGCCGGCGGCGGGTAATGAGGAGCGCCGCCCGCCGCTGAGAGTTGAGAGTTCTGAGATAAACGTTTAGCAGCCGGATCCCAAAGTCGCCCGGCGACCTTGACCCCCGCTAAGTGTCCCGTCCCTGAGAGGATTAAAAGAATAAAACACGTTAACGGTTATCCTACTTGATAATGGAGGCGTAGCGGCTGAGCCCCGTCGCCATGTTGAGAGCCTGTGGAAACAATCGATTTAGTCAGAGTTTAGCACCTTTTTTTTTTTTTTTTTTTTTTACATTTTCTTTAATTAAAATACGATTTCTGTCTATAAAATGTAAATGTAAGTGTGATAAACCATATTTGGAAATGTTCCTAAGAGTAAAACAATAAGCAGGAACGTGAGTCGAATCTCCGGTGCATTATTCCAGCGGCTGTTCAAAATAATAATTCCACTGATCTCATTGGACGAGAGGTATTTCTAGATGAAAACATAATAATAATAATAATAATAATAATAAAAATAATAATAACTGTATTTATATATATTATATTTATATATATTTATATAGCAACTATAAAAACAAAGTTTACAAATTGCTCTACAGAGAGTCAAGGAAAAACAAATAGAATAGTAAGAAACAAATATAACATTTAAAAAATTAAAATATATAAAAATTTAAAATTTAAATTAAAAACAGTCAAACTAAATTAGGGGAACCAAAGTTCTGCATAAAAGGACCACCTAAAACCTGTTCAATGAAAATGAGTTTTAAGAAGTGATGTGATATATGTATATTAGAGCTATAATACACACGTTTTACACGTCTTCCACGTTTATCCTTTTTATAGAAGCTCAGCCCGGCGACGTCGGGGATTGAATCCATTCACACGACGAGTGGATATCCGTCTCTGTGGCCCCGCCTCCTCTCATACACACCTGACACCTGAGAGCCGGAGGCCTCATCGGGGGGGCGGCTCTCCCTCCTTCTCCGGCTCTCCTCCTCTTCCTCAGGTGAACCTCCAGAAGGGCAAACGCTCTTTAATTCAACTAGTCCACCACCTGGCCTCACCTGCCGGGGCCTCGCGGCTCCACAGCGGGCTCCTGTAGTTCTACTTCCTCCCCTCCCATCACCCTCACTCCCTCGCCCCAAAGAAAGAGAGAGAGAGAGAGAGAGAGAAATAGAGAGATAGATTAAATCCAAGTTTCTTTCATCCACGAACGCTTTCATCTCCAACAGAAGGGAATTATCAGCACCGCAACCGACACAAGGGTGATGGAGGAGGAGGGGAGGAGAAGATGAGGGAGGAGAAGATGAGGGAGGAGAGGATGAGGGAGGAGATGAAGATGAGGGAGGAGATGAAGATGAGGGAGAGAGGATGAGGGAGGAGAGGGAGAAGTTGGGGTGGGTTCGATCGGAGTAAAATAATTCACTTCCCCTATCTGCAGTGGGCCAGGGGGTGCTCCTCTTTGTCTCCACCTGAGGAGCGCTTGATATCGAGTCCCCACCCGGGTGTGACAGTCGCTCTTCAAACAAACGTCTCAATCCCACTTCTGGAGCGAGCGAATCGGAGGAGTAGACCAACAGACGGTGCTAATCCACCCTCCCTAAAAATGTACCAAAACTAAACAGACGACCCCCCCTCCTCCTGTGACACTTGGCTTGACGTCTAATCTCCACTGTTCTGAGGTTTATTTCCATTAAATTTGTGTCAGGACTAATTTTTTTCTCCGAAGGGGAATGAATGCAGACGTCAGGATGCCATCGCGGGGCCTTTAATGAGATAACAGGCTTTAGTCAGAGAATTAGCGCTATTGAAAAAATTGAAAAATACAAAATGGATCAGATTATTTCCGTGCGGTGCGGATGCCGAGTGGAACGGAGACTCTGGCTGTTCAGGAGACCAAGAGTCACATCAGACCTGCCAAAGCACACATCTATTTCTGACACCGGTATTAATTATCAAACTAAAGCTGCTGTTGCATATTGATTCATCAGGGTGCGCACTGGTATTATCTCCTATTACGCAGGGGGGGGGGGGGGGGGGGGGAGAGATTATATGAAGCCTTCAGGGGCGTTTATGGATCCTGTGAGACTGTTAAACCATGTCACGGACTCCAAAGCAACACGACGTGTGTGCGTGTGTGTGTGTGTGTGTGTGTGTGTGTTATGTGGGCTCCGCTGCATTCTTAAGCTTTAAATTTGATTATTTTGGCGAACATTTTTTTTCAATTAGCCCGACAATCTTGGCCTTTTAATATATTTTCCGTGCACAGAACAACAACATCTGAGACGCAGGGTGCAGACCGTATTGTCTCAAGCTCAGTGGGGCAGCTGTGTGTGTGTGTCTGTGTGTGTGTGTGTGTGTGTGTGTGTGTAGACGGCTCCGAATGGTGATACGTTGCAGCTTCGATACGTCACATGACCAAACAGGAAAGAGAGGCCCGCTCTTCCTGTGGTTGCACCTTCAGCCCCTCTGGGCAGAATGTGCACCGACTCTGTCTCCATCCACCACACACCCCAAAAACACACCACACACACTCTAAAAATACACCAACCCCCCCAAAACACACCACTCCGACTCCCAAAACAGACCACACCCCCAAAAACAGACCACACCCCCAAAAACAGACCACACCCCCAAAAACACGCCACACCAACCCCAACGTCCGTTTGTCAATCAGCCTCCAGCTGCAGTGGGAGAGCCGGGGCCTCAGAGTGTGACTGTGTGATAACGCCGCCGCCGTTGTCATTTATTTCTCGCCAGGAGACGACCGAAGAGCACGCAAAACAATAAAAACTCCCGATCGAGCCGCTCGCCTGGGACGCCGACCGAGGAGGAGAGGAGCAGATCATCAGCGGAGGTGTGTTACACCGTCGCTGTGACCGGTGTGGGTGGTACCCAAAAAGTGTTGAGACACACACACACACTTCACAAATAATGAGACCTCCAACGGTGTGACACCCATTTCACACATGGGTGGCGTCTGTGATTGGGAAACATATGTTTGTATTGATGTATAATTATGAGCATTGAGTTCCTCTACTTCCTCTAAGTTGGTGGAAATGACTCTGTGGTGTGTATGATTGTGTGTGTGTGTGTGTGTGTGTGATGGAGAGACAAAAAGAGCAAGGGGGAGAGAAAATGTGATGGAGAAAGAGCATCAACACCCCGCTGACTGCACTCAATCACGGCCTTTAATTATACAGCGAGAACGCGAGTCTGTCCGGAAGCAAAGTCAAAAAAAAGAAATGTCGTTTGCGAGGTATCGTGTCTTCGTCGCCGGTGTCACCTCGTCACTTCCACCGCCAGTCGACGGTTCAGGTGTCACGCAGGTATGGAGCTGGGAAAATATTCAGATTACACAAGGAGGCGCGAAGATTGGCGCGAGCGACATCCGCGACTCGCGGGCGTCCTTTCTGTCGTCGGGTAGAAGAAGGTGTAGGCAGGAGGGAGGAGAGGAAAGAAGGGAAGAGCAGAGGTGGAAACCTGAAAGATTTACAAATGTGAGGGCAAAGTGGGATGGAGACGGGAAGATAGACGGAGATATTGGAAAAGAGGAAGTGTGTGTGTGTGTGTGTGTGTGTGTGCGTGTGTGTGTGTGTGTGTGTGTGTGCGTGTGTGTGTGTGTGTGTGTGCGTGTGTGTGTGTGTGTGTGTCAGGGAGGACGAAATGAGACCAAATTTTCTGTGGCAATCTCCGTGTTCCTGCTGCAGGTGCCGGGGCCGTTTCACTAAAGCAGGGCCGGTCGCGAATGTCATTAGTTCCTGAGCCCCGGGTGAATTTGCCGCAGTTCCACATGATTAAGCCAGATAATTGTGTGTTGATAGCGAGCACGGTCGATGGAATACAATTTTCGGGGGCCCCCAGATTCCTAAACAAACAGCTCAGCAGCCGGGCGCCGCGGCGAGGAGACGGGGTGACGGCGCCTCGCGGTGACTACGTTCACGTCTACGTGTTTACACGGAGAGGGAAGAGGGGAAAGAAGTCAGGGGGACACTGACAGGAAGTGGACATCATCAAATCCCCAAAATAGACTTCAACGTTTAAAAACTGTTTTTGAGGTTTCTGCTCGAAATAACATACCCAAACTAAAAAGGGTGTATCTCTGCACCCACAAAGGTTATTTGAATAATGTTGGGGTTATAATAAAGGCAACACATGTGAGCTTTTGTTCAGATGTGTACATATTAGTATATATGTTACTGGTTAAGAGTAAAGAAAGATTAAATACAGTAAAAATGGAAGTTTCAGGTTCGCCGAGAAAAGAAAAGGCGGTTTCAGGATGATTATCTCTTGGAAGGATGCAGAGAAAAGGTCTAAACTAGCCCAGATCATAGCACAATGTGTACATAGGCTCTCTGTAAAGTTTGAATTTGATTAAGTGTAACAAAAAAGAGTTATCCAGTTTTGAGTAAAGAGAATTTAGGCGAAAATGGCCATTTGGGAAACATTTGAGATCCATCTGTGCCATTTGAATTCATGCACCAAACCATATATTTCACTTTTATATGAATAAACTTTTCAAACTGCTATTAGCAAACAGTTCCACCTTCAGAGTTCAGGTGAAGTGTTCACGAGAAGAACTCTGCTTTCTTTCTTGCGTTGGATTTGTCGAATGTCTGTTTTTTATTTGTCGTGCGCTCACGCTTGAGATTTGCCTTTTTTTCAAACTTGCTGAGCGAGCAATAAAAGCCGCGATACCTGCCGCCGTGCATTCCCCCGGCTTATGGCGGCTGGGCCCGATGTGCCGCACTATGGAATTCATCAGCGGGGGTGTGAGAATTAGCCGGAGGTGAGAGACGGAGCTGAGTAAACACACAGAAGACACGTCGGGAGAAAAGGTGAAGACGGGAAAGAAGCCGGCGGTGTGAACATACAATATTATTTACTGTGTATGTCGAGGCTCCAAAGCCACACACACACACACACACACACACACACACACACACACACACACACACACACACACACACACACACACACACACACACACACACACACACACACAGAGGGTCAATTGTGCATTCCTGAGCCGTGATGTCATTTCCCACAGTGCCTTGGGGTGGATGGGACATGCAGTTGACAATCAGTCTCTTTACTTTCTCCATGAGACTTAGCGTGTTGCATTCTGTACACAATAATACACACACACACACACACACCTCTTGACCTCACACCATGAGTAGTTCATCCCCCGTATGTATATATATTACCCATAAAGACGGGTTTGGGGATGCAATAGAAGAACAGGGAGTTCGACAGCGAGCTTTGGCATCCTTAAGAGCATCACTTTGCTTCCTTTGTCGGGGATGAGAGGCGTAAAATGAATAAATGTCTCTGTGAGCGATCTCATTGCCGCTAAACACAATTTCATCAGGTGAGAAAAAGAGACAATTCAACCTGTTAGATGCTGACACCCCCCGTGTTACCAGAAGTGTGCGCCTTAATCTTGTTTTTAGGCAGCCGCGAGTCCCAGGAAGACGTCTCTGTAGCCTGCCAAGTGCATTTGTAAAACACCATCAAAGGGGGAAGAATCACTGGGGTTTGTGTTTCCACCAGCAGAGAGATAAAACAAGCCAGGTATATAGAGGAAGAGAGAGAGAGAGGAGTAAAGAAAGAAGAAAAGCAGCCAATCTCCCTGGTGCATTCTGGGAGTTGAACCTGGCAGGAGAAATGCGCGGCGTGCGCACTACGTGCGAGGGATAATCCCTCTGTGATGGAGGGGAAGGCAGCGCAGTGTGCAGCAGTGATCCCTCCTGTGTTCCTGTGATTTTAGGGCGCAGGTTTTATTTATTAAGAGGATAAGCTCCTCCTCGGTATGCGAGGCTCGTCGGCGAGAGGGGCTGCGAGGGTCTCCTCCTGCAGGCCGGGAGTCTGGCTACAGGTGGATTACGGATCAGAACCCCCCCCAAAAGAAGTAGCTTTGGTCCTGCAGGATAAAGAGGAGGCCTCTGTTGCCTTTTCACCCATGCTATATGGTAGGAGGGCTAATCTCTGAATCACACCCACTCCCGATGTAATCGGACTGAAGTCGCCACACAGAGAGCGGGCGGCGGTCCAGAACGGTTTCATCCTCGGTGAGATGAGCATCAGCGACAAGGCGACCAGCTGTTCAGTACCTCGAAGAGCCCCCCCCCCCAAAAGAAATATAATGTCAGATTTGGACAGACTTAAAAGATGAAGAGCAGAAGAAAGCCCTCCTCTTCATCCCACTTGAATGACAGAGATCAACCCGCCCACGCTCTCCTCAGGATTAGATCTCACGAGATGCGGCGCGTACGCGTCACGCGACGCCGGGTAAACGACGCCTGAACGCATCGCCAACGCGACCGCTTGAAACCGGAATGTGTTTTTTCATTAGCGAGTAATGACATCACAAGTGTCTCGCGTCCATCTGTCCATGTCTGCTCTCCGTCGTCCACTTCGGCTCTCGCGGAAAAGTTTTGGGGATGTCGTTATCCGCCCAAGCGGAAACATTTATTCAGAGGAGATTGTGTTGAAATAACCAAAATCACATTAAACACTTCCTCGACCGCGGATACATATTCATGCTCCGACCGCCTCCGTTGATGAGGCGATATTCAGTTTGGAGGAAGGCAGCGCCACTCGCGTGAAATGAGGGCGAAGAAATAGTGTTTTTAATGAAATGCTTCATCATCAAAGTACAGGAAGGGAAGAAGGAAAGACGCATGTGAGCAGACTGATACAATATGAAATATTACACCAGATAAACATCAGCGTGTGACATCCAAGCCTGAATAATATACGATAAATAATAACACATTTTGTCACAAGCTGCAGAATAGATGATAGACCAGTTTATTCAAAGACCAGCTGCCACTAGAGGTCGTGACCCCTGTCTTCTCTCTCCTCAGGCCTCAGGTGTGGCTCATCAGCCTGAAAGACAAAGCGCAGAGCAAACAGGACCCACACCCCTAAAGGGGGAGGACAGTCATTCATCTTCTGTGGTTTACCAACCGCAAGGCAGAATTGTTTAAGAAAAAGCTAAGATTTAACCACGAAGAAACAGGTGATGTCATTCTCGTCTTTATTGAAAAGAAGGCGATAGATCGGACCGAAGAGGCCGGGCGACGCACCTGAATGAGCCGCGCTCGTCCCGGCCGCCCACGATAAGAGAGCAAACGGGTGGGGGAGGGGCCAGAGAAGAAGAGCGCCAAATAACCCAAGCGGACATGTTTTTTTTCTTCTTCTTCACAGCTACGAGAGTTTCCGGGTTTCCGTTCCACCTGCAAATGGCCTCCGGGAAAAACGGATCCGGATGAGAAAGCTTATGACGTGTTAAATGTCTGCGTGTCGTTCACAGGCTGCCTGCGTCGTGTGACTGCTCGGTGATTCACCGGTCGGAGCTGTTGCCGGTGACACCTCGCCGCGGTGTTCGTGTCACATTACCGCTGTACCTGTGAGGAGGAGCGTTCGCGCCGCTCCTCGGATCATAATGGAATCATGTCTCTGAGTCTGAGGGGAGGCCTCTCGCTCTCGCTGCAGCAGCCGGCGGAAAAGAGTCCAGGTGCATAACTTTTTTATTTCCACTGCAAGACAGGTGGAGGTGAAGGCCTCCTCTGGGCCCGAGAGGGGCTGGAGTTCACTTAGGAGTCAGGAATTAATGTAAAAAGACAATTTGTGTTATCAAAATCAAATTTGTGTTCACTTTTTAAATGTTTTATATACCTTTTTATAGCTTATGCTTCCACGAACATATCTTTTTCTATCAGGCACTTCAGACTCATTGTTTTGGAGTTTATTTTGCGGATAATAAAGATGTCACTTTGCCCAAATGAATGGAAAACATTCTACAGAACCAGACAGCATGCAAAGCTGTATGCAAATGACACATTTAGAAATGAACAACCCTTTTTGTTCTCTCACAGCTAAAAACAACCAATACAAAAATTAATTATTTTGCCTTCTTTCCTATTTTGGTGGGTGTGAATGAGCTAGTGGGACA
Source organism: Liparis tanakae (assembly GCA_036178185.1). Taxonomy (NCBI): domain Eukaryota; kingdom Metazoa; phylum Chordata; class Actinopteri; order Perciformes; family Liparidae; genus Liparis; species Liparis tanakae. The sequence goes on from CM070103.1 coordinate 1,253,631, forward strand.
TGGAGAAGCAGATCCCTCCAACACATCCACCGAATGGAATTGAATCCTTTGTAAACATGGAACTGTGAGACCTCCCAGTCACAACAAGGACCCTCCTGGATCGAGGCGGCTTGCTTGTTTGGGGGTGCTGGAAGGAGGGACTACGGGGATGAGGGCCAATTCTTCTTAGTGTCAGCGATAAAAATCCATCTGATTGAAATTGCAGGCCATTATGATATGAGGAGCGGAGTGGCGGAGAGATGGGTATAGAGATGGAGGGAGAGAGAGGGGGAAGAGTGGCTGCACAATTGCTGAGGTGCTCCTTTCTTTTCACTCTCAGATGAAAGCTAATTACGCTGTGTGGCGAGGAGACGGGGCGGCGTGCGCCGTGCAGGAAACGGGGAGCCGAGGTGGTTAATTGGGGTATGTGATTACACAGGGCTGCAGTTAGAGGGAATTAGGCAACAACACACTCTGCAGCACAGCTCATCATGGAGAGTGAAAGGAGCGGGCGATAACGCTGATATCCCGAGCACTCAGCAGACCTCGCCAGCAGGAGACACTCCATGAGGCCGCAGACTGAGATCTGACTTTTAGATTTTAGGTCTCTATTTTTGTACCTCTCAGGGCTCAGCTTGAATTAAACAAATGAAAAAACTTGGCCAGTTCTGTAACATCTCTTTCTTTTTTTCTTTCTTTCCTGTTAACAATTAGCCTCATTACTCATTAAAAGTGGAGCTTGGTGTTGGTCGCTACGTCACAGGTTTAATTTTTCTGTAATATCTCCATTCCTCTCTCTCTAGCGCCTTGTTTTCATACTCGCATGGCATCTGTAATATATGGGCAAAATGAGCAAAAAAGGAATCTGTGAAAAAACAAATTTTCCCACATTTACAAAACACAACCTTTGAATAATATAAATGTGTCTAACAATACAACACACATCACTTATATGATGTTTAAGGAGAATGAATTAACCCTAATAAAAGCAGAACTATACTCCCTTCCTTTCTGATATCATCCACTATTTCTACTATTATAATATATATAAATATATATTATTTTTCTGCAAACCCCATAGATGTTGAGCATAGTTTGTGTGCATCCTGTCAACAGACTGACTTACCTGTCAATCTTTGTTGTTCTGTGTGTTAATTGGGTCACCCTGAGACCAACAGCCAATCACATCTCATTCTCAGGTAGAGGGGGCGGGACTTAAACGGATTATGAACGTCATGATCAGAAGCTAGCTAGCTAGTTAACACTTTTTAGTGACTAATTATGTTCATAACTTGGTGGCTGACGGACGGTTATGCTTTGGGTTGGAATTGTGTGATATACAAGAGGTGAATACAATATGTTTATGTTTTATATACTTTGTTCTCAATATTATAGAGTAAAACAATGTCGTGTTGCTAATCGCGAGTAGCGGTTAGCATTAGCATATCTGTTAGCTCTGCATGTGAAACCAGTGGTTAAGACAAGCTACTGCTAACGTGCTATTAGCATAATAGAATTTTTTTTTTTTTTTTTTTCAGGAAACGGACTTCGTGACCGAAAGACAAAGGACCTGGCACGAAGTGAGTATGTGAGTTTATTTACAGTATATTGATGTTTACATTGTAAAGATGATATTCAGTAACCAATGAACTAAAGACGAAGTTCTGAAGAGGAAATGAGAATAATGTGGTTTGTTGTTATTTACTTGTATCTCTATTGATATGTCTAATCTGAATGTCATTGTGTTTGTTGTATACATGCTAATAAACACCAAACTGTGTTTTTAATTCAGTTAAAGTATTTTGGTCATGTCCAAGTTCAAGTATTTATTAAAAAAAGGGCTTGAATACAATTAAAACAGAAGATAAAAGGACTTAATAAAAGGAAAATACCTTTTTTATTTTACTACCTTAATTCAATTGAAGGCCAGTTATTTCAGTTTTCAGAATAAGAGCGCAACGGTTGTAAGAACCATTATATTAATTCATAATAACAAGCAATAGCGCAATCACTTTTAAAACTAACCAGGACTACTACACCTGGCATATTCACACAATACTACATGGGACGGGTTTATTAATTTACCAACAAATAATAGTTGCCTGGTATCTGCAATGTCAAGAGGAACAAGAGCGTTTAATGAGCTCTAATATTCATATTTTTAAAGTGATCCCTCTTTCAAGATTCAGACCGTGGACCCTCCTCAATCTGCTCGTGTGAAAGTTCCCATCAAAGAAAAACATTTGCACCTGCGACCCGACGCACCTCACCTTCGCTCGCGGTCAGGCGAGCCGAAGGGGAAGTCGACCTCCGGCGTGAACCCTTTCTCGCTTTTTAGAGCGCTATCGACGACGCCTCAACGCCCCGCGCTCTGAATCACACGCCGCCTAGACGGTCTTTATCGATCGGCGTGTTATTCAAAGTGTCTCGCCGCCTCCGCCTTTCGCGTCGGGAGAACAAAAGGGCCGTCCGCGGAGAGATGTCGGGAGGCTGAGTTAAGGGCCGTTACCTTTCTGCTGCAGAAGCCGGAGGGAGGGATGGCGACGGCGGCGGACATCCATCTCCCTGCGTCTTTATCTCTTTCCTCCAGTCGGTCGTGAGCATCGCTCAACTCGGATCAATACGGGTCACCTGCTTGAGGAACGGGTTGCGTGGAAGGCTCCTGTAAAGCCTCCTCGAGTTATTGAGGCTCTGCGAGTCCAGAACAGGAGGTTAAAGCCTCTTTTCCCGACGGCTCCTGAACGTGTCGCGCGATCTCCGCGTGAATATGAATGGCCGCCCCTCGCGGCGTCCGGTTCCCGCTCGCCTCCCCGTCCCTTTTCCCACGAGCCCCCCCGGCCGCGTCCGGCGGGCCCTCTCGACCCCGGAGCGGCGACCGCCTCGTATCAAAGCGGACGAAGTGGCACATCAAAGGGTTCCGAGGCGGATGAAACGAAACCGCCTGTTTGTTGTCTCCGGACAACGGGCCCGCCTTTGAACCCGCCCGCCCCCCCGATCCGCTTTACAAAGCTTCAATTAGCCCCGACACGGTCAACGCCGTCCCTCCTCCTCCTCCTCCCTCTCCTCCTCTTCCTCCTCCTTCTGTGTCTCGTTCTCGATTCACAGACGCTTTTGTTTTTTGCTGAATTATTCCGGCCTCGTCAGCTGCCGTTATTGTTAATCAATCCTAACCGCCCACGCCGCGATGAAGGTAACTCTCACATGAGAGCAAACACGGGCAGATTAGGCTGAATACATGAGAGGCGGCGGCGGGCGCATGAAAGGGCGGTTAGCGCGACGCCCCGGCTGCATCATTTTAAAATGTATATTCGATTGATTAGAAAGTGATCAGAGGATATGAAGGGTGGGGGATGAATGGGTGGAACATGTTCAAAACCTTGAAGTTGTGGTTTCCTGCATAAGGAAACTGCAGCTGTTTGAAGGAAAACGTGACAAAGTGTGTCTGTCAACATTTTATTTTATTTTAAACCATGTTCCTCTCTATCTATATTTATTTATTAATTCTTTGGAACGATTGTTTGATGACATTTTCTGGTTTTCTCTACGCTAAATCCAAAATTGCATTACTATTATCCTGAGCTGGGATTTCTCAGGGGAACTTTATTGTGTACTTTATTCGAGAAATACACATTATGAAACAAAAAAGGGCCCAAAAACTGTGTGTGCCCCTGAACACAGCCGGTGTGAGTGTGGTGTCATGACACAAACGGCCACTAGGTGTCACTCTAAGACGTGATAACCATCTACAGCTCGGCCTGCTGTGCATTTATAATGAAATGAAATGCCAGAAAGTTGAAGAAGCAAAATAAAAATGAGAACTTATTGAATACCAGGATTTAAAAATGTTGTAAAAAAAATATAATATATAAATATATATTTCTATAGTTTTCAATATAGTTTTCTTAAACTTAATACATTTCCTACAATTCTTCTACATTTTAATAATGTATGTGTATATATATATATATATATATATATATATATATATATATATATATATATATATATATATATATATATATATATATATACATACAAGTCTGATCTTAAAAAAAAAATACATTTAACATTTAATATTGAGGGCTTAATAATTTCAGGTTTAATGTTTTGCGTTGGCCACTTTAATACATTGCGATAAAACCAGATGTCTTTATTATCCATATTTGCTGCGAGCCACCTCGTGCTCACACTGAGCCACCTCTCCTCAACAGATTGCCATTCAACCTAATTTATGCAGGGTAACCTTTTGTAAAATGTCCATATGCTTGATATGCCTCCCTTCACACACGCGTGTGCTAAGCAGCTCACTGTTAACACAGATGGACCAAACTGCTGCAGAAATGGAGGTGAACATCTGTATGGAGGAGATCTAATGTGCCCTATTGCTATTATATCGCCGTCCCATAAGGAAACAATCCGCAGTGTGGGTATGAAATAGAAGGCGAGCGATAAAGCACGGGACAGGAACAAATAAATGCATTTAAAAAATAGAAGCCTATTTTATTTAATCCCGTGATTTTCGCCACGGATGCTTTTTAAAGGTCTAAATGTATATTTTAATAACGTTTCCACTGGCATTGAATGCTAAGGGAGTATTTTGTGTCTGTACAGGCAGCCGGAGATGATTGAGTTCAAACATCTTCCCCTCGGAAAGCTGACTCGAGGCGCACAAAGGCCACTGATGAGGTAAACGAGTCTCCCTCTCCCCTACAATCTCCTTGTTTTGCTGCCATTCTGAAAAAAAAAGACATTTGAGGGTCTCTTTCTCTCCCCTCTCCATTCACTGCGCTGCATTCACACCTTCTTTTTTCTTTTTCTTTACCTCGCTGAATGAGGATTCCCGTATTATAATTTGGCCGGAAAATTATTAGGCGATAGATTGCCGGCTATCAGGAGACACTGGGGCCACTCTGAATGGCAGAAATGTTATTATCTTGGCCTTTTCAAGGAGCTGCAGGTTTTCAAACTGCCGGCTAATGAGTGAATTAATTCAACAAAAGCAAATGATGTTTCTCTCCGTCTCAATCGGCGGTCTCGCCGGGAAAATTCAAAGAGCAATTCTTCAGGTGCCGTGTCATCTCGGGGGAGAGAATGGCGGGTAAATAAAACAGAGAGGAAGGAAGCGTTTACAATTTTAAATGGGCATTAGTAAGTCGTAACCCTCGGAGCACGTCGCTCATCCCGGCTCCCGCGATCCATGTTCTTCAGGATTCACCGAATTCAATATAATAAATGCACTGTTTGTAAATTTAGATAAGCCCATGTGACATTTAAGTGTAATTCTCATTTAAATGGGGACACTTTGCCTCCAAGTAAGCAAAACGTGTTAGAATAACACGAAAATCTGCATTCTATTACGCACACCGAGTGCCATTGAGAGTGCGTTTTACATAATTCCACTGACTGTCTGAGAAAATGAATAAACAAAAGAATTATGTAAAATGTTGTGATCTGAATTACCGGAATAATGCACATGATTTAAGACGCGTGTGGGGGGGGGGGGGGGTGCAGAATCCACCAGTGTGAATGAAAACACCTTTTTATTTATTCTATTCTCATTTTCTCTCAAGTTCCAGCCGTCACCCACGGCGTGCCGCACCGATGCAAAGCGAGCGGTTACCAGTATTTTTGTTTTCTCCTCGACTTCTTCCCCCGGCCGCCGTTCCCCGAGCGACCGTTTCGCCGCCTCAGCCCGTCTCCCCGCCTCCCCGCTCGACGGCTCCTCTACCTGCGGAGCCGCTCGGTGGCAGCTGGCGGTGGAGCTCAACTTGTTGTACTACATGAAGGCGATATCCAAAACAAGACGACTGAACTTTGCCATCGGCCCCGGCTGTTGTTTTAATGGCGGCGCGTGGATTCTCTCTCCTCTTTGACGCGCTGCCAACAGACTCGCATTAGCATGCCATTTGCAACACGCATTCTTGCCTGGAATAACACTTATTGCGTAATACCCCGACGACGAGCCGGCGTAAAACGCCACAATTAAAGCCGGGGATGCGTTTTTTTGTGCATCTGCCGACCCCCTCCACCCCTCCACCCCTCCACTCGCCACAATTATTTGGCGGTAGGTACACAAAGGGTCACGGGGCGTCGTTTGATGGACACCCAGGCCTTTTTGATTTTTAATTGTAATTGTAATCCTCTCCACTTGAGGACTTGGAAATGCATCGTTTGAACCCCCCCACTCGCTCTCCCTCACACACCTCGCCCCTCCATCCCTCCTCCTCCTCCTCCTCCTCCGGCGGCGGTGGAGATGTGGAGTATTCAACAGCTGCCCACTTCTCGCCCGCCGTGCAGCATTAAAAGGTGTAATCTCACTGAAATGTAAATCACAGTTCTTGAAAAAACAAATTACGCACAAAGATAACTGGGGCCGGCGCTCTTATCAATAAAGGAATCAGAAAGTGCCCCGAACGGTTTCTGCGTCCGTCTGCTTTTTAAAGAGAAAAATAAATAAATATAGATGTTTTCTTTCGGGGGGTCCAAATTGCGGCAGCCCTGTTATCAGGGGTAATGGTGAGCTGTCAGCCGAGCCGGCTTGATTACAAGGTTATCGTAAACAATCCCGTCTAACTGGACAGACTGGAGGAGGAGGGGGGGGGAGCACACATCACATTCATCACGCAGATTTAAACGAACGCTCAGGGGTTCGACGGGCGCCATCAGCGGCGCCCCGATCTCCCCGACTCGTGATAATTGGCCCTATTTCTGCGGTGATTTCTCTCTGCAGACCGTCGCTCCGTCGCTCCGGGGTTTTGATATCGGGCGGCGAGATGAAATTCTGTGAAAGTGAAACTGTCAAATTTGTCATCTGCTATGTTTTAAAAAATGTAAAACGTGGATGTCGAACATCGGACAAAGAGAGCGGAGGTTCAACGCGACGAGGCGGAAAGGTGACGCGCCCTGACTTTGATTCATCCGACGTCCGTTTACCAGCTGATGACGAGCCTTCATCCTCGTCTCCCTCCCTTTAATGGATGTGTGTTCAGAGAGGGAGAGAGAGAGAGAGAGACCCTCTGCCTTCATCATTCAGCTCAATCAGCTCCTTGTTAGCGCCAAAGTCGTTCAATTAAACGGAGCTGGAGAAACAAATTTGCGACAAATCGAGCTCGTTGATGTCCTGTGAAGTCGAGGGGGGGAGGGAGGGGGGGGGGGGAGGATTCATTTCGGCGAGACCCCCCCTCCCCCCCCCCCCCTGGCCCTTAGCCTGAGTCCTGATAGTAAAGATACATGGGCTGCCAGGGTAAGAGGCCAGGCTTTTCTCGGGCCCGTCTCCATTAAGGGTCGGGGGGAACAATGGCGCCCTTTGTTCCGGCCGGTGAAAGTGATGAGGCTGCAGATGAAGATCCCGCCGGGGGAAACAAAAGAAGAGGAGATCGTTTAGTGCAACCGGACCCTCCGTCAGGTGCCCCTCTTAGACACGTTAATTGATCTCATTTGTTACGTATACCTGTCCGATCAAGCCGCTATCATTGGGGAGAGGGGGGGGGGGGGGGGGGGTCACGCAGAAATGATGAAAAAGACATACCGAAGAAAAGAGCAGGTAGAAAGTGGAGCGAGAGGTGAGGAGGAGGAGGAGGAGGAGGAGGAGGAGGAGGAGGAGAGCAGGGCCCGGTGGACGCTCTAGTCTTACAGGCTTCATTTCACCGCGGCCCTGAAACGAGACGCTCCCAAATCTCCCAATTACACCTGCACTTCTTGTCCTTTTGTAATGGGAATTCTGCAGTGCCCCCACACACAAAGTGGACATTTGTCCGTCGCGGAGCTGAGACGACCTGCTCAAACATCCTTGTCTGTTTTATTGGAGGCTGTGCTTTTAATGGCCCTAATTGGACACTGTATTAGTCCGCCGTAATGCAAGTAAAAAGCATTTTATTCCCATTTTGTGCATTTCGAGGGGGAACGCCTGCTGCCGTCTGTTCGTTGTGCATTTATTTCTGTAAAATAAGCCACGAGAATCAGTGAGATCATCCAAATAATCCAAATAGACAGTGAACCAGAGCAGAGCAGTGAGTTGAGGGTTCGCCGTGTGACGTGCGTTCTCTCCACATCGCTCCTCCTCTAAATGTCTCCGTGTCGTCGACACAGAGGAGGTCTCGGAGGACTTCCCCCCCGGTGCTTCTCCCTCTCGATTTGCAACCTTCTGGTTGAGCGGCGATGTGCCGTCCTCTCTCGCCCTCAGCCAGACGAAGTGCCAGTTTGTTTGTTCAAGGTCCTCCGAAAAAAAAAAGGAAAGTGAGCGTGCGATCTCTAGCTGTGCTCTTTTGTCTCGCCGCGTCTTTTGCAACCCCCCCCCCCCCCACCCTTCACCCGCCTGCCGGCGTGTCTTCTGAGCTGGCATGGCGTGGTGAGAGCTCTCCAAGCTGCCCGCAGCTTCTCATGCATCCTGTGTGTGTGTGTGTGTGTGTGTGTGTGTGTGTGTGGCTGTCACAGGACGAGATGGGCGCCATTCAACCCAATTAGTGAAATCCACTCTGACGAAGGAAAGAAAGGGGCAAAAAAAAGGAGAAATAAATCACTTTTTTTTATTTCGCCCCCTGTCCGTCACCTGCCAACTTCACTGGAAGTAAGAGAGTGGCAGCAATTAAATGACGGCGGGCCGGAGGCGGCGCCGGCCCTGGCACCAGAACAGCATGTTTCCAGCGCCGGGTGGCATCACGCGAGGCCGCTGCTCCACCGCCGCTCGGGCAAATGAGATGAGACCAGCGGGGCGCTCGCTTCCAGCCGCTGACTAACAGGCCGGGAGCTCCGGAGGCGGCGCCCGCGTCCAGCGCTCGGCTCCGCGGCGCTCCCGTGATGTCATCTTTGGACATCGGCACGTCCGTCTCCCTCAGGTCATCCTTCTTCAGACTCTCTCATTTTTGTTGTTTTGTTTGTGCCGCAGCAGAGGGCGGGCGGCCGGGCGGGCGGGGCTTTGGAAACCTGCTCTTTTCCTTTGGGGGGTGTTAATTAAGGGGAGCATCCAAAATTAATCAGCAAATTCACTAGGGCGAAGGGCGATGTGTCTGAAGGCCTGGAAACAAAGTCGGCGGAGCGCCCGCGGGAGGAAGAGGCGCCCTCGGCTATGGCCGGGGCGGAAAAACCAGAGCACCGGCTGCGGCCTCACACACACATCCATGAGGAATTCGCTTTTACGCTCATTTTGCCTGTCAGCTTGTCACAATTAATTATAAAGGTTGATTCGCTTATCTTAGCTATGGAAGATCACACACGCCCGGTCATCTGAACACCATCATATGGTCAATGTCTGCCGCTGCAGACCGGCGCTAACGACCACGAGCTGCAGCTCCGCGCCGCGCCGCGGCCGCTCGCTCGCCGTTTACGCCATGTCGGCGATTCTCGACGGAGACGAGGAGCGTTCCTGTTCTGTTCGGGTCCTCCGCCGTCAGAGAGGACTCGTCTCTGGGGGAGGTGCGGCCTCCTTTCAGTCACCTTACCCCCCACTTTCATTCCCACCAGCGCACTTGGGTAACTCTCCATTCCTGCCTTTCAATTTCTCTTTTTGGAGTTGTTTTTTTTGTCGCCACATTCTCTAATTAGCACAGTGCCTGCAGGCTATTTGTGACCTTTCCATATGTAAATAGATGGATGCCTCCCCCCCCCCCCCTCGTCTCTGACTTGCAGTGACAAGATGAGTGCAGTCACAGTGAGCCGGTGCTCATGTGTGGATGGATGACACCACTCAAGGCATGTTTGGCAGCGGCTCCGGCGATATCAGGGAGCGAGGTGTTCGTGAGCGCGGTGATTGACAGCTGCCAGGTGTGACACCGCCAGCCTGACGCAGTGCGGAGCAACTGTCTGCTGTCACTTCGCCTCTCGTCGGCGCCACCTCACGCCGAGGCGGCGGCGGGCGGCGGCGGCGGCGGCGCCACTCGCGCCGTCCTTTGAGGCCCTCTCTCTCTCTCTCTCGCCCAGGGTGCTTCACCGCCGAGTGCACTAAGCGCCGAGTGCACTCCGGAGGCGCCTCGCCGCCCGGCAGTTAGACGTTTTCCTCGCTCCGGGACGGGAGTTTCGGTTCGGCGTGCCGCGAGTGGTTGTTGTGTACGTTGGCGGCGGGGAGCGGCCTCGGCTGGAGATCTCTCGCCGCCAAGAAACCCAAAGTTTCCGGAGTCTTTACGGCCCCGATGCTTCGAGTTGACCTCAAGCCGGCGAGTAGAGACCGATCTTCGTGCCTTTTCCAACTTTTTGGCTAAACGATATGAAAGTAATCCACGCGTGAAGTCGGCGAGACGCTTTCCTCGGCGCCCGGTCGCTGCCCGTTCCTCAGAGGCGGTCCAAAGTGTTTAGCATATGTTATATGTATATGTTATATGTATATGTTATATGTATATGTTATATGTATATGTTATATGATGCAGAGGAGCCGGCGGCTCGGTGGCCAAACCGCATCACTTTAAAAAGACAAAAGCACGTCGCGGGTATGAAAGTCTGAAACTCTGTTATTACGGCGTAATAACTGATGATAATCTTTCGTGCCAGTCGGCCACTTTGGAAAATGTCCGATCTCTGACCCGCGCTGGTGATAAATATAGACACACACACACACACACACACACACACACACACACACACGGAGAATAACTTGGGAGAGTTGTCATCCTCTGCACACACACCGCGGACGAGTAAATAAAGCTGAAATATATGCGGCATGATTGTTTTACCCCGGCGTTGCATGTCTACCATGGCAGGGCTCGTGCTTTCATTTTTCCGGAGAGAAGTGTATTTACGGACTGCCGGTGGTCCCTGGAGGCCCCCCCCCCCCTCCCCCCCCCAGCTGTATTTAATACCTCTAAAGTGCATAATTGCTGATCAGAGAGTCGGCGACGCTCTGGTTTGGTGTGTAAAGGACTTCTTTCAACGAGGAGGGGGGGCAGGAGAGGGGGAAGGAATGCTACACCGCTGGTATCATGTGCCATATTTGTTCGCGGCGGCGGTCTCCATGGCGGGGGCCGGTGTCTCTTTACCGAGGTCTTTTTGTGCGGGCGGCGGCGGGCTCGGCGGCGGCGCAGCGCGGGCGGACGGCGGGCCGCGGGCCGCACAGAAAGCCTCTCAGTAAGAGAAGCCCGGCGCGATTCCGATCTGGCGCGGTGACCTCGGCACAGAGGAGAACCCGGCGGCCCTCGGTGTCCATGTCCGCCCCCGAACCGCCGCGGACGTGACATCAACATTATTTGCTCACCGAGCACCTGCTCCCCCCCCCACACAACCCCCAGAGTGGTGTCCCCGGCCACGGCACATTCCTGCCCGACACTGATGCGAGGTGACCGCGCTGGCCGGTTCACACGGCCCCTCCAGTGGCGCCGCGGCCGCGGTTAGAGTCGCGCACGCAGACGGCCGGAGGAGGAGGAGGACAGACGGCCACCAGAGAGAGAGAGAGAGAGAGAGAGAGAGAGAGAGTAGAGTTAAAGCCAACGGACAAAAACTTCTCCGAGTGCCGACCGGTGAGGTTGACGTGTTTTCTTTCTTCTGGCGGGCGCCGTCTTCCCTCGCGTCCTTCGCTGCGTGTCGAGAGCCGTCGTCTGTTCGTTCATGAATTTACCAAAGAGAGGAAACGTCTCTGCTCAAAGAGGATTTAGATACATTTCATTTTTCAAAGCTAAAATTATTATCTGTCCTTGTAATGTTATTGCACTGGAAAAAATGAATTACAGGTCATTCATTTATATATATATATATATATGTATATGTGTGTGTGTGTGTATGTATTTATGTATGTATATATATATATATATATATATATATATATATATATATACACACACACACAAGTGTGTGTATCGGGCTGATGTAGGAATACCTAATTAAATATTCATACTGATAAGTATTAGTTAAAAGCTGAACATGATGCTAAACTCTTTGTGTCTCCCTCTTGTTCTTTGTCCAGAAAACAAATAAAAAAGAGGACAAGGTCGTTTTTTTAAATTATTAGTATACGTAATTCCCATCACATTATTAATTATTAACTCAAGAGAATAAAACATTTATAATAAAAGTTCTTTAATAATTATTTATCTTGATCACCAAAAATCCCCATTTTATTGTAACATTTTGAATAATTAACAGTAAATGAAAAAAAATGTAATACAAAATAAGGGCGACACAAAAGAAATCCGAGCTCGGCGTCTTAATTAAATAGAAGATCTCTGGGGCGGATTCTGTCACCCCGGCAAATGTTTCACTCCTTCTCCAGAGCGAAGACGGGTAACAGGAAAGTGTTAATTAATGAAAGACGAACCTTCTTCAGTCGGTGCACATATACAGGCGTAACCCCGGCTCTCGCCCCGCACACACACACACACACACACACACACACACACACACACACACACACACACACACACACACACACACACAACCTTATTAGCCGGCGTCCTTCTGTGGGATCACTGTTAGTCGGACTTTTTTTTATATATCTTTTTTTTTTGAAGGGGAACCAGAGAATGAAAGAGGCCTGAAATAATTTGTTTAATTTGGAGCAGCTCCCGACTCAGCAGGTGAGAGGAAGAGGGAGGAAGAGAGAGGAAGAGGGAGGAAGAGGGAGCGTGTTTTCTTTTTGTGTGCGGCGGGGTCTTCTCATCATACAGGGGGGGGGTCAGGGTCTCACTTCACTTGCCCCAGCTGCAGACCCTCGGTTTGTTGGTTTGGGTCATGATGACATGTGGAAGGCAACACCCCCCCCTCCCGCCCCCCCTTTACCGACCCCTCCAGCACCCCCCCCCCTCCTCCTCCTCCTCCTCCCGCCACCACAAACCCAACTCCTAATTATCTCTGAATAGCAATTTTATTGAACCCTAATTTGTAGTAATGAATTGTGATAGGTGGCGAAGCGGAGAGAAAGAAAAGGCAAACTTCACCCCCCACAACCCTCCCTTACTCCACCACACACACACACACACACACACACACACCTCCCTTTGTTAATTGTCCATGCGCTCACTCTCTGTCAGGCAGAGTTGCAGATAATCGGTGTTGTTCTCGGCGTTTGACCCTCGCTGACCAGAGACAGTTACACAAAGTACGGCTGCAGACGCTGCAGACGCTGCAGACGCTGCAGACGCTGCAGACGCTGCAGACGCTGCAGACGCTGCAGACGCCTCAGTAACCTGGACAACCTGCTGTTCTCTTAACACGAGCATGGCCGAGAAGATCCGGGGATCCTCGACACCTTTTGGTGGCCGGACAAACCGCTGCAATACATCAGATTTTTCTTTTTTTAACGGCATTTTTTTACGACGTTAAAAGGGCTTTAAATGTGCTTAGACACACGTATATGACCGTATTTAGTGAAGGATGGTTCAGTTGACGCCTCACTGAGGGTGGCTGTAGAAATACATGGAATGGTTGTGCTTTTATTATTTTATAATATAAAAGAAGGACGTGAGGAAATGACAAATAGGATCCAAGGTAAACAGCCCAAAAGTGAAGAGTTGACGCCACTAAAGTGCAATATGGTGTTTTTTTTACATTCGCTCTCCTAGACGCCTACATTTTGACTTAATTTGCAGTTTATTCTCGACAGACCGCCACGTCTGTTTGCAAACCGGCCAGAGAATGTGATCCCAAGCGAGGAGATCTGCGAAGACAAAAAGGAGGAAAGCCGAGGCTTTAAAGGAGCGCGGAAAAAAAGTGATATTATAATAATAATTTAAAAGAGTAGCTCTTGTTTCCCCTTCTCTCCCTCTCTTCCGTCCCCACCTAGAGCGAACGAGCTTCTCCTGCTGCTGATTGGAGGGATCTGCCGCCTGTATCTGGTCACACACACACACACACACACACACACACACACAGTTTGCTCTGAGCTTCCTGTCTGTGGACTTACATTACAATGTGTAGATTTAGAGATTGGGAAACTAAAGTCGGCAGGCTTTCCAGTTGGATAACAGCTTCTCTCTCTCTCTCTTTCCTTCTCTCCCTCCCTCTCTCTCTCCAGCCCTGTCTGTCACTCTGTCGTCCAATACCAGATGGTAGGCGTTCAACGCCGAGACTATAAGCTAAAATACCTGATTACAATTCACCAATACAATTCAAATATCATGGGCCGGCTTACAGATAATACCTCTGTAACAATGTCATTTACCCCCTTTATCCTTGTTTTACTGCAAAGCCACAGATAAAAGGAAAGATAACCTTTTTATTATTTATTTCCCCCTCCTTCCTGTGCTCCTGGAGGGACTATTATTATTTTTCCTCGCCCCTTCCTTAAGCTGCGATCTGATGCGTTTTTCTTTTCTTCATAAAGTGCCAATAAAAATAAAACCGATATAAGAAAATAATATTTAAACTTTCGCTTAAATGGAAGAAAAAGGGAAAAACGCCGACGAATAATTGAGGTGGAAATATTTATAGGATGTAAATTGTGCCCTCGCTGACATTTTGGAGCCATGGTAATAATGAATTAAAATGTTATGCCAAATTCATATTTACGCTGTTTATTCATATAACGCAGTCATACATATACATCGTGTTGTTGTGAATGCATGACTACTGATAATTACGCTTCACATTAGTGGTGACATATTAAATAAACCCAAGGGCAGTTTCTACTTTATGTAAAAATAATAATATTATTAAATATAATCCGATGTAGAATCGGACAACTCGACCTGAATCCATAAAATACCGTGTAATGTTTTATTTGTATTAATGCACCTTTGAGACCAAATATATAAATTATGAATAAACACATGTTATTATTTGTTTCTTTTGTCAGGGAAATTATAATAATTGACTTATAATGCAATACATAAAATAAACTTAAATAAACAGTCAAATTCAACAAATTAATGTATTTTTAGTGCAATAGTTATACTATGCAACACAATAGGATTCTCCAATAGTATTTAACCCACTGTTTGCATTCAGTGTGTCTTTTTAATAGGATTTAATCTTCTACTTTTGCAATTCTTATAAATGGACAGCTGTTGTGTGTTTTCCTCTCGTTTATCACGATAATTAATACCAAACTGAACTTCAAGTTCATTCAAACCACTCGTCCAGAGAGCTCCCTGCCCCGATGCGAGCGGTGCAACACGAGTTCCCCGCCGCCGTTAAATTATTCTAGTTGGGATTAAACTTTATGTCTAGACTGCACAGATGGAATTAATAACTCCCGCATAAACCTGCGCCGCTGTGAGCGTAACCTCGCCGCAGACCTTTTGTCCAGGGCCTGAATTTTAAACAGAACATTCAAAAAAATAAAAAATAACTGCACAGACTTTGAGATCTACCAATCAATGTGACCCGCAACTTTGGAAACAAGAATCTCAACTCTCTCTCTCTCTCTCTCTCTCCGTGTGCAGTATCCGCCTCGCACGCCGTTATTCTCGCCGATGCAAAAACACAGAAACATAATAAAACGCAGTGTTCCGCTGTGACCCCTGGCTTCATGTTCTCCACGCCATCCAGCTGGGCTGGAGAATGTTTAATGAACTTCGGGGTCGTGTTTCCCGTCACCCAGAGGAGCATGCAGGCTTTCACCCCCCCCCCTCCTCCCTCCCCCTCCTCCCTCCTCTCCAAATATTTGGGAGGTTTTTCAACTGGCGGCGGCGGCGTGGGTTATGCTCCTCTCGGTGTGATCTCTGGTGTGGGCAGAGGTGCGTCTCCTCGTCTCCTCGCCTCCTCGCCTCCTCGCCTCCTCGCCGCCCACGCCGCCGGCGCCCGTGCCATTAGCGTGGCGTGGCGGTCTCCACCCGCGTCTCCACCGACCACCCAACCTTCATTAGTCATTCAGCTCCTTTTTTATTTTTGTTTGGTTTCCCCTCTGGCTCCTAATTAATGCTTAATCGAAACTGCTGAACTGAGCTGGTAGAAAGAAAAATCATGAATATTAAAATCGACCCTGACGTTATTTCTTCTCTCGCTTTCTCCTCTTTTTTTTCTTCTTCTTTTTTTTGGCTTGTCTACAGTTGGTATCCAGGCGCCATTTATTTTTGTTGCTGTCAGAGATTTAAGGCGTCATGTTTCTTTCCCACTTTCCAGCATAACAATGGGGGGGGCAACAGAGCCGTATTTTGCCAATTTGAAGTGAGAGTTTTCTGGTGTCACTTTGATGTATGCTTTTTCAATAAGGGGGGGGGGGCAGTTGAGCGTAGTTTTGCAGCAGCCGGAGACATCATCTGGCTCGCGGCTCTGAGATCTCCGCGGCGGTAACCAGATGAGCGCCGTAACGCGATGAAGTCAAATCCCTCGGTGCCTTTTTGGGATTTCTTCCCTCTCGACTCGCAGAGGAAACTTGTTGAAGACGCCTGGCTTCAAATTGCATCCCGTGAAAACGGATTTCTATTGACCCGTGCTGACGGGGCTCCCGGAGACGGCGAAGCCGCGCCGATATTTGTGTATCCTAAGTTTTTAAAAGTGCAGACTCGGCGCTACGCCTGTTTACTCTTTCCTCAATCGCCAGGAATATTAGTTTCTGGATCGATCCGGTTCTGAAGCGTCCAGATGAGAGGATTCGAGGAAACTTTCAGGGTATGAAGAGGGGAAGTTTTCATATTTGATATAATAACAACAGAAACTGCAGTTTTGAGGAGCTTTTGTTTCCTCTGAAGGTTAAAGTTCAGGCTTTCATGAATAAACTTTGCAAACCCCTCCGACTTTAAAGGAAATTTACAAATTTAATATGTTAACAAATTAGCAATTATTCATGCGGCTTGCCGAAGATCACGTGGATATGTTGTTTACTCGTTACCTCTAATGGAACATGATTATTAACGTCTCCTCGGAGGACGCCTCGTCAACTCTCCTCGAGGAGAAAATAATCAAATATACACTTAACCACTTCTGTTTATCGTATTTATTAAACGCTCCGGATGAATTTATTCCTCTGAACCCAACTTCTCCCTCTTCCAGAGCGTGCTTATATAATGACGTGTGATCGGGAACACGTCCATCCTTCAGATTAAATCGACGGTGGCATCGCCGGAGAGCCACGCTGGAATCTTGTGACAAATTTCTCTGAAGTTACTCAAATACAATTTGACTTCCTTGACAAGGGGACGCGATTCATAAAACATGCCGTCGGTGCAGCCCCGGCGTTTGCATAATGAGGAGACTTCCCATCTCCGCCGGCGATGTTTGTGACAAGAAGAAGAAGAGGAGTGAGACGGAGTGAGACGCGTCCACACGGACAACCCAGGAGGGGCGGGGTCGGGGGCGCCGGGTCCAACGGAACAAATGGCGTCTGGCAAACGGAGCGCTGGAGCTGCAGTGATGCTAGGTGACCCCGGGCCGCGGGGGCCCTCGCGCCCTGAGCTACAGCCGTGACTTTGAACGCACCGCGGAGGAGTCGGACCGCGGGAGAGGAGGAGGTCGCCTCTGATAGGTCGACGGACGCGGGCTGAGCTGACGCTAATGCCATGTAGCTCTTTTGCTCTAATTGTTGATTCAATTTGCTAATGACTAATTTGATTTAAGTGGCAGGCACATCTCCATGTGTGCAGGACACGGAGAGGAGGAAACAAAAAACACAAAGCCAGAACATGGACTGGAGGTGGCGTGATGGCTTGTCACGCGGAGGCTGCTCGCCATGAATATTCCATGAGAGTTCACACTTAATTGTTTCTGATTTGTTTATTTTTTTCTCTTCTCCTCAATACAGTGCTTTAGCGCACACTCCATCAGTCCCCGTGTTGACACCCTGTGCACCCCCACCCTGTCCCTCCCCCTCCCCTCCCCCCTCCCCCCGCTCATGCCACCCTCTCCTCACCCTCCCCCACGCTTTCACAAGTGGTGCTCAGATGTCCATCAAACGCAGCGATGAAGGATCACTATAAGTTGTTGGAGCCTGTCAACAAAAGGCCCCCCCCCCCCCCCTGTTCTCCTTGTTGAGCGCGCTGGAGATCTCTGATGTGAAGGAGCAGATGATTTTCTAAGGGGGGGGGGCTCTATTGAGGGCCGCTACCTGTTGCCAATGCAAATGGACTCCAGAAGATCCAACGGACGCACATTGTTCCTCCGCCTGAGCGGTTGGAGTTCAGAGGTCGGGCGCGACCCTCGCGCAAAGCGACGCTCCCTTTCCACAGTTCCCAGAAAACGGACGGGGAAAAAAAAACACAAAAAAATCCCACGAGAGCCGGAAAAAAAGAAAAATAAATATGTTTTTCGCCGGTGAAAAATAGTGCACGTGTCCGGCCGCCCGCCCGTCTGCATGTCTGTTGTTCCCTCTCCACCTTCTGGACCAGCTTTATTCCGGCCGGACTCCAAAGACTCCGATCGCTCCCCTTCCTGGCCTTTTATCCTCTCCCCCGGCGGCTCCTCTGAGCGCCATGACTTGCAAATCCACGCCGCGATATTGATTTAGATGTAAATACATAGAATATTTCATAAAGGCCAGTTGAAAGTCTAATTATCGTATAATTAGACTACAGTTCCTTTCCCCCTCTCAGATCTGCGAGGGACGAATGTGTTGCTATGGAGATTAGGAATAAATACGGCCATGTTTTATTAATTCATCCAGTACGCGTGTATGTTGTTCTCGTGTATTCATGTATTAATTTATACATTTGGGTCGTTGTCTGGACAAAACGAGGCCGCCGTGACGGAGTGCGGTCGAATCCCCGGAAGTCGGCAGAGAAACGACCAATCAGGTGAGAGGACGCGCGTTTTAGTGGGAAAGAAACACCCCAAAAGTTCAAAAGTGACGCAAAGAAAACAAACGTTGTGTAAGTTTCGTCTCCCGCCGTCGCATGTGACTTAACGATGCAACGCCTGCAGAAAAACACCAGGCAGGTCACAGGAGAGTGGCTGTTCAGGGCAGTTTTTATATTAGTATTGATAAATAAACATTATTTAAAACATCTGTCAGGCCCAGTTAAATATCCTCGCTGTGGTTCAGTAGCCGAACCAAACCCAGGGCATCGAATATTTAATTATTGCACTAACTGAATAATGAAAAAGTCAATTTCCAGACCGACGCCCTGTATGCAGAAGACAATTGCATTTCTAATATCTGCATGTGGAATCTCCCCCCCCCCCCCCCCCCTTGATGCCTCACAGGGCCTCCCCCCCCCCACACACACACATTACCATAGCGCTCTCTCCCTGACTAAGTCTGTTCCTCATATTCACTTGTCGTGGCTAATTACGTGTTTAACCCTTCGCCGCTGAGCTTGTTTTACATTCAAATTTATGGGCACCTTCGCTGATCTGAAGGAGCGGCAACGAGCGGCGACACGGCGGCGAGATCCGTCTCCCGGTAATTGATTATCCTCTTAGGAAAAAGAGACAGCCGCCAGAGGGCCGGCGTCCTGGAGTGGTTGACCTTCGACCTCTGACACGGTTGGAAATATCTAAAAAGCAAAGGTCACAGGTGGATCGGGTTGGTGTTCATTAACTGTATTTACTTTCTCCTCGTTTTTCTTACATTGTACGCCATTATTGTTATTATTGTTATTCTAATTATTATTAGTTCTGTAATGTCAATTTGCATTTCTTCTTTTCTCCAGCAAATGCAAATATCCGTGTTTTCATATCAACACGACGCCGAAGCAATAATTTTTTTCCGATCTTGTTGCTTGTGGAATAAATAATGATGCGTATGTTGTCAATATTTACATTTCCACTGTTTAATTTAATTCTAATGGAAGTCCCAGGGCAATACGAGCGGCGGCTAATAGAAGAGAAATGATTAAAGCTTCGCTCCATAATAACTGAAACACAACTAATCTAATGGCGTCCCAGGGTTTTATGGACTGCGGCAACTTTGATCACTTCTGTTGTTTGATTTAATTTCCCAACGTCATTTTTCAAACCCTCTTTAAGGGACGTCTTCTCTGATCGGGGTTTCCTCATTTTAGAGGCAAAATAAAAGCAATTGTTTGCGTGTAAACGCACTCCTCGTGTGTGTGTGTGTGTGTGTGTGTGTGTGTAGGAGCTCGGACTCGCTTTTTAATCATTACCACGCACACCCTCTCCTCTCTACAGTGGTTCCATTGTGCTGTAAGCACTGTGTGTGTGTGTGTGTGTGTGTGTGTGTGTGTGTGTTTGGCATGCGGTACCAGGCTGGGTCAAAGCAGCTTAGTTCCGATCTGTTGGGTGACCTGCCGAGCCTCGCCGGCCTCACCGACCCGCATGATTTCATTATAGAGAGGTGAGGCGCATGGCCCCCACACACACACACACACACACACACACATGAAGTAAAGCTATGTGCATAAATATACAGTTGAGGCATATATACGTACACTTGGGCGAACAGCCACTCAGCAGCCGTGCATATACATACACTTTAAAAGATGTTAAAAAAAGTAACCTTGCTTTTGATGAAGAAAAGTACATTTGTTATGATTTATATGTTGTCACTTATAATATTTTAACTAGAATACATTAAATTGAATAGTCGATTCAAATCTGCATTGAAAGAAAAGAGATTAAAACTAAAATATTGTGTTTCTGAGATACTAAATATGACATTAATACTCCAATACATCAATGCATTGACGTGATGCTGCACTATCAAAACTGCATTGACAAAAAAAACAGAATATGGCTGTGAAAAGTGAGACATTTTAAAGTAGCAGCCAGGAAGGACATTACAGGAGCATCGCTATGCGGCGCATTGACAACACGCTGATAAAAAGATGTAATAATGAAATCCCTGGACATGTTCTGAAGCCGTAATGACACGCCGCCGCCCCAAAAACAAGCAATCAGGGTGCAAACGAATGTCACGGTGGCATTCAAGTTGCAACTGATGCGTCCCATTGTTCATTTCCTCGAGAGCCATTCCTGGAAATGAGTAATTTAACTGTCAGCAGAAGACGATTCTCAAGTCGAACGGCGACTTTTCCCCGATGAGACGGCCGTGTAAATACACCTTTTAGAAAGAGAAAGAACAGGTTTTTATTTGTTACTGATTACAAAAAAAACTGAACAAAAGCTCTGCAATTACAGCACACACTTCAACACAACACCCCCCACACAGACGGCCTCTTCGATCTGTTTGCCACATGCATGTGTGTGTGTCTGTATGTGTGCGTGTGTGGAGCTGTGCCCAACATGACCACTAGATGGCGACCTCGGTTAAAGCAGTTGCAGCAGCGCCTCCTTATTGGAGAGCACACGTGGAGGAGCACAGGTCTCACCTTGAGGGGCTTCTCACCTGCTTGAGACGCCCCCATCGGAGCCTTCGTCAGGGAACATTGTTTTCTGACCCCAGCCGGCACAATTAGAGGTTTATTATTCTCATTGTTTGGAGTTGTGTTACATTTTCGTTCAATTTCTTGATTCTTACAACCCGTTGGAAAGAGGGGGGGCGTTTGTAAATCTCAAGGTTTAAGGAAAATGTTCCCGTTAATCTCAAAGTGTCCCCACACTGTGATGTTTTAAATCAAACTTGAGTTAAAAGAGATCCCAGCTGCTTCCTCGCTGTTGATTCGAGTTGAGAAGCACATGAAGGATGTGGCCCATGATGTCAGGAGGTGTTGGGGGCGGGGCTTAGCTTGTGATTGACAGGTCGCTCCCCGGCGTTGGGAGTGGTGGGGGGAGTCACGATGAGCACGTTTTTTAAATTTTTGAATAAAACTTACAATGATGCTTAAGCTTGGAAGCAGAAACCTTCCAGTCATCATCTAGCTTGACCCTGGTTGTTGTTGTTGTATCTCAATGTGCTACTCGTTATATTTAAGCTCATATTTTGACTCGACACACACACACAATCCATCTTTTTTCATGAAGTTTCACCGCATTCGAAGCGTTTAAACGTTAATATCAAGTTTCAAGTTCAGCTGCGAAAAAAAAGCCTTAAATTGAAGGCAGGAAAACAAGAGTGAGCGTTAAAGAAACGAGGAAGAGGAGGATCAAAGCCTCTTCTTTGCATAACATCCTCCGTGCACACGCACACGCGTCCCGTCACCGCACGACCTCGTCCTTTTCCAATCCTCCTTCACATCAACTCTCTTCGTTTCCTCTCTCGCCCGCGTCTCCTCTCGCGAGTTGTCATTCCCTCACCGTAATAGCGTTCCTTCGCGTCGCCGCTTTGTTTGCTCGAGGAAGAAGAAAAAAAGCGTAATCTGCAGATGTAACGCGGGGAAAGAAATTGAGTCTAACAAATGGCTTGAAAGGCTCCGGCGGCATTTCAAGCCCCGGAAACCCACAAAGGCAGACAAAACGCCGTCTCTTCCCTCCCCTCCACATCTGAAGTTGATATTTTCCCACAGAGTGACGCTCCCTGAATAAAGGCGGCTGCGCTCGCCGGCGCCGTGTTGTGCGGCGCTGTCAGCGGGACTTGAATGGGGAAGTTGAGGCCCATTTGTTTGGCTTGGCTGTTGTGTTGTTTGATTAACATTTCTTCGGCGCGTGTCGCCGTCAGTGAGCTGTACGCGTCTATATCAGGGGTCCTACGCTCATGGGAAACCTGGAAACGTACGGGACATTTTAAATGGTTCGTTCCAGGCCTGGAAAAAGTCCCAAAAGTTATAGAAAAATCCTGGAATTTTGTTTTATTCATATGTTTAAAGGAATAAATATTTATATATGTGTATTATTTTAATCAAACTATTCTCTTATTCATTTGTGTCATTTAAGGTTTTTTAATTACTCGTGTAAACACGGAGATTTCACAACATCTTTAGTCATGGGATTTTAAAATAGTTCTTTCCAGGCCTGGAAAAAGTCCCAAAAATTATAGAAAAATCCTGGAATTTTGTTCTATTCACATGTTCATGAACGCAGTTTGATTAAAAGAATAAACATTGATATATGTGTATTATTTTAATCAAACTATTCTCTTATTCATTTGTGTCATTTAAGGTTTTTTAATTACTCGTGTATACACGGAGATTTCACAACATCTTTAGTCATGGGATTTTAAAATGGTTCTTTCCAGGCCTGGAAAAAGTCCCAAAAGTCCTGGAATGTTGTTCTATCCATATTTTCATTAATGCAGTTTGATTTAAAGAATAAACATTTTTACATGTTTATTCTTTTAATCAAACTATTCTCTTATTAATTTCTGTCATTTCAGTTTTTTTAATTACAGATTTCACATGGAATTTTAAAAATTGTTCTTTCCAGGCCTGGAAAAATTCCTATAAACAAATAAAATCCCAAAAGTTTTTGCAAAAGTCCTGGAAATGTGTAATATTCATATGTTCATTTACGCAGTTTGATTAAAAGAATAAACATTTCTATATGTTTAATCTTTTAATTTAATTGTATTAGTTACTCGTGTATACGCTGAGATTTCACAACATGTTTAGTCATGGACATGTTGGTTTAAGGTCATGGAAAGGTCATGGAAAGGTCATGTAAATCCATGTGTACGAGCCCTGTACCTGTCTACCTGGAGGTGTTGGGATGGAGGCGTGTCCCTCCTCGGCTCCGCCTCCTTCCCCAGACCCGCTCACCTTCTCCGGCTCGAGCGAGATGGCGAGCAGGCGGCGGCGCCGCGGTCGTCCACCGCCCGCCGGCTGGCACCCGACCCGCCTGCAGGTGCTGCTTGGCGGCTCTTTAACGCACTTGCACCGCGGCGGAGCTAACGGCGGCGCCGCTCCTCTCCTCCCGGGTTACAGTTGGCGCCTCGCCGCGCCGCCATACATTAAACGCCAGCTGTTTCCTCCGTCTCGGTGTTTTTCCCGTTTCCTCGGCGCTTGTTAAATGTCATCATCTACACATAAACCCACTCCCTCGTCTGGCTCGTCCTCCTCTTACACCTCCATTAATTAGCCGCGTTCTTAATCGGCGTCGCATGTTGTTGTTTTTTGCGAGGCCAACCGGCATTGTTGTTGTTGTTGAGGTGTTTTTTTTACAACTTTTGCTAACAAGCGGATTCCAGTTTGTTTACCATCTTAATGTCTGATTGCTTTTCTTCTTTATGTCCTTCAGGGTTCAGACGTCTCGGAATAGTCGGTATCCAGATGTCTAGGTCACACAAGTAGAAATAGAAACGCTGTGTTATTCGTAAAGTTTGAGTTGGGTAGTAGCGTCAGAATTGAAGTCCTCGTTATGAAAATGTCTCATTGTAATATAAAGTCGTCGCATTCTTAGTATCGTCACTTCAGACGCTCAGGCTTTTATTAGTTAACTTAAATCTGTCAACGGTAGTGAATTGAACATATTGTAATGCGGCGGACGTACAAGACGCCTCGAAATGGAAATACTTTGAACCTTGAAATTCCCCTGAAGTCCGCTGCTTATAGACATCAAATGGCTCCAGCCGTGAGTGAAGGATGAATTATGTAAAGATGATAAGAAGAAGAAGAAGAAAGACCATTAGATTCTCAAAAACCTCAATTCATGCTTTTCTTTCCCGTCAGATATTCATATGTTACGATTTAATACCACGAGGACGTGTTCTGCTGGAAGCGTGTAAAACAGAGCATGCATTTGCTATTTTATATAATTTCATATCCTCTACATGTCGGCCGATATACAAAACGGGAGGAAAAAACAGTTTTCTGGTCCGTTTCATAGCCGTCAGTTTCCTCCCATCTGATAACATTTTGTTGAGCTGCAGCTTTGACCCGTGAATTTCAATCGCCGCTGGGATGGAGGATGCAGAATGCGCTCTTTAATGACCGCCGTCTTCAGGGTTCTCTTAAAGGTACAGCGCGGGGAGAGGGCTTCGGCTGTGTTTCCACATGGCGTATAATGAGGAGAGACTCCCATTGCTGATACTTGCTCCTTCCCTCTGATTCAACGCCCGCTCGGCTCCTCTGACTGTAACCGCTTCTTCTCTTTCCACGTGATCCGGAGTAATAGAAATACTTTATCAACTCCGGCGCCTCCCGGCTCTTTTCAGGGGATCAATGAAGTTAATTTAATCTCCCGGTCTGATTTCACCCTCGCCCCTCCCCCGCCTTGTTTCCCTGCGTCTTGTTTCCTCATCAAATGCGCAATAATCTCGAAAAACGGGCGCTAGTGACCCTCCCCTCTCGCCCTCGGGGCCCCCTTGACCACCCCCCCCCTCGTCGCCCGTGGCACGGCGTGCACGGCGGGGCGCCGCCGCGGCCCTCCGCTCCTCATTAACCTCGTCTAATTAGATGGCAGGGAAGTCCATTGTTCGCCCTAATGAAGCCTCAATGGAAAGACAGGGCCTCGGCTGGCTCCTCTGACACCGCTGTGAAATTACAATCCCCCCCCTCCCTCCCCCTCCTCCTCGTCTTCTTCTTCCTTGGAGTTGGGAGGCGGTCTATCCGAGGGATCCAGGAGGCGGCGAGCGGGGCCGGTCCTCCGATAGCCGCGCACATTCCCGTGCAGCCGGCAGCCGAGCCGGGGGGGCATTAGCTCTGCTCAGAGCCCCCGGTATGGATCCCATCCGCTAATGACTTGAGCTGCTGGGTCCGCTGAGATTTAAGTACCACCTCAGTTCCATTGTCTTCCATCCCTACAGCTAGGGGGGGGGGGGTTATTGATACGATCAGATCCGCCACTTCTGCACGGCGTGGATGTGCAGGGAGGTGAACGGACGCGGATCGGCGCCGGAAGGGGAAACAAAGAGCGCCGGCGGGCTGAGGGAGTGTGTTCATACACCTCCGTGAGGAATCGGAGGTGTGACAGGAGCGAGGTGGTGATTGGGGGTTAAAATTGGATGGGTATATTATTTTGCCCTGCAGTGTTTTTCTTTTTGGGTTCTTTTCTCTTTTTTTGGGGGGGGGGGTTCACTCTCTCCTCACCCCAGAGCGACTAATTACAATTCACATGTCACACACTCCCCACATAATAAGAGTTAGGAAACAGAATTAGAATATTCCAAAGGCCTGCAGGGGGTGTCATCTCGGGAGGAAGAGGGGAAAGTGTGTCTCTTTTTTCTTCTTCTTCTTTTTGTGTTGTTGCGGGGCGATGGGCGGGGGAGGAGACGGTGCATGTGTTCACGTGGCGGCGGCGGTGTTTGTAAGGGAGAGGTGGGTGAGTGGGTGGCTTGGTAGAAGGGAGGAGGAGGAGGAGGAGGAGGAGGAGGGGGAGGAGGGGGAGTGAGAAAAATCGACAGCGCTCCCACGCTGTGCATTCCTTGCCTGGTGCCTAGCCTCCCACCCCGACGCCACCGCCACCGCCACCGCCACCCGTCTCTCTTCACACGTCGGGTGTCGACCACTTGGCATGGCGCGGCTGCCTGTTAGGGGTGGCGGAGGAGGGGTGGGGGGGTGGTGGTCGCGGTGGGGTTGTTTGGGGGGGGGGGCAATTGAGTGACATCTGCTCTGCCGAGGCGAGCGGCGGGCGGCGCTGGCACGAGGCCGGCCGGGGGCAGCAGGGGCGGCGGCCTGAGCGAGGAGAGCAGCATGACATCTCCTGGAATGAGAGCGCACACACACACACACACACACACACACACACACACACACACACACACACACTGACACTCCTCTTGCTCCATCACTTCCCTCTACTTGACTATTTTCTTACCTCACACTTCAGGTTTCTTCAAAGCTCCACAATATATACATATATATTTATATATATGTATATTTATATAGTTATTAGCAGGTAGCAGGATTCAAGCCGAGTGACGTTTATTAGGCTCTCTCCTCGTCTCCTCCTCAGAAGTTGTCTCTCCTTCCTCTTTCATATCCCGACGCTGATGTGCTGTAAATTGATTTCCCCCCTTGAAAGAAGTGATGGATGAATAAGAGGAGGAACATCTTCATCGCTGACCCCGCCGCCGGGTTCTTCTCCCACCTGCCCGGCGCCGATGATTGACAAGGCTGCTAACGAGAGCCGTCGCGTTGTAATTCCGTGAGACCCCCCCCCCCCCCTCCTGAGGTAATGAGCTCTCTGGAAGAGAGGGAGGAGAAGTGAAGGAGTGGGAGTAAATAAATAGGAGGAGAAAAAAAGAGATAATGCACATGAAAGTGGATTAGAAAGAAGCCGAGGTTATCGGGGACTTGAGAGGGGTCTCTTCCTTGTTTATCTGCCGCTCTTGATGGACGTCTTTCAAGCTCCGGGAGCCGGGGACGCCGTGGCGCCGCCGCCGCCCGAGAGGCGAGAACAAAAATGTTCAAACGGCGCCTTAAAACGTTTTATTTGCATTAAAAGCATTTGATGTCAAAATAAATAAATAAAGTGCTGCGCGCTGCAGATTGTCCGTGTGTGGAGATACTGCAGCTTCTGCCCGTGTGCAGGTACCCGACTGTTTGTGTGTGTGTGTGTGTGTGTGTGTGTGTGTGTGTGTGTGTGTGTGTGTGTGTAATGTATTCCTCCGCGTCGCGGCTGAGGCCGGTCTCTTGTTTATTTGGGTGATTAGGGGGGACAATATGTTGCTGATGATCAGGTTTTATAATCAGCCACCACCACCGATTATTCTCACCTTGATTGAAGACCTGCGGCCTCGCCGCCGCCTCCCGGCGCCGCCTCACGCGACAGGACCACGCTCTGATTAACGCCGCGAGGCGCCCGGTCCCGACGCCAGAGGACAGGACCCGCATCACGCTCCGTCGGGTGTCTGATTCGTCTGCCTGATGCAGGACCTTTTGTCTTAATCATGTCTCTTTTTTTTTTTTTTTTTTTACAAATTAATTCAGTTTTCATTACCGCCGTGATTAGATATCCGAGGGGACGTTTCACGAGAAGTCAAACTCGTCGGCGAACTTTCTTTTTGTCTTGTGTGTGTGTGTGTGTGTGTGTGTGTGTGTGTGTGTGTGTGTGTGTGTGAGCAGCCGTTACAACAAAGGTCACGTGTTTCATCTCACTATTTCACTTTTGGCAACAGAGAATTTTTATTTGGCGACACCTTTTTTAATAAGCTGCCGTTCGCCGTCTTCTCGGGGTTTTAGCTACGCGTCTCGGGCTCTTATTGTGAAAGGTTAGAGCAGAAGGAGGGGGATCTGCTCCGCCATGTGCTGCAGTGTGTAAAGCGCTGTAATCAGCTGCTGCGCATCAATTTGATTTAAGCAGCAAAATGTTTTGTTTGTCTTCAGCAGCAACAACACGTTGGACAATCCTCCATCCGGCTGCGGGACTTTTTTCTTCTTCTTTCCGTTGCTTAGAAACACGATTTTGAACTCCTCGTGTCCAGGTGCTCTTTGGACAAGGTGCATTATGGGACGCCACACTGAGCCGCCGCGCGCCGCTCTGAATGGCCGTCTCCCGATTGTCTGCGCTCCTCTTTGGATATTAAAAGCGTTCTAGTGTGAGTAACTTGTGTTTAGTGCCCTGCTGCGGGGAGAGCCGTCCTGTTTGACCAGCCAAGCTGACCTAATTCATCCTCCCCGAGTGTGTGTGTGTGTGTGTGTGTGTGTTGTGACTATGGGCGCACACAGAGCCCTGTTGTTGCTGCAGAGAGAGCCTGTGTGTGCGTTTTGAGGGCCACTGAGTACGTGACCTCTCCTCCAGCAGCGGCTCAGCGGGCGGCTAATTCATGCCGAAGCCCCGCCGCCGAAGCCCGGCGCTCGGAGCACGTGACCCCCCCCCCCCCGCACGCCCCCTGACCCATGTCTCCGTGGCGATGGGGTGTCCCATCACAGGGAGCACCTGGCACCTGGCCACCCCCGCCCGCCCGACCCTCCTTCTCTCCTTTCTCGCTCCCTCCTCGTTGGGGGGTCCGTAATGAAGTTTTTAGGTCTTCATTCGAGGATGTAGGATTGGACCCTGGCTTCTGCAGCGTCTCCTCTCGATAAGGACCTCCAGTGCGTCGCATGTCCCCTCCTCCTTCCTCTTCCTCCCGTCCTCCTTGTTGTTGCCTCGTCACGACATCGCTGACTCGGCGAATCGCTGGGCTCCTGCGTCCTCCCTCCTGTCTCCTTATTACACGCCGATTAGCCGCACAAAGTGGTATAAAAAGGTGTCTAATGCAATTACCCTAGTTAGGAGGTTTTAATAGTGTGCCGTGCCTCAGAGATGTATGTGGCAGCCAGCCGGCTGACGTTAAATCAATAACCAGCCTGTCACGCCAGCTTGTTAATTCAGCCCTTTGCATTTTATTCGCCAACATGGTAAGGTTGATTATTGGTAGCAGGGCTTTTTGAAGTGGGGCGGGTTTTTTTTAATGATATGTGTAATGGAGTATGGGCTGCGTTGTTTTAATTTGCACGGCACTGACTGAGATTTCATCTGCGGGATGCTCGCAGCCTCCAATTTGTTCAGATGAATTGCTATATGAAAGAACAGTTTGAGTGAGTGAGTGAGTGATTGTCTCCCCGTACACCAGTGTGTGTGTGTGTGTGTGTGTGTGTGTGTGTGTTTGTTTCCGTCTCTTTATTCTTACAGTCACAAGGCTTTACTCAGCACTCATTTTGAAATGATCTCACTTTACGGCTCCCTAACAGCAGCCGCTCATCATTAATTATTTACCGTTTCTATTTCATCCTCCAAAACTGATGACTGCCCTTTCTTAATTTCTTTCTTTCTTCAAAAAGGAAGTGAAAGTCAATTACAGCTCGTTTCCTTTTTTTCGGGGGCGACTGCATTGAGCAGAGTTCATGTTTTAAATATTGTGAATAGAAACTTGTAACTTGAAATCTTAAAGTAAGGGGCAACAGATATTCATTAGACAGTGGAAGTTGTATCTGTTTTACATCACAAGGTGACAAAGGGGTTAACGTGTCAATCTGACAGTTTAGTTGTTTTTGGAAACCTTCCAGATGAAATGAAGGGTCAAGTTCAATTGTATTCGGCTCCTCAGGCTAAATAAACCATTTATAACCCACTGGGTGAACTTATTGTAATGAGTGTGATATTAAATGTGTGAGGAAGGTCGACAGACATGAGGCGAACTGGTCTCCCCCTTCTTGTTCCGGTGCTGGATGCTGATTGGTTGTTGAATGTCCGATTGCCTAGTGCAGTACCAGTGTTGACCATCGAAGCTGCATAGTTAACTTTAAGTTAATATAATATTACATCTAGCCCAAAAAATGAAGGGAAAATGCAAATTTCTCAATTGGAATAATACAGAATCCATCATCACTATTCTGCCCCCCTCTGACAACCGTGCAGGCTAACACACTTGCATATTTAAGTGTGGTCCCTGATGAAAGCCCACCGACACCTTCAGGGAGGCGTGAACCAGCGGGCGCCCCGAGCAGACCTGCACCATCGGTCCGATTGGTCCTAATGAGGAGGCTGGCTCTCTGAGCCAATGAGAACGCAGGATCCCTGGCTCGTGGTCCAGGTGACCCGGCCTCGACACGCAGCGCTGCAAAGCTGGAAGGTTGAGAAAAAGAAGAAGAAGAACAACAAAAGTGTGTTTTTGAAACTCTGCATTAAAAGACCCGCTCAACCTTGGCGAGGATTTCGTGAATGTGACAAAGTATCGACACGATGCATGAAGTCTAAGTTTCAAGGTTGTGAATAATGTGTTTTCACTAAACATTTAATTAAAAAACATCCCTATATGGCGATTTTAAAGAATTAAAGCGCTCTCTCTCCCCCCTCCATCCTTCTAAGCCAAAGTGATTCTGCCGCGATGCCATGGCGCCTCAGTTCCCTTCAAGGAGACGTCTGAAAGCCGTATTAATCATCTTCTGGTGCCGGCCCACCTTCTCCGGGTTGTTTTGCATCCCGCGACATCGCTTCTCAAAAAGTCTCCCTCCGAACCGACGGGGAGGGTGACAAAGTGCTTCTGGAAGACGAGCGTACGGCAGGAGGAGGGGCCGCAGTCCAAAGACCATCCTGCAAAGGAGATGAAGAGGGGGAGGACAAGGGGAGGAAAGGAGGACAGGGGGGAGGAAAGAAGAAGCACCTTTTGCGTGTCTTATACTTTACTTTTTTGCCCTCTGCCAACAAAGCCAGGAAGCTGAGCCCCCCCCCCCCCCCCCATCCTCCCCCCCGTCCTCCTCTTCTTCCTCACCACCGATGCCTCGGATCCCACAGACCACTCTGATGTAAACCTGATGCCGAAAACAAGCCGACAAGTGCCCGGGTGACTACAACCAAATAAACATTACAGATGTTTGTTTACCTACAGCGTCCTGCAGAGAGGGAGAGGAAGGAGCTCTCTCTCTCCTCTCTCTCTCCTCTCTCTCTCTCTCTCTCTCTCTCTCTCTCTAGAGGAAACAAGCGTGTGTGTGACCAAGCGTTCACCACCACCTACTGCTCCATCAAGCAGCACTTACGCTCCCCGTCAGACTCCCCTCCTCCGACATGTGGCAGCTCACATGGGAACATATGTAACGGGGAGGCACTCAGGACGGCCTGAGCTGAGGGGACCGCCATCCAGGGTGGACCAGTTCCTTCACTCCAGGGTGGACCAGTTCCTTCCATCCAGGGTGGACCAGTTCCTTCCATCCAGGGTGGACCAGTTCCTTCACTCCAGGGTGGACCAGTTCCTTCCATCCAGGGTGGACCAGTTCCTTCCATCCAGGGTGGACCAGTTCCTTCACTCCAGGGTGGACCAGTTCCTTCCATCCAGGGTGGACCAGTTCCTTCTATCCAGGGTGGACCAGTTCCTTCACTCCAGGGTGGACCAGTTCCTTCAATCCAGGGTGGACCAGTTCCTTTAATCCAGGGACCAGTTCCTTCCATCCAGCGTGGACCAGTTCCTTCAATCCAATGTGGACCAGTCCCTTCCATCCAGGGTGGACCAGTTCATTCACACCAGGGTGGACCAGTTCCTTCCATCCAGGGTGGACCAGTTCCTTCAATCCACCTCCATCCTGGGTAGACCAGTCCCTTCAATCCGGGGTAGACCAGTTCCTTCAATCCACCTCCATCCAATGTGGACCAGTCCCTTCCATCCAGGGTGGACCAGTTCCTTCCATCCAGGGTGGACCAGTTCCTTCAATCCAGTGTTCCTTCCATCTTCCTCGTGTGTTCCTCTTCTTCCGGGAGCACAAAGCCTCTGTTTCACTCTCGTTTCACGAGCCCTCTCCTTCCTGCTGGGCTCTTTTAGTAATACATCTCTATTTTCCGGTGAAACGATTTCAGTGACTGTTCACTGCTTCAGACCTTTTCTCTTTTTAACGGGCCACCGAGGGAGGGCCATTTGGTGGTTGACATACTCATTTTCAAGCTAGTAATTAGACACGACGCGCGACTCAGAAATCCACCTAATAAGGACCAGAAAGCAGTGTGAGGGCTGAATAGACTTTTCCTTTCAGCCTGGAACTTTTCTGCCAGGCTGGAACCTGCCATTACTGTCCATCACGCTTTTGATAAATGGCGTGTACATTTAGCTGTTGATACTAAGGAAAAAGGTTACAGTTTGATCAAATAATACCGGCAGAATAGTGTATAGTATTTAGTTAACCATAGAATAAAATGTGTCGCGCCGGAGACCACAACCCAGAGGGAATCAGATCGTCCTAATTGTCAAGCTGCTGCATCCCCTAAAAAAAAGAATAACAAAAATGGTAATAATCATTGAAATTCTCAGAGACGAGAGAGCTCCTCGCAGTGTGTTGTCATTTCAAGCCGTCATTTTATTTGCATCACTGTCATATCAAAGTGAATCCATACAGTCTTTGTACTGTTGAGACGTCGCAAAGACAAAATAATGACGACGAAGAGGCGGGGAGCTCTGAGACGACGGGGAGAAAAAAAAGAAAACTCGCGCGAGGAGCCGTGGACGTTTGGACAGAATCGAAGAGAACTCGACGTGACGCACGGCAGAATCTATTTAACCAAATTGACTTCACCAGCGGTATGGTTTCCGTGGCGGTGGTCGCCCGATGCGTTGAAGTGGCGTGCCGCGGTGGGGGGGTGGAGGTCTTTGAAAGTCGGGCGTGCAGGCAGATGTTTAAATGGCCTCTCGGCGTACGAGCGGCGATCTTGCGAGAGCCATAAGTCGGCTGATTCCTCTGCACACTGGAATAATGACTTCACAGGGCCCCCCCGTGGTGCAGGTGCTTTTCATTCGTGAAGTTTCCATATTTTAAGATGATAACCCCCCCTGGTGCGTTTCACGTCCCCCCTGATTCATCTCATCTCAACATTACTGACCCTCCAGAAACGGATTCCCTCGGCAGGCGAGCCGAAGCTGCTCCGCGAAGGGGAAAGAAAAAGAGAAGTTGAGGATCTGATTCTGGCGTTCCTTTATTCTCTCGAGGCCAGCGGGGCGCGGTTCGGCCTCGGCGTGCTCGCCCCGCCCGTGACGGCGAGGATGGGAAGTGACAGGCCGCACGCCCTCCGACGCTCCGATCGGCTCACAGCGTTTACACGCTCGGCGGTACGGCGCGGCAAAAGATATCGCATTTCTTGACAATAGAACGAAACCCTAAGGGCCTTTTAAAAAACAATCGCACATCGCCTCCTTCAGAGAAGATGACAGGCACGAGACGAAAGAGACTTAAACGGCGACAAAACGCAGAGGACGTACACGGCGACGACAACAAAACGCACAAAAGGAGACGAAGTGGAACGGCGTGGCGCTCCGAGACGGGACCTTTCATTGTGAGGCGTGTTCCTGAAGGACGGCTGGCCGAGGCTCGGGGGGGGGGGGGGGGTCACGATGGATTCCTGTCGCTCCACAAAAGATTATTGTTTTGCATCTGTGAAACATCGCTGAATGGACTCTTTTCTCCTATTTTAATTAACCGCACAGGCGCGTTAACGTCTCCACTTTTTCCTTTTGTCTCCCTTCTCTCCGTCTGTGACAAATGTTTTTTTTTTGGGGAGGGTTGAAAAGACCCGAGACGGCCGACTGTCACCGAGGAAATATTGTGGTGAAATAGCAGCGAGGGGGTAAGGGGGGGGGTTGTTTGAGCGGCCCTCTTCAGGCATTCCTCAGCCACCAGAAGAACACCGACGCAATTATAAAGCCACAATGGCCGCAGACACACAGGTATAGATTCATTACCTTTAACAACCTCCGGCTCCTTTCCTCAGATCCTATCGCTCCCTCCTTTTCTTTTCATTTACTGCCCTCGTTCTCTCTTCCATTCATGTCCGTTAATGTATACACAGAACAACACGCGGCGGGATTGATGGCATGCTGGAAACGGCACACACACACATGCACACACACACTCCTGTGCGACCATCTGCTAGCTGCTATAAATCCATAAGAGACAGGAAGTCATTTGGCGGCTCGCGAGCCAAGAAGACTTCATTGGCTTGTGGCAACAAGTTGAAACCAAATATGAATATTAATGCAAACGTGTTGTAATCTACATGGAGCTGCAGGACGACGTGTTTCTGGAGGGCAACCTGGAAGTCAGCCTCACACTGGTCCCCTTCCACAAGAAGCCAATCAGATCGTTACTCATGTCGGCACTTATACATATTATATTTACTGATGTACGTTATGGGGAAAACGTTAAAAAGTCTCTTTCCGTGTTTTTTGGACTTCTTCCTGTCACTCGGCTCAACTTTCATCTTCAAGACACGTGTAGTTGTATTTTCTTTGTAGTCGGAAGTACATCCAAGGGTACAGACGTTTAATGTGCCTCAATTGACCCCTGAACAGTCATTGTGGCAGTGCATTGTGGGGGTTGAGGGGGGGGGGGGCATAAGCAGCCAGATAGCTCTTATCACATCCAGCCTCACTTCTCGTGCCTTGCAGCTACCCAGAGGGCACTTTGAAAGGTGAAATGAGTTAAAATAAAATTAATTTCCACTCCTCCCTTGATGTCTCTAACCCGAGGGTGTGTTTTAGGAAAGAGGGAAGGAGGGGGGGGGGGGGGGGATACAGATCAGCGCCACAAGATGTCTGGAGAGGCCAATCGCGGTGAAGAAATGACAAGAGGACTGAGATCTGCTGGGCCTGAAGCTCAGACCTTCACTCCAGTTGTTCACTCCGTTTGTTCACTCCAGTTGTTCACTCCAGTTGTTCACTCCAGTTGTTCACTCCAGTTGTTCACTCCAGTTGTTCACTCCAGTTGTTCACTCCAGTTGTTCACTCCCCAAAAGAAGGGGAGCGCTCCTCCCGACAGCGGAAGCACAGCCGATTCTATTCCGAGAGCGAGTTTTCTCTTCATCTCTCCGGCGACAGACGGAGGAGCATCTGATTGGCAGGTTGATGAACTGTAACCCCCCCTCCCCCCGCCACCCCTCCTGGTTACCACGGCTACGTAGTGCCGAACGCCGTTTGTCGACGCCGTCTGTGCAAGCTCAATCATTTTGTGTTTTTTTTGTAAACATTCCCGATCCCAAGCTGTTGTTCCATCACCTCCACACTCTCTACACCCGGCATGTCGGTGGGTCACGTGCAGCTCTGGTGGTTGTTGTTGTTGTTGTTGTTGTTGTTGTTGTTGTTGTTCTGGGAGGTGAGTTACGGTGGCTCTGAGGGGCCAAAACATTTCAATGATGGACGAAGGTTTCAGAGTCGGTGTGACCGAAAGAACTAGAGGTTATGTTTATTTTATCCCTATAAATTCTATAAATAATGCTAAAGTGTAACAAAAGGAAATTACCTTGCTGTTTTATTTTATAATATTTTAGCTTTTAAATTACCCAACATTATATACATTTGAAGTGAATATATATCTATCTAAATTAATTAATATATATATATATATATATATATATATATACATATAGATAAATCTATATATTTATATATCACTAAATAAATATAAACATATATCAATAAATAAATAAATGGAGCATACTATACATTTTTGATGTTTAGTCTTGACTTTAATTATTTATTTAAATAAAGGATTCGAATACTTCTTTCCCCACTCCTTTAAAATGCCAAATGACTGAACAGTAGCACATTAAACGTGGATGAATCCTCGGTGGTTCACCTAACGCCAACAGACAGACAGACCATTAGGACCACAGACAGGCAGCCGTCTGTCTCTGTTTACCCTGGAAGGCAACGAGACAATTGGGAGGTCAGAGGTCAAACGTCTGTCTGGGGTCAACCTCCGCGTCTGGGCAGCGGCAATTCATCCTAACACCAGGAGGCAGTTTAAGACCCGCTTAGGGGGAAGCCGTATCTGCCGAGGGCCTTAAACTGCCCCTGGGGCCGAGCGCTCGCGTGACAGGTAATTATGTTGGTGTAAACAGACGACTCGCGGGCCGAGAGGGACAGGGCGTGTGTGAAAGTGTGAGTAGCGCCGTAAAAAACACACAATCAGCTCTTAAATACACACAATGGCATCGGCGGAACGATACGTTAGCCAAACAATAGCGTAATGATTGCGACGCACGGCCGCGTGAATAATCGCATATTATTATTAACTTGTTCGGGGCAAAGATTTCATGGGAGAACCATTAAAGTATCGAGAGCTTGATGCACTTCAAACACCTGCACGAAAATAATCAACTTTTATTTGTGCAAATCTGGCGCCCGTTGTTCCCCGC
Source organism: Liparis tanakae (assembly GCA_036178185.1). Classification (NCBI taxonomy): domain Eukaryota; kingdom Metazoa; phylum Chordata; class Actinopteri; order Perciformes; family Liparidae; genus Liparis; species Liparis tanakae. The sequence goes on from CM070103.1 coordinate 1,289,724, forward strand.
CGGTGTTACGTGTAACGGGTGAGAGCGACACGCGTGAAGCAGACAGGTAGAGCGGCAGAGCCCCGAGCTGCAGGTCACGGGGTCGGGGAGCAGCTGGTGGAGGTCAGCGTCTCCTGGACAACGGCTCGCCGGCCGCCGACGCCGTTTTAAGCGTGGGAACCCTGGAGAGAGGACGCACATCTGCCTGCAGCTGGGCTGTTTTTAAAGTGTCGCTGTCAGCATTTAAAACGCAATCTTTTTCTTCTCATTAGGGAAAAAGAAAAAGAGCATTTTGAGAAAAAGAAAGTTTAGATTACAAATGAAAGAGGAGGAGGGCCCTATGGGAGATGTTCATCACGGGGTTCGTACTGTCTTGGAAAACCTGGAACATGGAATTTTAAAATGGTCTGTCTGGAAAAGTCTTGGAAAAAACTTCAATCATAAAAGTTTTGGAAAAGTCATGGACATTTTTTATAATCACATGTTCATTTACGCCGAGTTTGAAATAATAATGTTTTTAAAGAAAGACGCTCAAAATATAAGCCTCTCGATACGCAACATTTTCTACATTTTTCATGTCTATACGAGATTTCATTTTGTTCATGGAAATTTGGTTTAAAGTCTTGGAAAAATCTTGGAAAAGTCACGAAAATCCATTGGTCACAATGTGTAATAACCCAGTCATAAGCACACAGGACGCTTCACCAGAGGGAGTTCACGTGGTTACGGGAGCCTAGAGGTCAAACGCGAAGCTCGACGCTTCAGGTCAAGGTCAAGAAGTCCGGCGGAGCCTCCGAGTCTCGTCTCCCGATGGAGCCGGCCTCTTCCCGCCACTCCGCGTTTCCCAAAAAGGCAGCGCGGGGCCCGTTGTGCGCGCTAAGCAACGTGCAACTTGTCGTGTCCTCCGTACGCCAGGCCGGCCTTTTTTTCCTCTCCTCCTCCTCCTCGCCGTGCGACTCTCTGCCTTCCAAAGTCAGCAGGGCGCTCAGTGGGGACCGTGGCGGCGGCGTGCGGGTGTCGGGTCATGTTTGTGGAAAACACTCCCCGTGACCACCGAACGAAATAAAACGCCTCGCCGGCATTATTTGTTCTCGCCCCCCGTGAGTTCCCGCCGAACGTGGCGGCGGCGGCGCCGGCGGCGTCGGCCCCCGCTTGTACTCCAACTGTGCCTCAGCCGGGGCATGGCAGCGCCGAGCGCTCGGGAAGGCGGCCGCTCTCTCTCCGACAGCCTGTCGATCACCGCCTGTGGCGTCGGCTGCTCCAACTGTCGCGCCGTAGTTCCTATATTTATATATATATTTATATATATATTTATATATATATTTATATATATATTTATGTATTTATATCTATTTATATCCGTCACTTTTATGTGCGGCGTCTCCCGGTTCCTCGGTGCACCTCTGTGTCAAACACCTTCTCGACTAACCCTTCCTGCCAATTACCGTCGCCGTCGGCGGGTTCAATGGCGACCCGGGGACGCCGTTATCACTTCAAAAAGACACGGAAAAGAGGAAAGGAAAGGAAAGGAGGGAAGGAGGGAAGGAGGGAAGGAGGGAAGGAGAGGGGAGAGATCCAGCCTGTAATTAGTGGTCCTAACTGGAAGAGAGAACAGGGGGCCACATGGTTAGGGCATCTGTGGCCGAGCACACACACACGCACACGCACACACACACATGCACACACACACACACACACACCCCCGGTCCCGCTGGCGTCTGGGGGTCCGGCAGTGTCAGCCCAACTCTGGGCCAGCGGCCAGCGCCTCTGTCCCTGTCATGTGGGCCCCTTAATGAGGAAGTCACATATGGGCTAGGGACCCTCGTTAGGCAGGCGGGCACACACACACACACACACACACACACACACACACACACGCTCACACTCACACACAGGGTGTAGTGTGGGAGGCAGCTAAGTGATGCATACATGCGCCGCAGACACACTAACAGGTGCAGGTGAGCGCCACGCACAGATTGACGGACACGAGGCAACACCAGCAAGCCGGGGGCGCCGCATGGGCGCCACGAGGGCAGCGCCAGACGGGCCCACACACACACACACACACACACACACACACACACACACACACACACACACTCACTCCTACAGGCACACGCGCCCCGTGTTAATGAAGTGAAGTGAGGGAGCCGTGCTGGGAGCCCACCGGCTCCTGTACTTTAGAGTGAATGTCTGAACGACGGCTGACGTCTTTTCTCTGGCACACACGTGTTTTCCGGCGCTCTGAGCGCGCAGCGACCTGCGCACGCCGGCGTGAACGTGTTTATTTTTGGTTTCGTCCGGACGAGACGAGGAGCTCATCGTCTCTTTAGTGAGTGACGGATCCTTCCTCACACGGCTGATACCGGGAGAGACTTCCCATTTGCTTTGATTGACGGGTGATTTCTGCCGCGGCGCCACCGCCGACCCCGACCGCAGATTGACACCTCAAAATGGCAACTACCTGTCCCCCCCCCCAAAAAAAATCTCCCCCCCGCTGATCTCGGACCGTCCAAAGAGACTTAAAAGGGTGGAAAGGACACGAGGGATGAGGAGGCGGAGGCGGCTCAGCTGCTGCCCGGCCTTAGCTGTGTGTGTGTGTGTGTGTGTGTGTGTGTGTGTGTGTGTGTGTGTGTGTGTGTGTGTGTGTGTGTGTGTGTGAGAGGAGGGGTGGTTGGAGGCATCATGTGGGCCAGCGCTCTTTCACACGGGCCTCTCACCAGCTGTCACCCCCAGCACACCGCTGAATGGGGCCTGTCACTCCGCCCGCCCCATCGGGATTTCACCGGTCAAGAGAGGAGAGGAGAGGAGAGAGGGAGCGGAGGAGGAGAGAAAGGAGGTTGGAGGAGGGCGGGGAGGGGAGAGAGAGAGAGAGAAATGAAACACAAAAGCAGCTCGGGGACGAGAGGAGGAGAAGAAAAAGGAGCTTGGAGAACCCGGATTAGGGCGCACATGTGTAGGAGACACTAATGCACCTTACACCACCCCCCACACGGGGTCTCCACGTCCTCGGGTTCTTATCCACGTAGCCCCGTTAGCTTAGTGCGGGCCTTCATCCTGCTCGTCTTCATCTCTTTGTGGCGCGGTATTTTCTTCTTGCCCTTTTTTTTTTGGAATACATTATATGTTCCTTAAGTTAAGATGCGGATCAGACGCTTTACGAGACTGAGGGGGGGGGGGGGGGCAGACAGTGATGACGAAGAGGAAACACAGGGGTCGCTAGGAATCTGAACCTGCACTAAATCTCTCCCCATGCTCTCTCTCTCTCTCTCTCTCTCTCTCTCTCTCGCCCGGCTGCTTTTTCGCCTTGCAGAGGATGATCGAATGAGGATGATCGAATGGGAGCGGCAGGTTTTGGGCTCAGGCATAAAGTTCTCCTCTTCTGAAGACCAGAGGGGAGGTGTGTGTGTGTGTGTGGGGGGGGGGAGGTGCTGTTTGTTTCTGTCACCCTCCCCCCCCCCCCCCCCCCCCCCTCCTCACTGTCTCACAGGCGCTCTGCTGTTCAAATTCAGACTTCAATTTGCCAACAGACTCCGAGTCCCTCTGGACTCTTCGTTGGTGTCTGAGGGTTGAGGAAGAGGAGAAGCCGCCGTGGTCTTCATGCACGCTGCAGCTCTGGCTCTCCTCTCGTCCGTCTGTCCGGGTTGCCAGGTCTGCCTGCGCCAGATTGTGGTCCACCAGTCGGTTCATGTCTCCAGAGATATTTCCTTGCCCTTTGCAGACGTTATTCTTTCTTCCACAAATGTAGCGTTGCGTTCATATTCCCGGAAAACTTTTCTGGAGACGACTCCGGTTTCTTTCTAGCTAGGGTGATTTTGACGTGGTTCTACGTGCCGTGAGCTCTGTGTTTATTCCGATGTTTTTTTTGTATGCATTAGTGCACATTCAGCCATGCGCATCATGAATAGCCCAGAAAGCTCAGCGTCCGGCCCATAGGGGTCACTAGCACCTCACCAAATGATGAGTGGGAGAGCTGCTGGTGGACTGGCCTCCACACACACACACACACACACCATACCACCCCGTGTGCTGAACTCCCTGCTAACCCACCAGCAGCTCTCACCCCTACACGTATGTAGCGTTTTCCCAGCATGCATCTCTCTCTCCGCCCGTATCTGCATTTCTTCACATGGTGGAGGACGCGGGGGCCTCGGCTCAACGCGCCCTGATTAGCGGGGCGACATGGATGTGACACGTCCTCTCTGCCAGCGCGCGATTACCCCCCCCCCCCACACACACACACACACACACTAGTCTACTGCCTGCAAGGGTAGACAGGCCTCGAGCCCCCCGCTGCCCCCCCCACACACACCGCTAATGCAAATGAGCTCTCTGGTCAGCCAGGCTGAAAAGGCGAGAGAAGGCAGGAGCGTATGGCCAACCAGCGGGGCGACCCCCCCCCCCCCTCTTCATCACTCACCCCATGAAGGCACACACACACACACCTACACACAAACACACACACACACACGTAGAATCCCACAGGAGCAACACAAACCAATACACAATATCTTCCTTGTCAACACACACCCCATCCCACCCTCCTCTCTCACTCAGCCACACACACACACACACACACACACACACACACACACACACACACACACACACATAGTTTTTGTTGAGAAAGTTTAGTTCCTTGGATTATTTAGAGAGAAATCAATAAGTCGTGGGTTTCTGAGTCATCGTTGACACGCAGAAGATAAAGATATTATATTTCTGTGTGGTGCATTTGTGATTTATATTTTTTTAGAAAGTTAACCCTTTTTAAGAGAGAAGTTTACTTTATTTTATATTTACTTTCCACAAATACATATATTTTCCAGCCTCTGATGTTTTTATATTTAGGAAAATCTATTGAGAATTAAATATGTTATCACTATTGTCAAAATATCCCTATTAAATATGATTTGTTGTGCAGAAGAGGCAACGATTACAAACTGTAAGCCACACAATCTCAGGTGAAGTGCCACGATAAATACCTGAGGTTCATAGCGTGATTATTATGGGGTTGTAAAACAATCACAGGCTGTAATAACGGGGAATATGAGAGAGATATTGCAGATATTACAAATTCTGCATAAAATAACTCTGGCCTTCTGGGTAAAGCTGTGTGCCATATGGACCAGAGTGGTATAATATAATATATAATGCCATTATGAAAACATTGAATATCCGTTTCAGACTCAGATCTCATGTTATTGTCATCATCTGTGCTTATTGTTGATGCCGTTGGTGTGATGATCATATATTTACATGCCGTGTGTTCCTCTCACTGCCTCTTCCTCTTTTAAATACAACCACAGCTCCAAGACGCCGACTCAGAGTCACACGGCTGAGAGTCGGCAGTTGTTGGCAAGGTTATCGGTCTTTAAGAGGAAAGTTCATATCAGGCGCACGTTGTTGAGGATGCAGAAAGAAATAAATGCATCGGAGGCCACGAGAAATGCACCGGTCACCCCCCCCCCCCAACCTGCTGTCATGGAGACGTGTCTTTCCTTACCTATTTGATAACACTTGACTGTGTACGTGTGTTTTTAAGTGTGTTGATGTAGTTAAATACATTAGTTTTATATTTCAAATCGTAGCTTCTTCTTTTTGTGCACATTGATTCATAAATACTGTGAATACAACCGTGAGCTTACTAATATATATATATATATATATATATATATATATATATATATATATATAAAATAAAATAAAAATATATATATTAAGAAATGCGGGGAAAAAGCTTATTTTTTTAATATTATTAATTAAATGAAATAATTGAGCAATTCTATTATTGTATTTCTTTTAATCCCAAATATATATATATATTGTGTAGTGGTTAAAAAAAGGCCTGACTCATTTAAAAATGTTTTTTTCCGTACGTGCTCGATTTATTCTCCAGAACAACGTCAAAGCGTCAGAACCACCGGCTGTGTGTTGTAAGCCGACATGATTACAGCCGGGCCCGGGTCAGCAGCCCACGTCTGACCTTGACCCCGAGAGGCGACCTCGGCGTTCCGGACGAATACCCGGAACATCGAGCACTTCCACTCAATCTCCTGCAGAACACACGGCTTCTGAGGTGATAACAATGTTACAGCAACATCAGGGGCATGTCAGCGGGGGTCGGGGGGGTCGGGGGGGGGGGGGGGGGCAGTCAGCGGAGGAAAGAAAGGCAGCAGAGAAGAAGAAGAAAAAACCTCCACAATAACCGATGAAAAGATGAGATGTGAGGAGGGAACATTTCACTTCTGGAGGCATTTCTCTCCAACCAATGAGAACGCAGCGTTTCACCTTTGTGGTGCAAAGGTCACGTTTCGCCTCAGGCCGAGTCAGCCCTGACTTAGATAAGCAACTTTCCCTTTTTCTTTTCTTCTTACCATAGAGGGTTACAAGTGTGTGTGTGTGTGTGTGTGTGTGTGTGTGTGTGTGTGTGTGTGTGTGTGTGTGTGTGTGGGGGCGAGAGTCTGTCTGAATGTGTGTGTGTGTGTGTGTGTGTTGAAAGCCCAAACCGAGCTCATCCAGAATAGCCGTGTACATTATGTTGCTGTTAATGGGGCTGTTAACGGCCACGGGGGAGTGTTTGCTCAAAGTGCCGGGCAGACCCTTTGTCGTCGTCTTTTATGGTTTTTTAACCGCTAGATTTCCACTTGTAGGGCAGCTGTGTAGAAATAATCATAGTGTTTACATTTAAACTGTGCAGGATGAACTAACGGGGGCTTTACAAATACAAATCAAGAAAAACTCTCCCGGAAAAATCTGCATTTAAAATAAATCTGTAAAAATCTTTATTTTTGTGTTTTAATGGATTTTTTTCACAATCAAATTGGCTATTCAAATATTATATAAAACATCATAATTTCTAAGAAATATATAAAAGTATGTGTTAATGATACAGCAACGTTTTATATAATTTACTTGAGCAAAACCAACAATATAGATATGTTATAATCAGTGGAATTAACTGCACATATTGTGATAAAATGTCATAAAAGAGCACGGCTCATCTTATAGTTATCAATATATATACATGACGTAACACTGCATTATTAACCTTCTTAAAAAACACAATATTGCATCAAATTAGGTCAAATGTTAATATGTAAATTACCTAAAAACGGGTACATTTAAACCAATCCGTCCTCTCGCTCTCTTTTAACAACGGTTCTGCATGTCGGGCCGTGTGTGAGGAACAGGGGAACACTAACGGATGAATGGAGTAAAAGGAAGGAGTGGGTGAAAAGAGGGGGGGAAGAGAGAGAGAGAGAGAGAGAGAGAGAGAAGTCTGATTAATAATTGCGAGGCTGCGAGGTGCCGATCTCCTGGTTCTCCCTTCAGTGGGCCGGCGCGGGGCTCTCGCCCTCGGCCGTGTCGGGGGGGCTCATTAGGGGGGCTCTGGGGACCTGACAGGAATTGTTAGCGGGATGTGATGGCCGAATCAGATCCCCCCCCCCACCCACACACACACACACACACACACACACACCCACACACACACACACACCTACTCCTGCTCCACCCGTGCACCCCTCTCCCCTAATTCCCTCCACCAACATGCCCCCTTATCCGGACGACGAGAAGAGGACTGAGAGACGGAGAAGGCCCCCCCTCCCCTCATTCCTACACCTGTAATCAAACTGCCCCCCCCCCCCCGATCCATAACTGATGTGTGTGCACAATTGCAGGCCTCCAGACATCAGCAAAGTGTTGCACAAGCGCCTCAAGGAGAGTTGAATTTTGATCAGGCGTCGCATACAAATCAGGACCCCCCCCCCCCCCCCCCCTAACTACATATTTCTCTTTTCTGAATTTTTATATTACTGTCCAGTGTGTGTGTGTGTGTGTGTGTGAAATGTGCCAAGCCAGTATAATGGCTGAGTGAACGTGGGCTCCCTTCACTGGGTGTGCGTGGAGCGTTTCCCCGCCTGCTGCATATTTCTGACTTTAAGGGTTCGTTCGTTTGCACTCGTCCTCTCCCACGAGCCGCGCTCGCTTGATCTGTTTATTTTCTGTAGACCACCGGCAGCAAGATCACAACCCCTGTTTACCGAGTGTGTTTTCTTGCGTGGTCCTGGCAAAGAGACCAATCGCAGCGAAGCTTAAAGGGGCGAACCGCGGCTCTTTTTACTTCCTGTCTCCCGGCCTGCAGGTCAGTGGCGCTCTGCCTCGATAGCTGAACCCCGAGGACGCCTTCAGCGTCTGGACGAGCCGCCGGGCTCCATCCAACGCTATGCAAACGCCTCCGCTTTATTATATATATATAGATGTATAAATATATTTTTTATATATATATTATACAACCCCTGTTATAAATATATTTTTTATATATATTTATATATTCATATTTATATATATATATATATATATATTTATATATACAAATATTTGTATTGACATATATATTTAGATTTATATATATATATTTGTATATATAAATATGTATATATAAATATGTATTTATATATACAAATATTTATATTAACATATATATATAATATATATATAAATAAATATGTATATATATAAGGCTTCATAGCAGCTGACCCCATGTGACTTTCAGTGGCTTCGGACCGAGTACGACATCTGAGGGCGTATTTTTAATTAGTTTAATTAATTAATTAAATCTGCACAAATAAACTTGGCTTTGCAGAAGCATTTTCAAAGCCCCTGTTATGAATTAAGTTACAAAACATATACAATAACAATTTTTTATGGAGTTTGTGCTTTATTTGATGGCATGCTGCGTCATCTCCAATAATGACCCAACAATATAAATCTATAGAAACCACGTCATGCTTTGAGTCTTTGGTCATCTAACCTCCTGAACACATGATCACAAGCGACATAAGACACACAGCAGCACATTATTATTGATGATTGAGTCCCTGAACGCATCGCCGCTCCAACACTAATTTGGCGGTTCAGCAAAAACAAGAAAAGTCTATTTAAGTTTTTTAAAGAATTTCCATAAACCCTCATTTTGAAGATGAGCGTGTGTGTGTCTGTGTGTGTGTGTCTGTGTGTGTGTGTGTGTGTGTGTGTGTGTGTTATTAAAACGCTTTAAATGGAGATTGTGGCTCTAAATTGCTTGAATGCAAAGGTTATATTAACCACATCAAAATCTACTGTAAATAAATCTCCATAATTCAAGATCTATTGATCCCTTAATCCCACGGACAATTAAAGCAACTTTGAGTTACAATCATACATTAAATATGAAGTGATTTTCTAAAATAAAACTGATGATTAGAAACATTTGAAGGCAACATTGTGATCCTTTGCGATTTGACATTTTAATAATGATCCTTAAAGCCCTCTGCATCTGCGCTCCGTTTAGTTTTGAACTTTCCACCAAAAAGAAAAAAAAAACACCCAAAAAAAACGACGTGTAATCTCATGTTGCTCGACTTGTTAAAGAAGAAAGTTTATGAAGAATTAATGAGTTAAACTCTGGCGTGTTTTGAATATGGAGATGTGAACTCGCTCCGTAATCAGCCGGCGACCTTTCCGTGAGCGTGGGCGGAGAAACGGAGACCGCCGCTCGCCACGCCGACCCGCCGCGGAGGTCTCACTCTGGGAAATAAACCAAAAAACAACCTGAATCTGCATCTCGGGGTCCTGGGCGGAGGAGGAGGAGGAGGAGGTGGAGGAGGTGGAGCTGGAGACGTGGATCTGGTGCCTCCACCCGTCTGTGTCAACAGGGGAAAGTGGGCGATAACGCCGTTTGATGTTGGCACACTGAGTTTCTACCACCCAACTTCACTTCTTCTCCTTCTCCTTCTTCTTCTTCTCCTTCTCCTTCTCCCAGACCTTTCAGCAGACTTCAAAGCCCCCCCTCCCCCTCAATCCCTCATCCCTCATCTATCTCTCTCTCTTCTCACTTTAATCCACTGCAGCAGAGCCCTTCAGTTCAAAGCGCTCAGGAGCACCCCCCCCCCCCCCACCCCACACACCCCATCCGCACTCGGGAAAAACTGCAACCCAAACTTTTTTCTCTTCACCCCACCGCCCCACCCTCCTCCTCCTCCTCTTCCTCCCTCTGCTGAGTAGCAATTACAGCTCCGCTAGCGCGCTGACCAGCTACGGCTATTAATTAATCCCACAAAGAGCGTTCGTTTCCTGGCTCTCTCAGATTGACAAGAGATGAAGGGGGGAGAGAGAGAGGGAGAGGGAGAGAGAGAGAGAGAGGTTTTTGGGGGGGGCAGAGATGCCTGTTTCAAAGGACATTCATCCTGACCGAGCCAACGGGAGACGAGAAGAAAGCCCCGCTCTCCTAAAGTAGGTGGAGGTGGAGGTGGAGGTGGAGGGCGCGTTTGATACCGGGCCCTACTTGAATGTGATTGAATGCTTTGTTGCCGAGGGCCCTCGCTAATCTTTACCTGCACACACACACACACACACACACACATCCACGTTGCTATAAAACTCTAAATCCCCCCCTCCGGCTTGAAGGGCTCGTGTGAGTTTGAGGGTCTTTGGCGGCGCTCGGGAAGAGAGGTTTCATGTCATTTTTATTGTTCGTCCGTTGGACTTCTCTCTCTCTCTTCTCCGTAGAAAGAAAAGGACGGTGAGTCGGCAGTTGGTCGAGGCGGGGAGGGGGATGAAACGGCTGAATAGAGAGAGAAAGGAGGTGGAGAGAGTGGAAGGGGGGGGGGGGGGGCGGAGCCGGAAGAGGGGAGCCAATGGATTCATTCATGGCCTGTGTGCCGAGATGTTTGAATGAAAATAAAGACCGCCAAAAAGTCCTTCAAGCCTGTTTGCCAAAAACCTCACAGAGTGAGACCTCCTCTATTACGATCACTCGCATCGTGATGATCTCCTTTAATAATAATAATAATAATTCATGACCCCCGTTGGCCTTGTCTCACATCATCCAATTTATCCATTTTGAGACCTCGCAGTCGATGCACGTTCTTTAAGAATATTAACACGCCGAGGGCTTTCTCTTTTGTTTACGATAATATTCGATAATATTCGTAAAAAACTAAAATAAATCCCCAGCCAGACTCCCTGGTTGTCTTGTGAAGCCGGAGCCGTGCGCTGAGTGAAGATCGGGTTCCTCCGTCCAGAGCCAAAGCACTGGCAGGTGTGACGGGAGGGAGACTCTTCAATGGAGGGAATCTCAATATTCAGCCAGAGGGCGGGGGGTCCACTGACCCCGAATGTCTGCGGGTCCAACGCCGGCCCGTCCAGATGTTCTCGCCCAGGGATCGGTGTGAACACGCAAACACGCCAAGACCAGTGATCACAAAGAGGTGGTGGTGGTGACGGGGGGGGGGGGGGGGGGGGGGTCTGGTTGTTTTTCCATCATTCATCACCCCGGTGTCAGAAGTCATCATTTAGCGGTTGTTTTCTTAAATGAAGGGGCAGCGACACCAGTGGAAATGAATGAGCACGTCTGATTGGATGTGATCTCTGCTTCCTGGTGTGTGTGTGTGTGTGTGTGTGTGTGTGTGTGTGTGTGTGTGGCCCAGACCTTCCCGTCAGGGCCAAGACAGTTTAGGGGGGGGTCCCACCGGCTCGTCTCTGCAGGGCGTTTGTCTCTCTGGGCTTCCTCCTGATGACCAGCTCCTCGGGGACTCGGCAGCCATGAACCGACTTCAGCTGCGATGGTAAGAAAAACTAACACTTTAAAAAGGGAATTCATTATAAATAATATAAACTCCTCAACGCCCCTTTGGATGCTCTAGGATCTCTGCAGACCACACACGCCGGTCGCTTGACGGCATTCATTTGGCATTTGTATGGCCTCCCAGCAGCTCTCATGTTTACTGCATTGAGAATAGAATTAGAATAGAAAATAGAAAAGCTGTGATCTGTGCGTCTGAGCAGCTGTCGATCATCAGCTGATCAGGGTCAAACGGATCTCCTGGCGTTTGTAACCCAGACTTTAGAGTTTAGATCCGTCTGGCTCGCGGCGCTCGGTGTTCTCGCTCCTCGAGCTGCAGATCCAGGTCAGGGTGAGGAAGAAGGGTCCTCGTCTTCACAGGTGCAGCGAGACGCTAATCAAGTCCAATCAAGCCCGCGAGGAGCGAAGAGGCACCTGTCGGCAAATCAGAGACGCCGACCGGACCTCGTTTCCGTCTGCAGGTTTTATCGTGGGAGAGAAGCGACGGAGCGGCGGCGTTCCTCGACTTCCACATTTGACTTTATCGCCAACGCCGTCTACGAGGCGGAGACGCCGCGCCGTCACGCCGAGCACCGCGTCCCTCTGGCGCCGGACGGGGACAAGTTGAAGGTTTTGTTTCGGAGTTGTTCGTCTTCTTTGGATTCAGCATGAGAACGCCACCCTGTCACGAGCGCCACGTTCCCTCTCCGTGTTCCCCGCCACGCTAATCTAGTCACTGTGGGAACAACTCCAGTTGTCGTTTCGCTCTCACCACTTTTTGACTTTTTTTTTTTTTTTAGGTGAGAACGCTTCCAAAAGTTTTCGGTCTGATATTCATTTATTTTTACAGATTTCGTTTCTCGTGGCTTCCGCTGTTGGTATGGAGGTTAGGGGGGGGGGGGGGGGGGGGGGGATCTCGATCCTCCAAAACGTCGCACCAGAGCTCGCCATCAGAAAGCTCGGCCCGCCGACTCACAGTGCAGCAACAGCCAGGACATCTGTGGAGGGCTGGCAGCCTGCGTGTGTGTGTGTGTGTGTGTGTGTGTGTGTGTGTGTGTGTGTGTGTGAGACCCAGCCTTCCAGCCCACTCTGAGTTTGACTGCGTTTGGCCCGTGAGCCTCTGTTACACGCCGTGGACTCACTGTTACACACCAAGGAAGAGAGGAAACTTACAGTACGCGCTCTTCTTCTTCTTCTTCTTCTTCTTCTTCTTCTTCTTCTTCTTCTTCTTCTTCTTCTTCTTCTTCTTCTTCTTCTTCTTCTTCTTCTCCTATCTTTGTCGCGCTAAAGTCAGGCCTTCACACACGCGGGCGCCCCTCTCTCTCTCTCTCTCTCTCTGCGCCTGCATGAATATTCATCCGCAACTGTGATGGGCTGTGACACGCTCTGCTGGCAGGCTGGGGGGCCACATGGCCGGGGAGGAGGAGGAGGAGGAGGAGGAGGAGGAGGAGGAGGAGGAGGAAGAAGAGGAGAAAGGCCGTGTCGGAGCGCGTTACCCGGGCCCGCCGCCGCATTCAATCGGATCCAACCGCGATGGCTGGATTGCTCAATCTCAGATGGATTCCAGACCCCCCCCCCCCCCCCCCCCCTTTCACTCTTTCACTCTTTGATTTCCAGAGAGGGCCTTTGGTGCGTGTTGAGGCTGCAGGGTGAAGGGATATGTGTGTGTGTGTGTGTGTGTGTGTGTGCACATGTGGATGTTTAAGGAAATGGAAATGAAAAGGTGCGCCTCACTCTAAATGTTTAGGACGCTGCTCTCAAAGCCTTCTGGGTAAATTCTCAGCCCTGTTGTTGCTCCGCGGCGACACAAGGAGGAGGGGGCGGGGGGGGGGGGCGTTGGCCGATCGCGGCGGATAAAAAACAATGTCCGCCTTTCCCCGCGGCCGCCTATTGTGCACAGATCTTTTCATTGTCCCCCCCCCCCCCCCCGCGCCCCGGGGCCAGCTGGCACGGAGACGGCGGCGCCGCTGGCGAGGCTTCACAATGCCCCCTCCAGTCCACGCCTCAATGGAGGGACTCGGACTCGGGCACCTCTCTGGCCGGGGGGGGGCCACCGGGGGCCCGGCGGGCGCTCTCACAGCAGGGAGCCTCTCGATGTCGAGAGAGACCCGACGGGGGGGCCACCGGGGGGCCTGAATCCCCGAGGGAGCGCTTCATATCGGGACAAAACATTCGTCATCACTAAAAAAAGATTCATCTTTGATTTATTTCCATTCCTGCAAACGTGTCACCTTTCGGCGAAATTCTCCGTTTTGAAAGAAAAACGGGTCATCCACGTGAATAGTGTGGATCAGAAGAGTTTTTATTTTGGGGAGGGGGGGGGAGGGGGGGGGGTAAATTAGACGGCCGGCGTTTATGAGATTGGAGTGAGACACGGAGAACATGCGATGTGGTGATCTTCACAATAAAACATCTTTGATGGAACAGAATCAAAGATCAGCAGAGCAGACAGGTAAAGAAAAGAAGTTGGTTCATGAATGACTTCAACCATATTATATATAATGATAATGTAAAGTTGTTAATACTAGTACGATCACTGAATTATTCAGAGGACCTTTTTTTCTTAAAATGTATATTTCACCCCTCATGAGTTTGCAGGTGTGTACTTCTCTGATCCAGTTTCAACTTCTAATCAGTTCATCCCTGTAGCCCCCCCCCCCCCCCAACGCTTCTTCTCCCCATTGCTGCTGTCAGCTCAGCACTTCTTTACTTCTTTAGGGGAACCGCAGCTCTTTGAAATGCATATTCTGTGTACACGGCTGCATAATTGCGGAGGCCAAATGTTTAATTACACGTGGCAGACCGAGCAGCGGGGGGGGGGGGGGGGGGGAAACAACGACCGAGTCGGACGCGGCAATAACAAACCCCCCAAAAACATACTGCGAGTACAGACGGCCCGAGAGGAGGTGAGGGGCGGGAGGGGGAGTCGTCTTTGTGTGTGTGTGTGTGTGTGTGTGTGTGTGTGTGTGTGTGTGTGTGTGTGAGATTCCTCCACTGCCCCTCTGCGTGCCAAGTCTCCTCCGAGGTGCGCAAGCACACTTTGCAGCGGCCCGCGGGGGTCTGGTCCTCTCAGCAGGCCCGGGGTCTACCGGGGTTCTGCTAATGGATCCACACTGGTCCTGGGGAGCTGAGAGGGGATGGGGGGGGGGGGGGGGGGGGGCGACGTCTGTGACCCCCGGGTGGCGAGAGGAAGTGCAGAGCGGCAGGGGAAGTGGGAGCACCTGTGCAGGTCAGTGGCAGCCCGTCAAGCTTAACTAATTTTGAGATTGACCTCCGACCTGCGTTCCCACGCTGCGGCGGGGCCGGCTGAGGGGTCTCCTTTTTCTCCTTTTTCTCCTCTTTCTCCTCTTCCTCCTCTTCCAGCCGACCCCTGTTCCTCATTACCGGACAGAACCGAGTTGTTCTCTGATTACCTCGCAGAACCGGGTCGTCGGGCGGATCCTCGTCGCTCGGTGTCGCTACAGATGATCCCGTCACGGTCCGACGGGGCTCAGTAGGTCCCCGGCTAACGCGGATTAGCAAGGCTTGCACACACACACACATGCACACACGCACACACACACACACACACATGCACACACGCACATATATACACACACACACCCACACACACACACACACACACATGCACACACACATGCACATGCACACACGCACATAGATGCACACACGCATGCACACACACACATGCAAACACACACACACACATGCACACACGCACATAGATGCACACACACGCATACACACACATATGTAAACACACACAAACACACACATGCACACACATACATAGATGCACACACACGCATGCACACACATATGCATATACACATGCACACACACATTTGCACACACGCACACACACACATGCAAACACACACTCACATAGATGCACACACACATGCAAACACGCACACAAATGCACGCACACATGCATATACACATGCACACATGCACACACACATGCATGCAAACACTTTCACACACACATGCTCATAAACACATGCACTCACAAGCATGCACATGCACCCGCACACACACTTGCACACACATACACTTGCACACACACATGTACCCCTACACACAATGCACCCACACACACATGCACATCCATACACACACCTCTGCATGATATTCCCTGTGCGCAGCATGGATACGGGGCCGGTGTTTACTTGTTTACTTTCCCCCATATGGTTACAGTTGATGGATTTACAGCTCTGTGATTGGCTAATCTCTCCCGTCAGGATCAATGACGGGGTGAAATCGGTGTAATCGGTTTCGCGAGAGCTGTTGAACCTTTACAGTACACAAGTGTGTCCGTGAACATGCCTGTGTGTGTGTGTGTGTGTGTGTGTGTGTGTGGTCTGTGTCTATGTGCCTACGAGCTGTAACATGCTCGAGCAATCAGGGAGCGATTAGCGCGCGGCGGCCCCTGGACGTGTCACGGGGAACGCCGTCCGGGCCGGAGCGCTGCCAGATGTGATGCAGTCGTTTCCCATTGAGGGGAACAACAACTCGCTTCTGTGTGTCGGACGTCTTCTTTTAAACCCGAAAGATATTCCATATTCAGAGGAAAAGATGGTTCTCGCACATTCGCGACTTTTTCATTTTCAGCTTATTGGTTAATTTTTTTTTTTTAAATTGATTTAAAGTTGAATTGGTTCTTAAGCCGGAGAGCGCAGGTGTCAAACACAAGGCCCGCGGGCCGAATCCGGCCCGCGGGCCTTGTGTTTGACACCTGCGCTCTACTAGAGATTGAAGAAAAATGTCCCGTGCTTTTATTTTGAAATAAATGCATTTATTTTGTAATATTAGAGACATTTTCTGTCTATAGTCAAATAAACAATAATCAAATGCAAAGAGAGTTATTATACAATATGTTCGAGGTGTTTTGAAAGTGTTACCGGCCCTTTAAGAGGCATTTCTTTGCTGTGGTGTTGATGTGACGCTCCTTCAATCACACAGTGGGGTCATTATGGGATGTCCTTATCCTCTTCCTCTCCTTCACTTCTGCTTCGAACAGTAAAACCACGTTTACAATCAAACGGACGGCTTGTAAAACATTTATTTCCTCAAGGTGTCGGCCGGGATCCTGAAGGATGGCGCCCGCCCCCCCGCCCCCCCGCCGCCGCCGGGCAGCGGGTATTTTTCATCCTAATTGTCGGAGCCCTTTTTCGGCGTTCTTGACTTCCTGCCAACTCTCGGCATCCATCTTCCTCACCGGGTTCCTCCGCCCGGCGCCGTGATGAACGTTTTCCTTCCCCTCGCTCGCCGTTGCCATGGCGAAGGGATCGATGCCAGACGCGCCGCGTGCGATCGGAGACTTGTGAACGCCGCAGATGGGCGTTCAGAGCGTCGGAGCCTGATGATGACCTCTGACCTCTGATGCACAAACACTGGCGTGCAAACAGATGCGTCCGGATGTAGTCCCTATAGCGTCTCCTGCTCCGCCTGCTCACCGACACACGGAGAAATAAAGGGTCTTAAATGGTTCTTAAGAGGCTTTGTGGTTCTACGAGGAACCGTCACCTACTGGAGAACCTTTATTTCATTTGAGGCACCTTTATCGGTTCTTTGAATGACTATTTAAGGAAATGGTTCTTTAGAGAAACCTGGTTTTAAAGGTTCTTTGAGGAACCAGATATGGTGTTTAAAGAACCATTGCTTGAAGGTTCTTTGAGACACCTTTTAAAGGTTCTTTAAATGAGTATTTAAGGAAATGGTTCTTTAAAAAACCCTGGTTTAAAAGGTTATTTGAAGAACCAGATATGGTGGTGCCTTGAAGAACCACTTTTTGAAGGTTTTTTGAGGCACCTTTAAAGGTAATTTAAATGACTCTTTAAGGAAATGGTTCTTTAAAGAACCCTGGTCTTAAAGGTTATTTGAGGAACCAGATATGGTGCCTTAAAGAACCACTTTTTGAAGGTTCTTTGAGGCACCTATTTAAATGACTCTTTAAGGAAATGGTTCTTTAAAGAACCCTGGTTTTTAAAGGTTCTTTGCGGAACCAGATATGGTGCCTTAAAGAACCATGTTTTGAAGGTTCTTTGAGGTATCTTTATAGGTTATTTGAAGAACTTTTTAAGGAAATGGTTCGTAAAGAACCCTGGTCTTAAAGGTTATTTGAAGAACCAGATATGGTGCCTTAAAGAACCACTTATGGAAGGTTATTTGAGACACCTTTAAAGGTAATTTGAATGACTCTTTAAGGAAATAGTTCTTTAAAGAACCCTGGTTTTAAAAGGTTCTTTGAGGAACCAGAAATGGTCACTCTGAAGAACCATTGTCTCAAACAGTATAAATACGCGTTCGTATCTGTAATAATATTGGTAGATAACTGGTGTTCAGAGACGTCGGGCGTCAGCTTTGAGGGTTGCGTAACTTCTTTAAAAGTCTAAATTGTTTGTTGTCACAGAAGAAATTCATCACTTCTTACGTGATGTTCTGACAACCTTTTAGTTGTTATTTGATGAAAACAAGTAGAGATGATGTCACCGTTTGACATGTCGGAGGTTTCCAGTGACGCCCGCTCACACCTCCTCTACCCCCCCCCCCCCCCCCCCCCGGCAGCGCTCTGCCTCCATTGTTCCCGCGCCGCTCCTCATTAGCATCACAAAGGCCGCCGAGGATACGCACGGCTTCATTCACAAAACCGTCTCCCGGCGATCGGGGCCCCGAGATGGAGGGAAGAGGGGAAGAGAAAAGGAGGAGAGAGCCCGAGGAGCGCCGGCTAAACGAAAGCAGCCGTCTGGACCCCTCAGCGGAGGGGGGGCCGGACAAAGGGCCGCTGTGTGGAGCGCGGGGGGGGCGACCTCAGCGGGCTTGACCCTGACCTCCAGGAGCAGGAGCTGTGTGTGTGGACACATCACGCCTCGCGTGTGGGACCACAGAGCGGGGGGGCACCGCCTCGGGGGCACACTCGGACCAACACACTCTTAGTCAGCAGAAGAGTGGAAAACCTTTAAACTCCTATATAGCGACGCGTCATCATCTCTTCTCTGTGGGACAAAGAATATGGTGGATATTATTTATTTTTTAAGATATAAGAGTTGTATTATTATTTATTTTTTTCCTTCTCATTGTCAACAAATTCCACGAAAAGAGCAAAATCGAGATCTGTGATCTTAAAGCTCCACTATATAGTTTTCATTTGTCATTCTCCTCTGTAGATACATGCACTCTTTACGTGCACTCTTTACGTGCACTCTTTATGTGCACTCTTTCCATGCACTCTTTACGTGCACTCTTTACGTGCACTCTTAACGTGCACTCTTTCCATGCACTCTTTACGTGCACTCTTTACGTGCACTCTTTCCGTGCACTCTTTACGTGCACTCTTTACGTGCACTCTTTCCATGTACTCTTTACGTGCACTCTTTACGTGCACTCTTTACGTGCACTCTTAACGTGCACTCTTTACGTGCACTCTTTACGTGCACTCTTTCCATGCACTCTTTACGTGTACTCTTTACGTGCATTCTTTACTCTTTAAATCCACGTGTTGCATGTCTGGAGTTAGTTATATAACACACATCCTCCTCCACGTGTTAATGCACCGAGATACAGGCTGACATCTATACATCATAATCAAAGCACACACACACACACACACACACACACACATAGCGGGTTATATGAAATACTTGATGTAGAAATGCAGATAATTGCCTCCCACTTGTCTCAATATTTCACTTGCGATATGGAATAATCAGGCGGGAAGTACAGCGGGCGAGTCGGCCCTCAGATGGCGAGCGAGATAATCCCCCCCCCCCCCCCCCCCCTCACCGCTGACTTCCGTACGCCTTTGTCGAACAGCGTTTACACCGGGGCGTCCCGCGAATACATTTTCCATAATTCTTCACGTGATGGATCGCCCCGATTTTTTTCTTTTTTTTTCTAGATCCCGACTTTTGACAAGCAGCCGAGGAAGGGGAGGGGCCACGCCGCCTTTTTGTTTATTTTTTTGCATCGCGGCCCATTTGCCGACGGATAATAAATCACCCCCCCCCCACATGCAAATGTGATCTCCCTTTTTTTAAGCGTACGGCGCTTCCTGAAGGTTAACGCAGGATTTTTAGCATTTTAGCCGCAAAATGGTGAAACAAGCCGCGGTCGGGGGGGAAGGGATGGGGGGAGGGGGGGGGGCATTAGTGACGATGAGCGATTTTATGTCGGTTGTTACAATCTGACGGCTCTTAAATGCTCAAAATAAAACCCATTAAAGTTTTTAGTGTACACTGCCGCTACGCTCGCCCCGCACTTTTGCAAAACCGTCCAAAATTGCCCCTTCAGGATCCCTATGAGCCATTATGTGTGTGTGTGTGTGTGTGTGTGTGTGTCGCCAGCTTGAGTACCTGCAGGACGATGCACAACAAAAGCGGGGCGGGCCATTCTCCCTCTGATAAACAGACATAATTCAAATGTCAGCATTTGAATGTCATCCTCAAAGAGCCTCTCCATCAGCGCGCGAGTCATTACAGACGATGGGGGGGGGGGGGGGGGCATTGTTTCATCTGTTTGAGCTTTCTACCCCTCTAATTATTAAAGCGCCTTTCTTCTTTTTTTTGCACAGAGGGAGAAAGAGATTAGAAGTATTGTTGCTTTTTGACAATTCAATCCCCCCCCCCCCCTCTATACAGGTTGAGTTTTAATTTGTGGCGTTGAAGAAGCGCGGCCCCCAGATGGCCGCGGCCCGTCATCCCTCCGTCTATCTCCTCTACCTTTTCTCGCCATCCGGAGAAAAAACACACCGGATGACAAAGATATGCAGATGAGGCCGTTGCCGTTGGCGCCGGGCGCCGGGCGCCGGGCTCTGGACCGGCGCCAGAGACCGTCTCTCACAATAGCGGGGGACAAATTGATGTGTCCCGCACGCTGTGCCACGCGAGCAGCGGGTCACCTCCGGCCTGCCAAGAAATTTGAAGAAATTTTAAAGAAATTTGTCGATTTCTTTATATAATCTACCAAAACGAGAGTGAGGTAATGCCGTATGCACATATTTATGGTTTCATGGCCATATCTCTTAGATAAACGTTGACCCCGCCCCCTAAATCACTGCTCACTTAAAGTCGTGGCGGTTTGGTGGAGATCAGACCGCCGAGGCTCCGCCTCCACCTCTGATGGCGTAATGAGTCTCCCTCGCAGTCTGGCAATCAAATCAATACACATGCCGTACCCCCCCCCCCCTCATATCTCCCCCTCAGTCAATAAGCCCCGCCTCATTACCGATGCATAAGTGGGGGGGGCGGGCCTTCCAACGTGTCTCTTTGAACACGGCGACAGTGAAGTCGGCCTCATGTTGGAGGTGTTCTGCAGGTGTTTTCAGTCTTTAGTGTTTTGGAGAGTTTATTTTTGAAAACACACAACTCCTCCGGGTCGAGGGCCTCGTGCGTGTGTGTGTGTGTGTGTGTGTGTGTGTGTGTGTGTGTGTGTGGGGGGGGGTATGAACCAGTATGAACACGTGTTGGTAGAAACCTCCTGACGGTGTTCACGATGACTCACCTGTAATACGCTCAGGGGTTATAGTTCCTAAATGTTTTGGGCGTAAAACTCGGGTTCGTTAGTCCCCCCCCCCCGAAGGGCCACTGATCCTGGGGGGTCTCCAGAGTTCACCTCCTCCATATTGACAGATACTAATAGTGAGGACGCCTCTCGTCCCGTGGAGACGGCCCATTAGGGCGGAGAGCAGGACACCGGCCAACTAGGCCTGACTTATGAGACGGCTGCCTGGACTGGGGGGCTATGGGGGGCTATGGGGGGCTATGGGGGGCTATGGGGGCACTGGGGGCTCTGTGCCGATATGTAAATGTCCCATGGTCCTCTCCATCGTCCATCCATCTTCCATCCCACCCTTTGCTTTCCTCCCTTCATCACCTCCACCCCTCCTCTGCTTCACTGCTTCACTCCCCCCAATTGATCCGCTGAGATTTCGGCAAAACCTTCTTCCCTCTCGCAAAGCGAGATGAGAGAGCAGCGATTAGAGGAGGGCAAAGGGGGGGGGGGGGGGGCGGGAAGATGGATGTGCCCTCTTCACGCCACGGCCGATACAGAAGGCCCACAATGCACTGCGGTTTTTATGTAAACAATGTGAGGCTGCGGGGGGGTACAATCATTAATAAGTGTTCCACCGTCTTCTTCGTCTTTTAAAAAATATATTTAAAGAAGAAGAAGATGGTGCAGTGATAGCGACGCGTTCCATTTGCCATCTTTAGTTTCTCGAGAAGAAGATGAAGATAATGATGATGATGATGATGATGATCAAAGCTGCGCCGCAGTTAATAAACAAAAGAGGAAAAAGAAGAGAAAGAAAAGAGACGTCGACCTCCGGCTTTTGCCCCTTTAGGAAGCGGCGAGGTGATAAGCAGAACCGTTATCGGGGGATCGATGGGGGGGGGGGCGTGATTAATGTCGCCCTCGGCCTCCGGGGGACCACCCCTGTCCTCTCGGGCTCCTCGTCTTCCCTCTCCTCCTCTTCGTCGGGAACAACGACTTTATTAATACAAGCGATTATCCCGCGGTGTCGCCTTATCCAAGAACACACCTATCCATCCACTCAGCCATCAGAGACTCTCTCTCTCCTCTCTCTCTCCTCTCTCTCTCTTCTCCATGCAGCTATTATTTACAGGCTCAGGGTGGAGGAGATGTTTGAGGAACACTCCTCCACCGAGAGGGGAGGAAGAAAGACGGCAAATTACCAGCTAATGGCCCACCGGGCGCTAATATCTAAATCCCCAATCTGCCTGTAATTGCTGCAAAACGCTTTCTGAGAGACTTCTAAGTGACTCTCTCTCTCTCTCTCTCTTTCTTTCCTCTCTTGTTCCTTTGCTCGCTTTAGCAAAGCAACAAGGAGAGAGAGAGTGAGAGTGCTGTCATTTCCCCTTTGAGTCCTTCCACTCTCCTCTCTTTTCATATCTCGACAGCAAAGAGAGAGAAGTCACCGTCGTCCCGGAGCGAGGGATTCACCCCCTAGAGAGAGAGAGAGAGAGAGAGAGAGAGAGAGAGGCAGCGCCGCCATGGCATTTGAAAGGTGCTTTATTTGCATTAGCGTTGATATTTACTGGATGCCGATCCGACGGGGTTCATGGCGACTCGGTGCAGAAACAAGCCGCATTCTCATGATATGTTCACTTATCTTTCAAAGTAAAGCTCCGTTTTTATCAATGAAGATATCATTAATGAATCATAGTTAATGTGTCATGTCTATTCTCTGGTGTTAATGAAGTCTCTACAGAGGTGTGTAGAGGCCCATCTCCATGTTCTAGTGGTACATCGTGTTCTCGCCTTAGAAGACTAGCGGAGGGGTAGAAAACCCTTTGAACCTTTTTATGTGAGCGCAGCTGAAAACAGTTATGGTGAGAGAAGCTATAAAACTGGCCTTCCTTTGAGAACAAGAAGAACTACATTCATATTAATAAAATGAATTATTCATAACCTCATCAAAGTCTTGACTAGATTTTATATTTATTGTGCAATTTATTTGATAAATAAAAGTGAGTTTAATGTAAAACACAAAGTTGTCTGTGTGACTCCAAACTTTTGAATTTATTTTCTAAAGATAAAACAACTAGGTGGGAACCAGGAGGTCTGATAGACTATTATGAATAATGCCTTAATATTCAGTATTTTCCCTCCAGGTCTTGTTATTAAAGCATGCTGGTCTCTGGTGACTGACTCCAGGGCGCTGTCCGCGGTGCTGAAACGAAGAAGACGAGCACAATGAAGGACAGACAGACGGTATGATCGTTACTTTGCATTTATAGCATTAACATTAAAATAAAAATTGCTCACAAAAAAGTGCAATCCTGCCTCAAAGAACAAAGAGAAGTTATTCACAACTAACTTGCCTTTTATAAAAGTGCCAGCTTAGCGATATCCTCCTTTTTAATCAAGCCGAGCCGCGATAGGAGGCAGGGTGTGTGTGTGTGTGTGTGTGTGTGTGTGTGTGTGTGTGTGTGTGTGTGTAAATAATTCATAAAACCATCCCGTCTACACTCCCGGAGGCGGCGCCGCCACGCAGGGAGTTTAAATATCTCTAAGGGATGAAGCTTCACCTGGAGGGAGCTCGGCTGAGAGGCTCGAACCAACTGTGAGGCGTTCAGGTGCAGTTCAATGTGGCGTTCATCTCGGCGTTCAACGCGGCGTGCATTCTCCACACAGGACGGATACTTTAGAGGCGTGCAACAGACGATGCTTCTCAAACTTTATTTGTCCTTTATTTGTGATCTACCCTTTACCTGCAGACCCTGAAGGCACCGCAGACGGTTCTACTTCATAACCTCAAACAAGACTTCTTCTTCTTCTTCTTCTTCTTCTTCTTCTTCTTCTTCTTCTTCTTCTTCTTCTTCTTCTTCTTCTTCACGTGTCTTCTTCTTCTTCTTCACGTCTTCTTCTTCTTCACGTGTCTTCTTCCTCCTCCTCCTCCTCCTCCTCCTCCTCCTCCTCCTCCTCCTGTTATATAATGACTTATTGGTTGAATACATAATTCCCCGGCTGCTCTGCATACCAAACCCCCGTGCGGTGGTGAAGCAGCGCGTGCCGACCTCGCTCCGGAGCCCGATCGATGCCGGTGCTTCCTCTCATCGATCGGCTGTAACCTTGGACGTGGGCGCACTCCACACACACACACACACACACACACACCTTGAAGGTGTTGCCGTCTGCGTGTCGCGGCGTGCAGAGACGATCCTGGTGTGTGAACGGGAACATCTGGCCACGTGTGTGTGTGTGTGTGTGTGTGTGTGTGTGTGTGAGAACAGCTGCGTGTTCATGTACACAAAGACACACACTCAGTCAACCCCTGCCAGATCTCGTCTGTATGAAGCCCCCATCCAGCCCCCAGTGGTCCCATTGAACACGGGGGGCAGCTCACCAGTGGAGACCCTCTGCCAGTGTTAAGCCCTTTTAATGACTGGATTTACTCCCCACTGCCAAGCTCCCTTGTAATCGCTTGATGGTCAGCCCGGTGGCGTGCCAGAGCCGGGGGGGGGGCTTGGCAGGCGGCGGAGCGTTGGCTCCGACAGGTTTGGGCAGAAGTAGCTGCAGCGGAAGCTTTTGGGACAGTTGCAGCCCGGAGAGGCGGCGCCATGAAGCGGGCCTTGTAGTGGAGAGCAGAGCGGAGAACGGAGGGATTGTTCCTGTAGGAGAGCGTGTGTGTGTGTGTGTGTGTGTGTGTGTGTGTGTGCTCCTTATCAACGCTGCTTTGAATCACTTTGTATCTCGTCTGCACCAATTTTCTTACGATAATATAAAATGCCGATTGGCACAATTCGGAATAATGAAGTGAAAAGAGACAAAAATGTGCCCCAAAAATTGAATGGACTCCGCCGACCGTGTGAGTGTATGTGTGTGTGTGTGTGTGTGTGTGTGTGTGTGTGTGTATGTGTGTGTGTCGGTCGCCTTTCGAGCACGTCGACTAGAAATGGGAAGCCGCTGCCCTTTACGCACGTAGCGGCGACCTTAAACGCACCGCGCTCGGACGCCTTTTGTCTCGGCGCACAAAGATGCCCCGACTGTAGTTTAGAAAAGGGAAGGGGGGGGGGTATGGTAATGCTCTGGCGCTGTGGCAAACAAAACACTCTCTCCAAAAGACTCAAGGGGGGGGGGGGGGGGACGGGGGGGGGTAAGGAGATACATCAATCAATTAACAATTACCCCCGCTGCTAATCAGCTGTCCCCGGCCTGCGCCGGCCGGCCCTTTTGTAATCCCGTTGGCAGCATCAATTAAATTCTTAAGGTTAGTCTATTGAATTTTCCAGATAGTGGAAGATGGGGGGGGGTGGGGGGGGGGAGTTCATGGCGAAGGACAAACTGTAGCCCAAACCGTCACCTCCTTTTTTTTTCTTCCTCTTCTTTTCCCCTCCGTGCATAGACAGACTCAGATTGTAGGAGAAGTAATAGAATCATCCGGGGCGGCCGGAGGAGAAGACAATAAAGCGTAATGCGACGTGACGGAGGAGGACAGGAGAACAGGGGAGGTGAAGGCCGGAGAGGAGGAGAGAACGGGGGGAGAGGAGCGATTTAATGAAGCCGTGTCTACGGGACGAGGTTCACGACTTTATTCAAGATTCAGTTTAATCTGACCTCCTGAAGCCCCTCCCCCTCCCTTTAAGGCTCCTCACGTGCGTTGATGATTCTGATTGAAGTTAGGGAATGCGTGTCAACCAAGGTCCTCCCGAGAATACAAGTACAGACGTGTGTGTGTGTGTCTCTTTTTGGTAAAGTCAGCACAAACACACACGGAGCGACCCGGAGCATCTTTGATCCGCCCGTGATGACTCGACCAGAATCTCATCAATCTGCTGACCGGACTAATCACCCATCGCTCCGATCAATACATTATTTCATCTTCTCCCCGGTGACACCGAGCTCTGCAAGAAGCCGAACAATTGCTAATGTTGTTTTATTCCTCGCTTTAGAGAGCGGTGAGATTGATTCTGAAACATAGACTTCTTTATCAAATTTGGTATCTAACTATAAGTAAGAAAATGTGTGTAAATCTATTGGTTATTGGTCTTTATTTAACTTTTTAATGATAGTCTATGCACACGTTAGCGTGCACTTGACTCCTCCTTCAGTTCTGCCTCTGTACTCCAACAACGACAAAAAAATAACAGATCCTAATAAAATAGTCTTTTAAAGCTGCTACCAGGAACTTAAACTGTGTGTTGCTTGTGGCGCCCCCTGTGGACAGAAGCGGTAGTGTCTCAAATCACCAGATTTGGGTTTGAAGGTTCGTTCCTAGCAACTTAAAAATGCAATATGTTTAACAGAAGGAGCATATTTATTTATTTATGACAATAATTAAGTTTATATGAGTCTTTTAACCTCAACTAAATGGTCATTTGTCCAAAGGGGATAACGTAGAGTTCACTTTGTTATATTGATCTTGTTGTTGTTGTTGTTATCCGACCCGTTATTGTTGTATTGAAGCAGAAAGCTCCACAAAGAGCCGCTATCCGAGTGGTCGAGAAACGAAAGCGGAGGACGCGGCGCTGTTCCTCCGGCAACGTCTTCCCGTCGCTCGCCGTCTGGCGGCGCCGGCGCTGCGGAGCGTGAACGGGCAGATTTTCCGGTAGCGCGAGCCCGAGATGGGGAGGGCCCCCGCGTCTCGGCGCTCGTTTCGCCGAGGCCCTCCCGCCGAGCCGCCGCCGCCGCCGAGCAGACCCCGAGACTCTGCAGCCCCCACGGGGGGGGGGGGGGGGGAGGTAGAGGCAGATAATGAAAGGTGGAGGAGATGAGAAAGAAGAGGGGAGGAGGGGGGGAGCAGAAAGAGGTAAACAGAAAGCAAGGAGGAGAAGTCGACAAACACGGAGCGAGACGGGGGGGGGGGGGTGATTGCTCGCGGCTCATTTCTCCACACATGAGCCCATCTGCACGGCGCCCAGGGTGGGACGGCGCCGCTCTGTCTGGAATGACTGAGCGAGCCGAAGACACGCGGCACCGCGGGACGCCGATGCAATCCCACCAATCCCGGGCGCCGCCATTATTCTACAGAAAGACCTGCTTTTGAAAGTGACATTTTTCTCTCGCCCACGGGGAGGAGGGGGAGGGGAGGGGGGGGGGGAGGTTATTTCTGTTCCATCGGGACAAGTTGACCGCGATGCGTTTGTCAGAGGGTCTCGGTGAGGAGAGCTTTGTCACATTTGAGTCATATATGTTTTTTAAATACCGTACCCACACATATATATATATATATATATATATATATATATATATATATATGTGTGTGTGTGTGTGTGTTATACACACAGTGCGTTTCCCTCCATCAGCACCACGGGGAAACAGAAGAAGAAGAAGAGGAGGATCGACTGGCGGGGAGCAGGCGATGGTGTTTGCAGTGAGCATCTTGTGGTATTGTAATATTTGCTGTTAGCACCTCAGGCTACACGCTACGCTCCACTGTCACCATCAAACAAGCAGCGCTCTGAAGGAGGGAGCACATCTGGTGTCACCCCTCCCTCCCTCCCTCCTCCCTCCCTCCTCCCTCCCTCCTTCCATCCTTGCCTCCTTCCCTCCCCCATCTCTGGAGTGAGCACAAAAATTAAAAATAGAGTGAAGAGGGAGAAAAGAGAGAAAAGCAAAAAGGAAGAGAACCCTGGATTTACAAAACACACAACTTCCTGACCTCCTCCAACACACACACAGACACACACACACACACACACTCTGACCATGGCTCAGGATGCAGCCGATTCAAATTGATCATCCCTCTGACCAATAATTCATCGTGATGGAGTGGACGTGGCGGTGTGTGTGTGTGTGTGTGTGTGTGTGTGTGTGGTGTGTGTGTGTGCGTGCCCCCCCCCCCCCCATACGGAGCAGCCGGCCTCGGCCAGGTGACCCGCTGTTTATCCTCTGATAGATGGCGGGTCAAGCCGGGTTGCCGCTCGCCGGGCACATCCCTCAGCGCCACTTCACGCCCGCGCTCGTCACCCCCCCCCCCCACACACACACCCCCATTTTAAATCCCTTCTGCAATCACCACCCCTCCACCGCCCCCCGGTATTTGCCCCGCGTGCATCCATTATTCTCCACGCCCGCTGCACCGTCAGCACCGTCATGATTGCTGACTTCTCCCTCCTCTCCGAACACAATTAACTTAGTAATTGCGTTTGTTTTAGGAGTACGGAGTGATTATCAACGCCACCTCTGATCCGCCGAGCCGACGCGCTCGCTGCTCTGCCTGTCTGCTGATGGGAGACCGCGGGGGGGAGGGGGGGGCAC
The DNA here is from genome assembly GCA_036178185.1 of Liparis tanakae. Taxonomy (NCBI): domain Eukaryota; kingdom Metazoa; phylum Chordata; class Actinopteri; order Perciformes; family Liparidae; genus Liparis; species Liparis tanakae. Next base: position 1,318,027 of record CM070103.1, read on the forward strand.
ACACACACACACACACACACACACATACAGATATGGCTGGGAGCACTTCAAAGCTAAGCTCGCTCCCGTGCTCAACCTCACACACCTTATTAGAATCCCCTGATTGCCACCCCCCCCCCTCTCTCTCTGTTGTTGCTTTTGTTTATCTGTTGGTTTCTGGGCCGACGACACCGCCAATTTTTTTTTTCCCGGTGAAATCAGGGGGGGGGGGGGTCATTTTCCGCTAACAATGCCGAGATTGAGCGCACACCTACACGGCCCGGTGTGATTTGGGTCTGAAGAGGCGGTGTGAAAACGTGCGTTCGGGGAAGTGAAGTGTTTTGCTTTTCATGAAGTCCGTTCGGCCGCAATCAAAGAAAAGAAAGCCGCCGCCGCCGCCGCATTAAATATAATTCCCCGTTGTAGTGAGTGGAGTCCAGACGCGGTAGAATTGGCTCGTACGCTCTTTTTAAGATAATAAAAGCTCGCGCGCTATAAGGTCGTGAGAAGTTCCCCGCACGCCGCATTCAGAGTCCACGCGCACGCGGCGCCATTGTTGCAGGATACACAGAATAGGCGATTCTGCCGGCGTCCGGCCGATCCTCCTCACGGCGCTGACTTTGAATAAAAGGCCGGTTCGGCGGCCCCGTTTTTAATTGAAATGCAAACGACGGCCGAGGCCGAGGCCGCGGAATTGGCAATACTCTCGGCGCCGTGATAAAGGCTCTTCCGGCGGTTTCCGCGGCTCTCGGCCTGGTCATGTGTGTAATTGCCTGAAGCGTCTCCGAAGCCTCCGACGGCCCAATGTAAATATTAAAGAGGCCGCTCGGCTTAATAAAACGCTGCTCAAACAATACGGAGGCCCCAGTTATCTCCGCCTGTCCGTTTGGGGGGGGGGGGGGGGGGGGGTCAGTATCAAGATGAGAAGCGCTCCTTCGTCAGAGACGGAGAAAACGAAGCGAGGCGACGAGCGATTAAAATGAATCCAAGAGAGAGAGAAGAGGAAGAGGGAAGAGGAGGAAGGAGAAGAGGAGATATTATAATCAGTGAGGAGGAAGAGGAGGAGGAGGAGGATGCTGTGGGCAGTAAAGAGGAGGAGGAAGAGGAGGAGGAGACAGCAGGGGGGGGGTGATGGATCAGACGGATTCTCTCTTGTATTGATCCGGCCTCCCTGCACAGATACCCCGCTGTCACCTTGACCGTGGGCCAATCCCTGACCTCTGACCCCCGTTGCCCCTCCCCCCCTCCAAATGAGAATTGACGTCTCCCGGCGGGTCAGAGCGCGTCGATAACGGGAACACTTTCTCTGCGGCGGCGTGTTTTTGTTGGCGCTCGGCGGCCCTGTGTGTGTGTGTGTGTGTGTGTGTGTGTGTGTGTGTGTGTGTGTGTGTGACACCGGCTCGCCGCTCGGAGGCCGTCGGCGGCGCCGCTAACCGCCCCTTAGCCATCGATCCGCCGGTTAAATTGCGCTCGCACGGAAAAACGGAGAGCGAGGCCGCCGCTAGGCGCCGCTCCCGACGGCCACGCTCGCACCGTAATGGCTTTCGATCCGTCCGCACACACACGGCATTTACGGCCGCTCGCCCAAATATTAAGTGTGTGCGTGTGCGTGTGTGTGTGTGTGTGTGTGTGTGTGTGTGTGTGTGTCTCAGGTCGTTGAGGAGCCAGAGAGAGAACCAGGGCGCCGTTGATCATCTCTAAAACGGACACTTGGCTTTCTCCTCCACCGGCACTCCATCACCGGGTCGCCGCTGAGTGGTGTTTAGGGAGGAGGTGTGTGTGTGTGTGTGAGTGTGTGTGTGGGGGGGGGGGCTTCTCTTTTACGCCCCCCCCCCCCCGGGGTGATCACGCCGAATGGACGACAGCGGGGGAAATGTCTGTCCTCCTTTTTAAACGGCCAGGCGGCGTCCGCGTTTCATCCGGGGGGGGGGGGGGGGTAAAGTCGCCCGACTGAAAGACGAGACGGCTCGCCGTTGACTCGAGAACGGCGCTCCGATCGCTTTTCCGCGTGATATGAAGTGGGCGGGGCTTAGCTGGGTAGGAGGCCCATGCACCAGTCAACGCTGTCAATCACACTTGATGACATCATCTCCTGAGTCTCTCTCTTCATCATTTCCCTCCTTTCTCTCGCACGTTTGTTTTTCAAAATAAAAGCATGACCGCAAATGCATCGCAAACAACAACAAAATAATGCGCGTGACAATTCGTCCGCTCGCCGGCCATCATCCCGTTTTTAAACGCGGGTATCTCGTGGGTCTCGTCTCCACCCCGTACTCCACGCGGCCGCCATCTTTCGATTCCGCCGCAGCAGCCGCCGTTAAAATGTATTCCTGGAAGCGGTCCAGCTCTGTTTGTGCGCTCTCCTTTGTTGGCGTCGGGGTATTATTGTGAGCGGTAGCGGCGCCGCTGGGACTGTTTGTCACACCGATCCTCTCCCGTCGCCTCGCTCCCTTTGTTTAAAGCAACAATTAAAACTCTTAAGCCACCAACTGTTGTTTTCTTTCCTCAGAGCGTTTTATTGTTGTATCACTGCGAAGAATTTAAGAGCCCTGATAGGAAAAATACCGTATATTGAACCGCTCTTATATGAGCAAATATCTTCACTTTGTAGGATGCGCATGGGGAGAGGAGCGCTGCAGGTGGAACGCCTCATTTGGACTCGCATGAAACAATATTTACACGTTTAAACGTATTAATAAGTTCCACGTATATATATATACGATAACGCCCCGTAATGAAGTGGTTGCTCCAGCTTCCTCCGATGGAGACCAGATGTCCAGATGTATCTCTGACGACTTCAATATTTCATTTGATGTTTTAGTTCGGGGGGGATTTTGCTTTTCCTTTCTCTTTTTTCTTCTTCCTCTTCTCCTGAGCAGAAATTCCCATTTCGACTTAAATATTGATCGGCGTCCGTAAATCCCGGGAGCGACGGCGAGGAACCGCGGAACGCGCGGCGCGCTCTCGTCGGGACGGATTTAAACGTAACGCGGTGACGAGCCGCCGTCGAGAGGAGGGAAGCGAGCTAGGAAACGAGGTCTAAGGGAGCGAGGAATAGTCTTGAAATATTGATGCGGTTTGACTCGGACCCCTCCCCCGAGGAGCGGCGGGGAAAACTTGGCCAGCGGCGAGCGGACGCAGAGGTCGCGGAGGTCGAGCCTATAGCTTTTTCTTTACATGAAAACAACTCGTAAAGAAGGGGGATGAGACCGACGGGGAGGGGGGTAATATATTCTGAACCCGGGAGCAGGTTTTAGCTTGAGAGGGGATATGGATTTTTTCTCCCTTTTTCTTTTTTAACTCTTCACATATTTCTCTGTGTGGCCGTTGTTGTTACAGACGTCTCCCCTCATTTTCACCGGGATCAAAAATCCATTTTTTGGATCATCCGTTCAATATTAAATCTGGCAGGCACTTGTACGCACGACAAACTCAATTTGCCGAGGCGATGTCGAGATGTTTTCGCTCGTCTTTCGCTCCCGAGGCGAGGCGGCGTCCGGCTCCGAGTCACGGGAATATTCAACGTTGTCTTAAAAGACACTCAAATCCATCTCATGTGAAAATGGAGAGTGGACCCCCCCCCACACACACACACACACAGGTCGCCTCCTCGTTTCCTCATGGTTACCCAGGCAATGAGGCTAGGAAGTAGGACAGTAGGAGGCATCCTCCACCCGACACGCCTCGCATCCCTCTCGGAGAAAACACGCCCGTCTTTTTTTTCGGCCTCTCCTTCTAATCTGAAAGATCTGCCGGGTGAAAACCAATTAGTTTTTCATTCCAGCTGCGAGAACTCCGTCTGCGGACGCTCTCGTGCGATATTAGGGCGCCCCAAAATAAAAATTGGCGTTAACGTGGAATCCAAAACGCAAAGTAATTACGAGAGCAGCCGCCACCCGGGCCAGACGTAATCAATAGGCCATCAGACAGACTGGTCACGGGCCAAATGTCAGGGGTCAGAGGTCAGGGTGTGCGTGTGTGTGTGCGTGTGTGTGTGTGTTGTTGGTTCCTCTGGATGCTGATTCATAACTAGCGGGGAAGGGGGTGGAGCTTGGTGAGCTTTTCTTCTGGAGGAGTATTGATTAGAGCCTCTCGCATTATTGCGGCCCGAGGAGGGGCAGCCCGACCAGCTGGGATACCCCCGGAGGCCCCTCCCCCTCGTCTTCCTCACCTGGGGGCGCCACGCTGCAGACGATATCACGAAGCACGTTTCCTCGCGCACTAACCGAGGGTTCGGACCTCGTCGCCGCGCCGCGTGACTCCTCCTCCAAGGCGGCACCACGTGGGTCCGTTTCAGACGCCCAGCGTATGTTTTTTAATGCGTGTGTGTGTGTGTGTGTGTGTGTGTGTCGGCTAGCGGCCGGAGCAAATGATCCAGAACCTTCCGCTGTAACGCCCCGCGACGCAGCGGAGGAAGAGCCGCAGTCCATCATCGGCCGCGCCGTGAAATATGTGCAACTTCCCGTCGGAATTAGAGGGTCCCGAACCGTGAAAGGCACCGCGGGCCTCGGCCGCCCGGCCGCCGCCGCGGGAGAGAGAGAGACACGGACCGCTCGTCTGTAACGGAACACATTACCCCCTCGGACTGATGACGTGTGTGTGTGTGTGTGTGTGTGTGTGTGTGTGTGTGTGTGTGGTGTGTGTGGAAAATATGCCGAGCGTCGCCTCTAGGCTCCTCAAATCCTGGTTGATTACGACTCTTCGCTTAACGCCAACAATCAGACAACGTTAAAGAGAAGGAATCTATTTTATTTTGAAAATTAAAGTCGGTTTTATTTTGAAACTCAAAGTCAGTTTTATTTTGAAAATCAAAGTCAGTTTTATCATCAAAATAAAGCGTTGCAAGACTTTATGAAACGCATCTCTGGAAATTAATACCAAAACTCAAATATTGGTCAACTCTCTCTCTCTCTCTCTCTCTCTCTCTCTCTCTCTCTCTCCCCCCCCCTCTCTCTCTCTCAGTAGCTTCTGGACAAGGCGACTCTGTTATTAACTTGGACCCTAACTGCGTAGGAGGAGGAATCCATAGAGTATTGAGCGTCGGCCACGGGCGACACGGTAAATATGCGCAGAGTTAATAAATCCAATCCATCGCCCGATTCCATTAAGAGTGAAGCCTAATTGCCGCCTCGCTCCCATTGGTTAAAAGAAGAGCGCCCGACGAGAGATTAATCTCGAGGAGGGGGCGGAGCGAGCGCGGATCCCGAAATGCGTGGCCGCCGTCGGGAGATCTGAGGAGAGGCGGAGCTTGTCGGCGGCGGGGATATAACGAGCCGGCTCATTAGCATATTGTCACCGGTTGTCTTGTTTACTCCGAGGTGTTTGCCAAGCGGCGCTCTCCCCCGAGGAGAAGCGGCCGCTTCGCAGCAACTTCTGGAGTAAACACTGGTATGCTAATGCATGCAAATACACACACACACACACACACACACACACACACACGCGCTGTACTGAGACGGCAAACAGGCAGTAAACTTTGCTTTTAGCATCCTGTGACGGGGCGAAGCCGCCGGGTTTACCCTCGGCAAACACGCCGGTGATGTCCACGCCGTATCGGCCTTTACCGTTGATTACACCTGTGTTTAAAGAGGTGGCGTTCAGGCTCAGGCGCCGTCACCCCTCCGTCTCCGTCCTCTGTCTCCGTCCTCCTCCCTCTCTCCGCGGTAATGGCGGCGTTCCGCTCTGCAGTCACCACGCCGCGGCGTGGCGGCGGCCCTCTTTCATCCCCGTCTCGCTCGCGTGTCGAGAGGCCGAGGACCGGCGGCGCAGTCAAGGTTTTTTTTTTTTTTTTTTTTTTTTGTTGCGTGGAGTCGAGATGAAGGGGATCAAAGTCCGCCGGAGTCTTTTTGATTCTCCGGAATCCTCCGCGATGCCTTTTGAACATCGTGAGGAAGGAAAAAAATGAAAAATGCTATTCTTGCATTCTTCTTGTAGATATTCCCACTGCACCTCTGCCTGGGAAGCTGGGGAGTGTGTGTGTGTGTGTGTGTACGTGTGTGTGTGTGTGTGCGTGTGTGTGTGTGTGTGTGTGTGTGTGTGGGGGGGGAAGGACACACAGCTTCTGGTGGAATGCAAAACGGCGACTTTGTCTCGTGCATTTTATTGAAGTGTAATATGGAGAGCGGCGATGAAGAGGGCCGGGATCCATCCGGGCTTAAGTGATCATATCTGGGGCCTTAAACCCTAAAGAAAAAAAAATGTAAGCGTGTTTAAATAAACATGAGCCTCGTCTGGCTCTCTTCCATCCAATGTGGAAGAATGTATGACGTGTCGAAACACATGTAAGAACCCCCCCCCCCCCCCCCCCCGAAGTCTCCTCCGTCCAATCAGAGGACTCCTCAGGTGATACCCGGGTGCCGATCCCCCCCCCCCCCCCCCTTCTCCGTCCGTCAGGCGCTCAATAATTCAGACCCCAGCTCATGTTTATTTACGTCCTACATCTGAGTAAACAACGCGTCGAGCCGGGAGTTTATTGTAATTGCTCGAGCAAACAAAAAAAAAGAAACCCGAAAGAAGCAATTTCCAGTTCGGCGGTAACGAGGCCGTCGGCAGTCGGCGCCCGCCGCTTCTTCTCCCCGCTCCTGTGTGTGTGTGTGTGTGTGTGTGTGTGTGTGTGTGTGTGTGTGATGGATATTTAGATCAGGAACGAAGGTGGCGGGTAACGCGGCGGCGCCACTGGAGGCCGGTTAGCGATTAAAGATAATCGCCGTGCGACGTCTTGTTGGGTCTCCCTTCAGAGCGACGCACCTCGCCCGATGACGAGGACTCGTTGGCGTTCTCGGGAGGAGGGAGACACAATAATGGCGTTCCCTGGTGGCGCCTGAGGGACGTGTTGCGTAACACAGGATGTCAACCCCGAGCTTCCTGCCTTAATTGAATGGCCTGTTTAATCGTTCGGCCCTTGGTTTCCCGAGGCGGCGCCCCGCGTTCGCGTAATGGCTGAGCCCCGCGAGCCGATTACGGATGGGAAGCGCTTCCCGTTCCCTCGGCGGCGCCTACGCCAACGCCCACGCCCCAGCCACGCCTAACGCTCAACGCCTAACGCCAACGCACGCCCCAACGCTACGCCTCAACGCTAACGCTACGCCTCAACGCCCAACGCACGCCCAACGCCAACGCTTAACGCCAACGCCTAACGCCTCAGCAACGCCCAACGCTCAGCGCTCAACGCCTAACGCCCTGGCAGCTAACGCCACGCCTCAACGCCCCAACGCCCCAACGCCCCAAGCCTCAGCCCCGCATCAGCCCCCAGGCCCCAGCCTCACGCCCAGCCTCAGCCAGCCCCCCAGGCACGCCAGCCTCAGCGTGGCTAACGCTGCCCCAGCGTGGCCTGGCAGCCGCCAGGCCTCAGCCTCGCATGGCAGCCAGCCCGCCTCAGCCTCAGCCTCAGCTCAGCGCTCAACGCCTCCTCAGCGCCTCAGCCCGCCCAGCCTCAGCGGCCCCCAGCCCAGCGCCTCACGCCTCAGCGCAGCCCGCTCACGCCTCAGCGCCCCAGCGCTCAGCGCCCACGCTGGCCCTTCCAACGCTCCACGCTGGCGCCCCAGCGCCTCAGCGCCTCAGCCCCAAGCCCCTCAGCAGCCTCCAGCTCAGCCGCCAGCCTCAGCCCCAGGCGCCCAGCCTCAGCGACGCCCCAGCCCAGCGCCCAGCATAGCCCCAACGCAGCCTCAACGCCCCAACGCTCAGCCTCAGCGCCCCACGCTCAGCCCAGCCTCAGCGCCCCGCCTCACGCGCTGCCTCAGCCCCAACGCCCCAGGCCTCAACGCTACGCCCCAACGCCCAGCGCGCCTGCGCCTCAGCCGCCCCAGCCCAACGCCTCAACGCCCCAACGCCCAACGCCACATCCGTCTCTTGTTTGCAGTCACAGATGGTCTTTAGGGCGCCGGGGGCCCGTTCCGCCGGCGCCGCCCGACCCGCCGGAGCTCCTGGAGGCCGATTGATGTCTCTACTTAGGAGCTCGTCTCTTCTGGGTTAAACAGAACCGCCGAGGGACGCATCCGTCTTGTCGCCGCCGGAGAACCTGGGAAATATGTTCTTCACTCCAATTAATCCAATTAATCTCAAGTGATTTGGGTTCTAGTGGGAAACACCAGACAGATGTTAGGAAGGGCTGCGTCACAGTGAGAGTCCCTATAGGTCATCCAGAACCAGAGAGGCCCGGTGCACACAGAGCCATGGAGGGGCCGCCTGGAACCGAAGAGGGTTCTTCAGAGTGATGACGTAGAAGAACCATTTCTGGTTCCTCAAGAACTTTTCACATTTCTTTAAAGAACCATTTCCTTAAAGAGTTCTTTAAAGAACCTATAAATGCGTCTCAAAGAACCTTAAAAAATCGTTTCCGGAACCATTTCTGGTTCCTGAAAGAACCTTTTAAAATCAGGGTTCTCTAAAGAACCATTTCCTTAGATAGTTATCCAAAGAACCTTCAACAAATGGTTCTTTAAGGAACCATATCTGGTTCCACAAATAACCTTTCAAACTAGGGTTCTTTAAAGAACTATTTCCTTAACGAGTTCTTCAAAACCTATAAAGGTTTCTCAAAGAACCTTCAGCAAATGGTTCTTCAAGGCACCATTTATGGTTGCTCAACAACCTTTCACACCAGGGTTCTCTAAAGAACCATTTCCATAAAGAGTTCTTCAAATAACCTAAACGTAAAAAAGGTTCTTCAGTGGGTGACAGTTCTTTGTAGAACCACAAAGCCTTTTCACAGATGGTTCTAGGTGTTGGCGTCTTTGCAGAACCTTGAGTCGACCTCTTTTATACAAGGCTCTACAAGGAATGGAAAAGGGGTTCTACTCTGGATCGTTATCCGGCCCGTTGGCAGGGAGAGAGAGGGTTCTACTGAAGGGTTCTACAAAAGGGTTCCACCGTGGGGACACGCTGTAGAACGGAAGCTCCTCAAAGTGCCGTGTTGTTGTTCCCGTCCCCTAAGTGTGTGTTTACAGCCGGGCCGTGACAAAGTGTCGAGGTTGTCTCTGTGCTGACGGCTCGGGGATTAGAACCAATCCCTCTCCTGATTGATGGATTTATTCTGCGGCGCTGTCTGGACGCCGGGCGGCTCGGAGCCGGGGACCATTAATCAGAGAGAACGAGGCACGGACCAGGAGTCCTACGTGGGGACCGGGGGGGGGGGGGTCTTTGAAGTGGCGTGTGGACGTTGGCGAGCAGCCGACTCGCTGACGTTGGTATTTTGTGTTTCTTTGCCTGCCGGGGACAGGAGGGTGGGATCTGATTAACGACGGCGTGTCTCGGTATCGAGCAGCGGCGGAAACTCGCGGGGTCAAAGGTCAACGCTGACCCCGTGATATGTAATGTTGCCCCGATGTCAGGAGGGGGGCCGCACCCAGGAGAACGCGACTTTAACAGTTTATTTAGTTACATGTGTGTGTGTTCTGTCTGTGTTGCTCCACCAGGTACACCTACAAAGAAATCAATTAATATTATAGTATATGATAAAAACAGAAACAAATAAGAAATATTTTTTTATAGCTGTGTAAAAAATGTGATAACAATAAATAACCACAAAGAAAAAAGGAAACAAATACATTTAATGCGATCGTCTTTATTTTTTCTGTTTGTTCTTTGTGAAAAATCATTTAAGAAAACACGTTTAATCTGTAGACTAATGCCTAATAGTTGTATTATTGCCTGATAGTCTTATTATTGCAATGTTAATGACAATTGCTCACATATTGTAAGCCTAAATAAGTATATTAAATAAAAAAAGAGCCCCCAATTTATTTTTACGTGCTCCTGGATTTCAGTCAGTGGGTCAAAAACTGCCCAGTAAACATGTGTAAACGTCTCTCAAGAGGGGTGTCTTACTTTCAGAATTCGGTACTGCAGCTTTAAGAGTTTGAGTGAAAGTTGCAGATAAGTTCCTCTTCATGATAGCCGGGTGATTACTCCCCTAATAATCCTCACATGATGATTATCAGATTATCAGGCGTAAAGCCCGTGGAACAATGGTCAAACATGTCGCCGGACGCCTTTTATCTCTCTCCATTGTTGTCCAAAGAAACGATCTGATTGGGCAACTTCTCCCGGGTATGGCCTCGCCCGAGCTATGTGCTATTATCTTTGCATAAATGCATACCTCGTCATTATGTATTGCTTAATTAGCACACCGCTTAATTAAATCTGCATTAATCAAGCAGACAGAGGTTGGCGCTCGGGGAGCGCTTTACACGTGTTACCGATACTGTACTTTATTATCCACGGAGACATAAATCAAGCGTCCCTCGCTGGAATTAACTGATAACACTTGATTGTGTGTGTGTGTGTGTGTGTGTCATGGAAGTGGGTTGAGTTGGCAACAAAGGAGACGTTATCGCCTAATTTCTACAAAGAAAATGGAGTGTGCTGCCGTCTGGGCCAGAGGAAGGTGAGGAAGAGGAAGAGGCGCTCGTCATCGTTTCTCAAGTCGACGTCGTTCTGAAACATCGGGCAGAAGTTAGTTTTTTCTAATTTGTACAAAGATTTTTTTAAGAGCGCTCAAACACATGAATCATTTTTAATTTAACAATTTGTCAAGAAGAAGAAGAAGAAGAAGAAGAAGAAGAAGAAGAAGAAGAAGAAGAAGAAGAAGAAGAAGAAGAAGAAGAAGAAGAAGGCTGCTCTCCCCTCACTCTCTCCATCCTAATGGAGAGGAGACAAGGAGTGCTCCCCTGTGGAGTGAGAGAGATGGGGGGGGGAGGGGGGGAGGAGTCATCTCTGAGTAATTAAAGCTGTTTTAATGGGAGGTGCCAGGCAGCCCCCCCCCCCCCCAGGTGGGTGCTAGCTCTTCTTCTAGCCTCTCTGCCACTAAGAGGATTTCACCACCAGCCCTCATGGGGCCGGTGCCCTGGTAGAGGGGGGGGGGGGTCTATGGCACCCTGCTATGGCACCATGGAAAGCCTTGATTAACTCGGTCCAAAACCCCGCCATGCAAATGAGCCCGACGCTGCTCGTGGAGGAGGGGGGGGGGGGGGGGTGTCAGTCAGGCTTGGCCGTCCCTTGATGTGCCTCCATTGTGATTCCCGCTGTGCCGGTTGTAGCTCCTCAGATAGCAGCGCAAGGTTGATTCATCCCACAGGATTGGTAAAAGGTGGAACGGCTAAGTTTTCAAAGTGGCTCATCCAAGGTGTGGGGGGGGGGGGGGGGGGGGGCAGACTCTCTCTTGTCAGCTCTTTCTTGAGCCCATCCCAGACGTCGGTTTGAAGCCTCTTGCCGTCTGACTCTGTGATCGTACAGAACGCTCTGACAGTCGCCCCCCCGAGAGGACGAGCCTGGAGGTCCCCCCCGTCGGCAAGAAGGGGAGATTCTTCACGCCGGTAATCAAACAAAGAGGGCGCGGCACAATTGGGGGGGGGGGGGCAATGAAAGCTTCGGGGTCGGGGATTCGACCTTCTTCCACCCAGATGTTGTTTCTGTTCTCAACCTGTGAAAACCAGACGGAAAAAGAGACAATCACATTTTTTGGAGGTTTTCTCGATGTCACAGAGTGTAGCTCAGCGACCTCTGTCATGTGACCTTGACTTTTCCAACCCCTTAACCTTTTGAGCACTAGGCTTCTTTTAGGCCTCCGCCCTGAAAATGTTATCCCCAAACTAAAGAGGCTCTATATCTGCAACCACTAGGGGGCTGCTTTCATAATTTTTACATTTCTACCTTTTTAAACACGTTTTTATTTAGTTCAGATGTGTAGAGATCAGTATTCATGTTACTGGGTAAGAGTAAATAAAGATGACACACAGAAAAAAACATTAGCAATTCATCCGACGCAATTTTTATTTTTTTTCTGAACGCGGGCGCCGCCGTTACAAATTGAAATGCCCCCAAAAAAGAAGGAGAGCACCGAAGACGATGGAACATGTGATGTGGAGGAAGACGCGTGTTTACATAGCCGCTCTGAGGGAGTAGCGGTCGCCATGTGGGCGATCAATACTGCACATGGATTCACGAGGCTCGTATGTGGTGGATTTATTTTGTGCAAAAGCCCGTCGGCTGTTTTTCTTCTCCTCCGTTTGAGAGTCGAAGTCGAAGAAACAGCTCAAGCTGGAACGCATCTCCTACAGATGTGACGCACCTGAGCGACCCTCAACACGTCACTCTCACTCCACTTCAACCCGGTGCTGGAGCCCTGCGGCAGTTCACCTGCACCCCCCCCCCCCCCAAAGTCTATTCACAGCTGTGAGACCACATGGAGGAGCGTCGAGGGAGGAGGGGGAGGGGGGGAGGGGCTAATGCCCCAGATGAAGGCCTCGGTACACCTGCGTGTCGGGGGGTCAGATCGGGCCGGGGACCCCGGAGTCTCCATAGCAACAAGAGAAGGAGCCGGTGGGACCCGCCAGACGTCTCTCAGAACTTTCCACTTCAGAAGGAACTTAAACGCATCAATGTGGTGAACTTTGAGAGGAGAACATCAACGCAGAACAGGAACACGCACACACGTGTTTCATGAGAACACGCTTCGGGAGAGTAGCCCTAGGAACCCCCCCCTCTAGTGAGATGTCTGGACTCTTACGCATTCCTCCACATTAACTCTTCTCACTGATGAATTTATGATTTAAGATGACGTCATCTTTCGTCCATCGTTGTCGTAAATGGTTATTATTATTATGTTATTATTATTATATTATTATAATAATTATTATTATTATTGTATTATTATAATTGTAATAATAATAATAATTATTATTATTGTATTATTATAATTATAATTGTATAATAATAATAATAATAATAATAATAATTATTATTATTATTATCGTGCTTTTAGAAGAAGGAAGCAGAGTTCTCAGGTGTCTGCCCCCCCACAAGTAGAGGCCCAGGTGAGCCTCACACCTTTTTCCTGAGACCAGAATCCTCACATGAACATCATTTGTAAAGGAATTTGTTATCTAGTTCTCCCTTTCTTTAAATGTGTCCGTTAGGCCCCTCCCCCTTGCAGATCATCTGTCCGCTGCAGCTCCTGGGGACTTATTACCTCTTAATCTGATTGGCTGTCGATGGGAGTTGAAAAGCTCTAATTACACAGCAGCGAAGGAGGCGGGGCTTCCGTTTAGAAAAAGAAAGAAAGCACAATGCCGACGACACGGCGGTGACCGGCGGCTCTGACCAGAAGGTATTTGCATGTCGTTTAACACCTGCTCTCTTCTCCCAACTTCCATCCCTGGATGCGGATCGGAGGCTGAAAGTATAGCCTGTCATCTTTAGCTCGTAATTGCTCGACTCGCCGTTGCCCCGCCGTTCTCCCGGGCGCCGGCAATTACAGGAAATACAATGTGCGCGTGGCTTTTTTTCCCTTCTCTCTCGCGGGGTGTGGGATGTATACACTAATTCGCAATAAAGTGCTACAGCTGTCAGTGCGTTTTCTGCTCGGTTACTCCGATAAATTGGAACGCGCGACTAGTCGGGGGGGGGGGGGACGGGAGTATCGTATCATGTGCTCCACGATCTGAAGAGTTTCATTTCTTTATTTCTTTAGAAAATGTGACGTCGGCGTTCCGGAGATGGAGAAAAACGTATGTCGCGATTATTACGTAAATAACAGAAAAAAACTGTTTTATTTTGAAATGATGTAAATGGCGCCGGTGACCTTCTTCTTTGTGTCTCCTCGGCGTGACCCCGCCTCACCCCATCCCGTATATTATGGTCTGCGTTGCCGGGTGACCCTCAGGGCGGCGTCCTCATTGTTTAGTATCAATGATGACCGCCGCCAGCTGGGGGGTCGCAGTCGCTTCCAGATGATTAGCCGCCTCCCCCCGCCCCCCCCCCCCCCCCCCCCTCTCTCTCTTTCAGTCCCTTCTCTCAGCGCTGCTGTCATTCACATCTGTTCCCGGCGGCTCATTCGGGCTCCGGCCCGTGGCGGCGGCGGCGGCGGCGGCGGCGGCGCCACCCGGAAGCGCCAGCGAATTCAGGGGAAAAAACGGCGCCGGAAGCGTTTGAAAAATCAAGGCTCTAATGATGCCACTGCATAATGCAGGGGGGGGGTGGAGAGGAAAGTGTGTGTGTGTGTGTGTGTGGGGGGGGGGGGGCAGCCAAATGAAAGCAGAAGGACCGACGGGGAAGTGGAGCCAGAGTCTCGGTGTTAGCCGTGTTGTTCTGTACTGTAGCTGCATGGCGTTAACAGATGCCCCGCCATTAGCACAATGGGAGAGGGAGAGAGAGGGAGGGAGAGAGAGGGAGAGAGAGAGGGAGAGAGAGAGGGAGCTCCTTGTTAGGGATCATTTATTAAGCGAGATCATCTCGCGGCGCCTCGGGGGTGATGACTAATGTCAACGGCACCGCTCAGTCGTCGAGAGATGAGTTAGATGTGCAGTAAAAGGCCCTTTGGCTGCGTGGACGCGCTCATTTGTGGGAGTTGGTGAACTTGGAGAACCGCAGAGAGACCCAGGTTCCTGGCTTAACACACACACACACACACACACACACACACACACACACACACACTCCTCATTAGAGAGGAGGGTAATCAGCGTTACGGATGCTCTGTACAGCGAGCCGGTGACATCATCACAAATGAGACCAATGGATCGCGGTGTAACCGGCGATGTTAGCGTTTAGCCACACACACACACACACACACACACACACACATAGACACACACATAGACACACACACACAAGCTGCGTGGGACCCGACCCCGACAGACTCAATTCAGCTGTGTGTGTGTGTGTGTGTGTGTGTGTGTGTGTGTGTGTGTGTGTGTGTGTGTGTGTGTGTGTGTGTGTGCAGTTCAAAGATTAAGACTCAGGCGTATTCTTTAATCCGCCCATTGAGCGGTGGCACAATGCCCCCCCCCCCCCCCCCCCCCCCCGGTGGAGACTCACGCCATCGACAACGCCGCCGACACAAAACTGGCCCTCACCTACTGCACCCTCCAGCCCTCCCCCTCCCCCTTACAAAAGAACCTGTCAGGATAGGACCCCCCCCTCACACACACACACACACAGAAACAAACCCTCCACTGCTGTCATCGCCCCTGGGGGTACCCCCGCTAAGAATGGTGGACCCCAAAAAGCAGCACTCTTTCTCCCTTTCTCTGAGCCTCGCCCCCCCCCTCTCCTTTCTTCACAGGACAGCTGACACAATGCGGTGATTCACACGGGGCCGGCCCGGCGTACTGTAGGCCGCCCTCCATCGGCCCGCGTGCGGCCGGCGCCCAGCGTGGAGTTAATTGCGAGCGGGGTTAACAAAACACGAGACAAAAATCATTTCAGAGGAGGCCGGGAACCGGGAGGCCGCACGGAGATGAAGAGGAGCCACAGCGCGCGCGCGTGTGTGTGTGTGTGTGTGTGTGTGTGTGTGTGTGTGTGTACCAACCTGTATCCAGAAAGTGAATCTTTCTGTTCATCTCAACAGACAGAGTGGCTTCCTTCTCACGTCCATCACATGATTATTATTATTTAATCATGTGTTCATTCATCCTCACATTTTTTGCTCTGTCTCCACTGGGGGGGGGGGGGGGGGGGGGCTTAATGCTGCAGAGATGCATGTTGGGTGATCTTCTGATGCCACACTCCATTGTACAGATAGAAACATTATGCAGTGCAGCTTTGTGTTATTATTATTATTTGTATGGGAAATATTTGATTTTTTTCCTCTTTTTTTAAGTAATTAAAATCTATAAAAAAAAGGCACATTTTACCTTTTTTTCCTTGTTTTTTTCCATTTTAAATTGAGGTAAAACCCTCAGAAAAAAGCTAATATTATGCTTTTTTTTTAACCGTATATATGCAATTTCACATTATGCCACAATTCAGCCACAAAATATTTATTTTAAAAATAATCAAGGTTGCCAATAATGAACAGCGGCCTCAGTGCCGCGCCGTGCTCAGTAAACATCCCCTGCCCGGTGTGCATGTGGACCAGTGGGCCGCCTGCCTGAGTGCCCTTGAGCCTCAGCTGTGGGTTATTAGGCAGCTCCATCACTTACTGTACACTTTCTCCACAATTGCATTTTTCTTTTTTCCACTGTAACGCGTAGCTGCTAATACCAGCTGCTCCGGGTGCTCGTCTCCAGATGATTTAATTGCCCGGCAATTTTCTCCTGTCAAAAAAAAAAAAAGAAGAAGAGAGAGAGAGAAAAAAGAAGCGATGTGCACCTCGGATGAAAACGAAGCGAGCGGGAGAGTTAATTAGCGACCTCGTTAGGGACCTGGAAGTGTCTGCCGGGGCCTCCGTGAGCGTGGTGTCGCCGGATCCCTCCCGGTGTGTACGTGACCAGCTCACCGTGTTTCCATGAAGACACACTTCGGATCGGCTTTGGGAGATTCATCCTCCGAGACGCCGACCGCCCATGATTCCCTTGATGCGTTATCCGGTGACTGGATGGCGTTTAAAGGCCGCGATGCCTTTGAGTCCTCCAGGAAAACACAAGGACGTGAAGGGAAAGGTGCCTTCACTGTCAGCGATGGGGTCAGTCGAGACCTCGAACGCATCAGAAAACTTATCGAATTACATTTACGAGATTTAGGAAGAGATGTCGGCGGGCGGGCGGCGAGCGGCGGGTGGGTGTTGATGGAGGGCGGGCGGCGGGCGGCAGGCGGCGCTCATGCGGACTGAACTCTGTTGGTTTGGGGAGCGGCGCAGTAATTTGTTAAGACGGGTCTCCTGAATTATTAAAATGCGTATGAGTGTAAATAATTCACTGATCACCAGACGGCACGACAGGCCGTTCATCAGCGTGACCCACGGACGTGTCCACGCCACCTGCGTGTGTGTGCGTGTGTGTGTGTGTGGGGGGGCTAGCGGGTTGCAGGTCACGCCTCAGGGTTCGGAAGATGAAGTTTTCTTTTTTTTACTTTACAAAGTTTTGTGTGCCTGCACTATTTCTGCACCAGTGTGCCGTAATTACACTTCTACGCGTTAGCGTTGAGCTAACGGGGTGACCCCCCCCCCCCCCTGAATGAAAGTGCTTCATCATAACTCTTTAAATGTGTATTCCCGTGAACTCCAGCCTCGCACCACCGACTTCCTCCTTTTCCCTTTCTTCCTCCTGAACCTCCTCCTCCTCCTCCTCCTCCTCCTCCTCCTCCTCCTCCTCCTCCTCCTCCTCCTCGTGACAAATGGCCACGAGCCGGCGTGGAGCATGCAAATGCAGCGAGGAGACAAATGTCCAACCTTGTGTTTAGTCGGAGGCCGAGGTCGCCCCCCCGCCCATCTATCACGGCTCTAATCAGCCGCCGCAGCCCGGCGCCCGGCTGCATAGATAACAGGGGGGGGGGGGGGGGGGCGATAGAAGATTCTACACGTAAACATTCATATTTCTTCCTCCTGCATGCTCATAAACTGTGGAGCGTTTGTTTTGCTCGTCAGGAGGAGACGGGGGGGGACCTGTGTTTGAAGGTGATCGGGGTTGGACTGAAACGCTTTTCTTTCCTTCTTTCTTTCTTTCTTTCGGGGGGGGGGGGGACCCATCCAGATGTCCGTCTGCGTCGTCAAGAGAGAGACGGTCCGACTCCTCATCACTTGTTCTTTCACACGACTTTAAACCTAAACCCTCTCTCTCTCGCTCTCCCTCCCTCTCTCTCTCTCTCTCTCTCTCTCACCCCCCCTCGATGAGCGTGTCGTTTTGCCCCCGCCAAGCGATCCGGAGATAGTTGAATTAGAGCCTCGCCGCCCCGCGCAATTAAAAGCGTATTATTGCTCGAGTGTGACCCGGCCTCATTTAATTGCTCCACATGCTAAAAAGAAAAAAGAAAAAAAGGAGAAGATTAATAGATGGAGTTAGTAAATAGGCCGACGACAACGCCGCCGACACGGGTAGTTGAGTGCATCATTTCTGGCTAAAATAAACATTCGGCTCGCCGCGTTGGATTCCGGAGACGTTGGCGGCGTCTGATCGTCTCGACCGTCAAAGACATGGAGGCGGAGCCTCGTCGTGGCCAATGGAAAAGACCCAGCCAGGGGGGCGGGGCCTGCAGGGGGAAACGCTCGCTAGAGAGCTACAAGCGGCTCGTCTGTAGAGTCTCAGCCTCTATGACCACATATGAGCATCTTAAGGGCCCGGGGTCGTGAATGTGAACAGATGAAGTGACCGTCGCTCCAAAAAAGTTTTTGCACAAACAAACCAGCAGCGAGAGGAACGTCGTGTTTTATTCTCTTCTGCAAACCAGCGCCTTGAATTCACGTTCAATCTGCGGCTTCACCACCAGAAAATATCATTTTCTGAATATATTTCGATGGAGAAAAAAAAGTCTTCGCTTGTAACGTACCGCCTAGGACACTATGTGTGTGTGTGTGTGTGTGTGTGTGTGTGTGTGTGTGTGTGAGTCTATGTCATCCGATGTCAGTCCGTGTCAGTGGCTGTGTGAATAAGCGAGGTGGGCGGGTGGGGTTATGAGGGGGGGGGGGGGCACTCTATTTTGGCTGAGGTAATCCATCCATTGTGTTGAAATTCTTCATCTGTATCAATTCATTGAAAACACACCGGCCCTGTGGAGTGAAACTTAGCCCAGAGAGAGAGGGAGAGAGAGAGAGAGAGAGAGAGACTACCACAGGGTGGGGGTGCTGGTTCTAGGGGTTTGGAACCCGGGGGGGGGGGGTAAAAAGGGGGCAGCGGACCATGGGAAAAACACAATCCCGGCCCCTCTATGGCACTTGTTCCACCCCACTTCACCCGCACACCCACCCTGTGTGCCACTTGTCACTGACCCCCCCCCCATTCTCCCCCAAAGCCTTTGAGGCTGCCTCTCTCTCTCGCTGCAGATGTATGCCCGGCCTCCCCCCCCCGCCCCACCCCCACCCCGAGACCCTCGGACCTCCACTCTGAGGTGTGTATTAATACCGTGTGTGCGTCTCGTCGCCGGTTATTGCTGCAACACGCGCCCCCAGTGACAGCGTGGTAATTGGTGTGAGGCCCCCTTACCGCCGTCACGATCCCTGCTTTCATTAAAACGCAGAAGAAGAAACACTGGCGAGGTGAATCATCAGCGGGCGCCATTAGCCCGGCTACTTCCAATAATCTAATTTGTCAGCGTCGTCTTCAGATGATGAAGGCCATCACGGGGACGCGTCGGCGCCCCCTCATTAAGCCCCGCCCCCTTCTCCGGCCCGTCAATCAACCGCTGTTGATGAACACGAGTCGGACGATTAAAGCTCCGGCGCCGTCGTTACCGGATGATTTAATCGCGTTATCAATATCTTTGATTAATTGATGACGCGAGTCATTCGGAGGCTTTCATCTTCATCTTCATCTTCATCGTCGCGTTTCTCGCGGCGCTCCGTCGCCACGAGAAACGGAAGGAGAAATAATAATAATAATAATAATAATAATGGTGATTGCAGCGCCGCCGCGTTCCCCCGAAGTCGTGACGCAGAGAAATGCAAATGTGCATTACGGCATCGGAGGAGGAGGAGGAGGAGGAGGAGGAGGAGGAGGCAGCCAGCAGGGGGAGGTAAGACAAAGGGAACAGTAAAGGAGAGAGGGAGAGGAGGGAGCCTCTCTCTCTCTCTCTCTTTCTCCATCGATCCCATTGGCTCCCACTCGTACATCAGGCTGAGTGACAGTTCGGCCGGACCCGCCTCCTTCCTCCTTCCTCCTTCCTCCTTCCTCCTTCCTCCTTCCTCCTGCCTCCTCTCTCCTTCCTCCTTCCTCCTTCCTCTTTCCTCCTGCCTCCTTCCTCCTTCCTCTTTCCTCCTGCCTCCTTCCTCCTTCCTCCTGCCTCCTTCCTCCTTCCTCCTGCCTCCTTCCTCCTGCCTCCTGCCTCCTGCCTCCTGCCTCCTCTCTCCTTCCTCTGTCCTTCTGTGTCCCGCTGTGTCTCAGCAGGGAGGACAACGGCGTGTTTTAGATGTGTGACCGACACACCGCTGACCTTTGGAAAGGAAGGGAGGAGGGAGGGAGGGAGGGAGGGAGGGAGGGAGGGAATCACGTGCAAACTACTCTTGACTGTAATATTACAGAGACACTTGTTTCACTTCGTTAGAGGAGAAGAGGAGAAGAGGAGAAGAGGCCGTGTGGGTTTCGTCCTGAGTGATATCCTGACGCCTAAATGTCCCAAAGACACAGAGGAGGGCCTGTTAGTCGACTCCTCAAACACACCGCCTGCTCCTCCAGCAGTTAGGGAGGAGGAGCGCGAGGAGCAGCGAGCGCGAGGAGCAGCGAGCGCGAGGAGCAGCGAGCGCGAGGAGCAGCGAGCGCGAGGAGCAGCGAGCGCGAGGAGCAGCGAGCGCGAGGAGCAGCGCTCACCTCTAAGCGGCGGCTGTTATAAATAATATATCACTCGCTTCATTTTCACTATCTAAGAGTTTAAGTTCACAGTCTATTTCCAGGGTGTCACCGCTGTGAAGCGCTCCCCTCGCAGGAGTCTGACGAGCTGCAGCTCGGAGAAGAGAGGTGTGTGTGTGTGTGTGTGTGTGTGTGTGTGTGTGTGTGTGTGTGTGTTCGCTCCACCTGTACAGCAGTGCAGCGACGTGTTGTTACGGTTTCAGAAAATTGAAATTCAGAGGATTTCACCAAAAGTTTTAGACGGGAATTTGTTGTGCAAAGCTTTTTCAAGATGTTTTCTGTATTTTGGAGCGTCTGAGGATCAGGATGAGGATGAGGATGAGGATGAGGATGAGGAGCAGCCCTCGTCCAACGTTATCTGCGAGGCTTCAGTTTGTATCTCGATCCCGGATTAGCGCCTCGCCGTCCATCAGGAGGCGGAGCTTCCTCCGGGAAAACACGGCGCTCTACAACCTCGACTGTCACATCCAGGTCTGCTTTAAAAAAATCATTTGGAAAAAGTCTCCGTCAATATGTGAGTCAGAGGAGGAGGGGGGGGGGGGGGGTAAGGGCCCTCCAGCTCTGAGCCGTGCGTGCATGAGTCTCATTTCTCTGAGACAAGGAGAGGGGGAATATAAAGGATGTGGGATTCGGGGGGGGGGGGGGGGCTGTCCGGTGAGATCCGCTCACAGCTGCCTTCCCCTCCTCGACGGTGAAAAGGCTCCTGAGTGGCGGGCGGATCCATTTCAGCGGCGCACACAAAGCTCTGAAAGCTGCTCTTATGCCACGTATCTCTTACCTGTCGGCCCGATTAATTATTCCCCCCCTTCCCCCCCCCCCTCCCCAAGTACAGGAGCTGAAGGGAGGGGGGGGGGGGAAAGGGGACACCGCGGATGGGCCCGGCGAGATAGGGCCGCAGAGAGAGAGAGAGAGAGAGAGAGGAGGAGGAGGAAGAGGGGGAGAGCTCTGTCGTCTCTTCTCCTCCTCCCCCCCCTCTCTTCCTCTCAATCTCCAGCTCTCTGGCTAATGTACTAGAAAGTTTCTCCCACAATGCACTCACACTTTCTTAGTCACAGTCGGGGTTTTTGGCATCCCCCCCTCTCTCATTTTATCTGTAGTACACAGGACACAAGGAAGGAAGCCCTCATCCCTTCTTTCAAAATACTAAATAAAACGGGGGGGGGGGGTGTTGTTCCCGGAGCGCGGCGAGCGGGTGGCGTTTTTTGGCGGGGCCGAAGAAACCAGACGCAGTGACCAGGAACTCCATTAACGTGGTCCGGTCTGATTGCTCCACTCAGCGGTGTGTGTGTGTGTGTGTGTGTGTGTGTGTGTGTGTGTGTGTGTGTGTCTCTCATAGTGAAATCAGCTGATTTCTTTAAAAAAAAGCCTTCAAAACGTAAACAAAAGAAGAAATGAAACTTCCTCCTCCGACTTCCCGCTTCCCCTCCTGCCACTTCCCGGTTGCACCGAGCGGTTTCCATGGCTATCAATCGGCCAATCGCGGCGCGGCTCCTCGGAGCGGGGGGGTCTCTGGGGCCGCCTGTCTTTTTAAACCAGGCCAGACACTTCACAGACAGCGAGAGGGCCAATTAATTCTGCCGGGGGCGACGCTCCCAGGTTAGCATTTGCTTATAGTGATAAATTGGCGCTTTGTATCCGCGGTAAACCGCGGCGGCGGCGGCGCCCGCGGTTGGACTTTGCGCGCCGGTGCAGGAGCGATGTCACCGGGTTCAGGCTGATTAGTCTCTCTCTTTCCTCCTTCTTCTTCACGGGGTCGGCGCTCTACCGGCCGTGTAACACTAATTAAAAGGGCGAGGAGGACGACCTCGGCGTCGTCACGTTCAGCCGCTACAGCGCGGAGACGGCGAGCGCGGAGGCCGGCGCCGCGCCGCGCGACTGGAGGGAGCCTCTGGTGCCTCCTCCCGTTGGCCATGTGGTCCGGGTTAGCCATCTTTTATCTCCCTCTCCCATCCGGCTTCCTCTCCTCCGCTCGCGGTCCCTCGCTAAGTGGTTGCATACGTGGCGTCCTCGTGCTCCGGCCGGCGGATGTTCTCCTCCTCCCGATGTTCTCCTCCTCCCGATGTTCTCCTCCTCTCGATGTTCTCCTCCTCCCGATGTTCTCCTCCTCCCGATGCCTCGTTAGTTTTTTTCTGGAGCCGCTGCGTATCGCGGTAAAAAAAAAAAAAAGGACGACCTTGTGGCGTTCTCTTTAAAGATCTCCCCGGATCGAAAGTCACGGACAGTTTACCTGCTTTTCTTTTTGTAAGCGAGTAAACGAAAGCAACAACAACAACAACACAACGGCCTTGAGGTCCCCGAGCGGCGTCTTTTTGATTCCGGCACATCAAAGGGGAGCGCGGCGCCGAGGTTGCCGCGGCTACCAAGGTCGGATCGCGCAGGTCGGCCTCGCCCGGCTGTGATTGGCTGTTGGAAAGCGGGGCTCGGTTACATGTGACTGTACAGCCGGACAAATGTACACAAATAAGCAAAGAGCTCGTATTAATTTGCAGGTGTTGATGAAATCGTCCGCAACCCCTCAGAAATCTTCTCAGGGACACATTGTTGCACATATTTACATAACAGATGCACATTTATGGAGCAAAAAGACTAAAAAAACTCTCAAAAACAAATGTATTAATGACAAATATTACAAAATAAGTCATATTTGTGTCACTTTTGCTCTGCCATTGGAGGAATGTGATAGGTATAGTTACATTAAACATGTTTTCTTTGGGCCAATAGGCCTCGGGCCAGAAAACACATTTAATTTAATAAATAATAAAAAAAAATGTTGTTCATTCTGTTCTTTAAGTTTCATCATAATTAACAAAAGATATCTCATAAGGTTTGACCTCCTGTCCATAGGAATGCACGTCTTCTATCCCGCATTTCTATCCGTATTTTCTTAAATCTTCATATTAATACGCTCCTATATCTTTTTGTTTGTTTCGGCTCCTTCCCCTCCCCGGCTCCTCCCCCTCCCCGGCTCCTCCCCCTCCCCGGCTCCTCCCCTTCGGCCCGCCTCCTTGCGGCGGCAGCTTTTCATGAGACTTTTCGTGAGACGTGTCACTGAATGGCTCCGCGGAGCAGTCGGATCTGACGGGTTTCTCCTGAAAGGCTCCAAACACCTGGTGGTTATGGGTCTGGACAGCAGACATGTCATATTGACGGCTCCCCCCCCCACACACACACACACACACACACACACACACGTCAGCACTCCAAGCGCTGGCTTTTGTGGAATTTCTTTCTCTTTTTTTTGAACACTCTGAAATTGTCAATCGAGTCAGTGGCCTGGACAAGCTCTTTCTTTGTGGCGCCGGGGCTTTAAGACGGCGCCACAAAAAAAATCCAAGCTACCTGAGAAACAAAACCAGGGGACAGGCGAGAAAATGTCAAAGAAAGAGAAAAGAGGGAGTGGGTGGAAGGAGGGGGGGAGGTGGAGGGGTGGGGGTGGGGGGGGACCCTCACTCCCCTCTATTCCCTCTATTCCCTCTATTCCCTCTATTCCCTCTATTCCCTCTATTCCCCAGCCAATTCTGAATCCTCGGAGTAAGCGGCGGGCATTTCTCGTCTTGAGAGGATTGACAGGGACAAAAAAAAAGAGAGAGGAGAGAGAGAAAGAAAGTGAGAGCCCCCCCCCCCCACACACACACACACACACACCCCACCCGTCCGAGAGAACAAGAGAGCCGAGAGTGGCAAGGGGGGAGGGATGCAAGTGGAGCAACTTGAATCGTTGTCATCAGCTCCGTCAGGTTGAATAGGCCTAATGAATGCCAGAGCGGAGCGTGGAGGAGCCGGCTCCATCAAGGCAGGTAGTGCCGTTTAATTGGGAGCAGGTATTGGCAGGGCTGTATTACTTTAATTGGGTAGGGGTTCTCTAAATGGGAAAAGACAAAGTATAATGGCCAAATTGTGGCGCACAATAGCACTTAGCCCGGGATTGTATGCATTCGCTAATCTGCCCTGGAATGAGGCGACGCTGAACCGTCTCCTCAGTGAAACCAGCTGCAGAGCCCCCCCCCCCCCCCCCCTCTTCTTTATGTGTGCGTTCTCCCTTGGGAAGAAAAAAAAGTGTCCGATTGGAACAGTAGAAACATACCTTTACCACACGCGTGCAGGAGAACAGAGGGAGGAGATAACGCTGGAAGGGGCCCGTCGGGGGGATGGAGGGATGACATTTACGGTGACGGGCGAGGCCGCCGCCGCGTGGCGCTGGTATTTAACGGCCGTGGCCTCTGATGATGAACGCCGGGCCGCGTGCTTAGCGGCGGGGCCCTCGCCGCTTTACCGCCGACGGGCCCCGGTGGCGAGATACCGGCTCGTCTTAATGAAGCCGCGAGGAGGAGGTGGCATTTTGAGTCCTCTGCTGGATGCGGGCGATGTACCCCCCCCGACACACACACACACACACACACACACACACACACACATCACACACACACACACACACACACACTCTGCCGTGGACAGGAAGTGCTCAGCTGCCACATTATCCCAGCATGCACCGGGCCAGCACGCTCAGACGTGCGCGTCTTATCACCGAGGGGGGGGGGGGGGGTCAGGTGGGACGTCCAGAACATTTCTCTCTCTTTCTCTCCCTCTCTCTCTCCCTCTCTCTCTCTCTCTCTCTCTCTCTCTCTCTCTCTCCCTCCTCATTCTGTCGTCATGGCGTCCAAACTGTAATGACTGTATCTTCATCACTGTGACGAGAGACAAAAAACAACAACAGCCGTATCGTCCCCCCCCCCCCACACACACACACACATACACACACACACACGCACATACATATACACACACACCTACTTTTTATTGCAGGCAGCGCTGCCATTACCGGCGTGGGCATTGTGCACGGATTACAATAGCTGAGAGGAACCCAGGGACAGCTTAACACAGAGAGAGAGAGAGAGAGAGAGAGAGAGAGAGAGAGAGAGAGAGAGAGAGAGAGAGAGAGAGACTATAAAAAGAGAGAGAGTGGGGAGACCCACCTGGCGAGGTGAGGAGAGGCTCACTGTCATGGATGGTGTATGTGAAAGCAGGAAGTAGCCAGGAAGTAGCCAGGAAGTAGCCAGGAAGTAGCCACCTCCAGAATGAGCATTCCGGTACATCAGACTTCGGTAGAAAGCGATTCCTTCTCGATGGACTTGTCGTGTCTCCATGAGTTGCATTGTGGGTAATCCGTCGACCGTTGCGAACGATGCGTAATTAAAGGATGAGTACGCTCCGCTCCCGGACTACGAATTGGATCTCGAGCGCACTTTGAAAAAAGACGCAACATTTATAATATCAATCAGCACGATGCGTGAAATCCTTAATTTCGTTAAGATTGTTTTTTCAACTTCAAACAACCTGAAGCCGTTTTCCGCGATAAAGTTCCGATCTTTCTTTTTTATTCTTCCCCCTTTTTCATTACGCCGGCCATGAGGTGCGTCGGCTCATCAGTTGCATCACTCCAGAGCCACTAGCGCCCCGTTTACGGGCGCCATTACCTCACGTCGGGGGGGTTTATCCTCGCGGTTTATCTCGTGAGGATGTTGCGCAACATCAGAGGAGTTGCGTAACCATCGTAAAAGAAAGCGCGCCGTAGCTTTAAGGCCCCCGATGATGTCACCACGGCTCCCTAAGAGGAGTTTGATTGACAGACGACTCCTCCGGTCTCCTGCCAGGTATTTATTGTAATAATTTATTTTCCTCAGGTGGTGTCTGGTCCGTCAGCGACGTGTTATATTTGTATTTTTATATATTTATATATTTATACAGTGTTTGTGTGCACAGATGTGTCTTTCTCTTCGCGTAAGGAAACAATCCTCTCGCCGTCCTCATCACACGTGTCATCCGAGCACATGTTGCGTTCACCGACCGCTTCAGAAATCAGGTATTTGTCACATTTAATGAACGCCGCTTCGCACCTGGCGCCGCCGCAATCTGCCGTGCAGATGTGCCGCCGTTTTCTGGACCCCGGATTAAAAATAAATATATAATTGCGATTAAAAAGAGGTGTTATTTTGTGAGAGCGGGATATATTTTTATAACACCAACAGACCATCAAAAAGATGAAGATGTGAGAGGAAGAGAAACGGCTTCGTCGGACGGAGACGTAATTAAGTGCGAAATAATGCCGACGCGGCACTTTGAAATCCCGACTTTGTTTCCGCTGATTATTCATTTTCTTTAAAGAGTTCGATTCATCTTTAAAAAGACAAAACATTTCCTCTTTTTCAACACATATTTTTAACCGCCGTCTGATTGAAGCGACGGAAAAACACGTCAACAACAAAACTCGACCCGCTTTTACAATTGAAGAGAATTATTTCAAACTTTTTAACCACGCGAGTGAAGATACCCGACGCGTATCGGATGAAGCGCCGCGCGGTTCAGGTCGTCTTTATTTATTATTTTCAAAGCTCCGCGGTAACGGAACTTTTTAGAAAATTCTCAATTTGAGATGATTGGAGGCATTTTTAAAGGGACGGGAAATGAGTCAACAGGCCCCGCCCCCTTTACGGCCCTGTTCCTCTGAGAGTGCAGGCGCGATAGTCTGGTTGTGAGGTAACGTGAGATTTATTTTTTCTCTTTGGGGGGGGGGGGGGGGGGGGGGTAGCTGTCAGTGTAATTTGTTCTGTCTGGCGGAGGCATGTCGTGTTGATGAGGACGGAGGCCTCTGTGCACTCGCTCCCAGTGTGGGTCCAGTCTGGGGTCGCAGGGCCCCGGGTGGCCGTAACACACACGCACACACACACACACACACACACACACACACACACACACACACACACACACACACACACACACACCTCCACCATGTGAGCAGATGTGTGGAGGCCTCCAACGGGTAGTCCTGGGTGTGAGATGCATAGATAACACACACTCACACGCACACCTACACACACACACACGCACGCACACACACACACACACACACACACACACACACACACACACACACACACACCCTTAGCAAACAATGTTGCCTTCACTCACAGTTAAAAAAAGATTTGTGTATTTTTTCCCGTCTCCTCGCCTCAAACCGCCTCCCCTTGCCGGTGTCAGTTATTTAATGGTGACGGGAAGCGTTACCCCCCCCCACACACACACACACACACACACACACACACACACACACACACACGCACACGCACACACACACACCCTGCAGCGGAGCCTGATGAGAGCAGACAGGTAGATCCACCGGCGCGATGGAGGAAGGGGTCGGCGGAGGATTTCTCGGCTCGTCGTGGGGTTTCATCAGCGGAGGATTTCTGGGTCCCTCCAGGTGTTGCATCACCCTGACGCCCGCGGCGCCGTGGCGTGTGCAGGTGAGCGTGTACAGGTGTTGTGCTGTTGATTATACGCTCTAATGTAACACATTTAACACTCATGTTTCTATTGGACGGATGAAGTAAACACAAGTAGCTCAGCAGTTTCCTTAAGTGCTGTAAATACAGTAAATGAGTTACGATGCTGCGATTAAAGGGCCGGCGTCTCTTTCCTCCTCCTGGAGCAGCACAGGGTTTATTTTTTATTTGAACAGCACTCGTTTCTTTTGTGAAGAAAAAAAGAAAATAATTTTCCTCCAGTGGAAGCCATGCAGGCTTTTATTTACTTGTTCTTTCAAGGAACACACACACACACACACACTATGAAGAGCCCACAACACACACACACACAGACCGCTCCTCAATAGGACTCAGTACTTCCCTTCTGCATGTATTCCTCCTGAACCCCTTTATCCCCCCCCCTCTTTCTGGGGGGAATGAAATGATCCCGTCAGCAGAGAAGAATCAGACTCAGTGTTTCTATAGGTTCTGTCGCTCGTTGCGTCCCCACCGCTGCTCGGGAACACGTCTTTTTAGGATGCAAAGGGGCGGGGCTTGTGAGCAGGGGGGAGGGGCCGAGTCTGGAGGAGTGAACTCAAAGCATGGAGTTCAGTCTGACTAAAGAAAGAAGAGGTTAAGTGCAGCTTTCAGATGTGAGGGCAGCCCGGTGCCTATAGATTAACTAAAGGTGTGTGTGTGTGTGTGTGTGTGTGTGTGTGTGTGTGTGTGTGTGTGTGTGCGCCTCCGCCCGCGGTCGGCATCGACCTTGTGTACATTGTGTACATTGTGAACGCTGAAGTCTCCTCGTCTCCTTGTCTCCTCGTCTCCTCGGTGGTGAGAGGATTCATATCCATCTGTAATATTAAACAACAACAACAACAAGTGATGACGCAACACCTCAACCTTGACTGGTGTTGTGTGTGTTGTGCGATGTGTGTGTGTGTGTGTGTGTGTGTGTGTGTGTTCTCAAGGAGATCGATTCGCCCACAAAGACCTTTTTTATTTAGCCGTTCGGCCGGATTATGAAAAATGTCTCAATTAAAATAAAAGCCTCTCGACTGAACGCCGTGTTTACGATCCGCCGACCTTCAGCGGACGACCTCCGCCGGATAAAAGTTTGTGAGTTACGATCAAAGTCTCGCCGGCGCCACCATCACTCAAGGTGAGCGCGTGTGTTAAAAGCTTTATTTAAAAAAAAAAAAAAATATATATATATATATATATATATAGATAGATAAATTCACCACGAGATGCAATTATTTAAATTTTCATTCACAACTTTCAAGAAGTCGAAAAAAACATGAAGAACGTTACGACGAGTCGGGGAGCGTTTCATTAAGACTGAAAACCTGATGACATGATCAACAAACAAACACACACACACACACACACACACACACACATATATATACACAACCACCCACACACAATCACCCATACACATAACCACAAAACCACACCACACAACAATCACATACACACAACCACCCTTACACACAAAACAACACACTCAACCCAACTCAGGCACACACACAAACACAGACACACAACAACCCCCACACACACACACACACACACACACACACACACACACATACATTCTCGGAGAGAGAGCTCTTCCCATATTTCTGCCTGTGATTGACAAGGCTGACATATGGAATAGTTCACCTATTCCCCAGTGAGGGGGGAGGTGTGTGTGTGTGTGTGTGTGTGGGGGGGGGGAGGGGGGCTGCGAGGCGGAGCACATTTATATATTTTTCCTCCAGCTCCGTCGCCGCTGATCAAAAGAGTCGTATCTCCTCCACTAAATTTAGCACCGGTGGCAATTAGTGGAGGAGTCACACGCCTTGACAAGTCCCCGTTCTGATGCGCGTGTGTGTGTGTGTGTGTGTGTGTGTGTGTGTGTGTGTGTGTGTGTGTGTGCACGGCTGAGGGGACCTCGCTGCCGTGCACGTGGCGAGTACAGCGGCGCGTCCACGTGTGATTGGGGCTTGACGTAGCCGTGACAACGGGAGGCGGCGCCGTGACGTAGAGGCAAAAGAAAAGAGATCCACATCCTCCAAATTAGAGTTTGTACATTTAAAAGATTTTAAATGTTTTTACAACATTGTGTCTCGTTCTTTTATGGACTTCAATAAATAAAACTCGCTTGGTATATTTTGCTCTTTCAAACTTGTAAAGTAAAGGAAAGAGAGATAACACTTTATTTCTCTCATATATTTGTGACTTTATAATCTGAAAGAATGTTATTTTTGTGTGTGTGTGTGTGTGTGTGTGTGCGCGTATGTGTGTGTGTGCACGTATGTGTGTGTGTGTGTGTGAATATTCCACCGCCACGAGTCTGAGACCTGCAGCTGATGCTCGTCTGGGTCCGTCCCTACGAGCGACCCTCGTTAATATATCAGAGTATTGATTAGTGGAACTTAACATTCAGTGTGTGTGTGTGTGAACCCCCCCCCCCACACACACACACACACACTAACCCCACCCCCCTCTTCTCTCAGGTAAAGTGTCGATTAGCATATCACACTGAGGCTGAGATCCTTCGCACATTCCTCCACCGTAAAGTCGGCCGTCGCTCGGGTCACATGACGCGGCGGTGTCACGCCGTAAAGCGTCCCCGGCGGGCGGCCCTGACGTTGACCTTGTGTCGGCTGGAGGTCAAACACT
This sequence comes from Liparis tanakae, assembly GCA_036178185.1. Classification (NCBI taxonomy): domain Eukaryota; kingdom Metazoa; phylum Chordata; class Actinopteri; order Perciformes; family Liparidae; genus Liparis; species Liparis tanakae. Next base: position 1,348,190 of record CM070103.1, read on the forward strand.
ACCGGACCTCATCATGAGGTATGACCAACGTAATAACCACCGTCTGAGGGGAGAGTAGCGATGAACACGAGGGACAGAGTGTGTGTGTGTGTGTGTGTGTGTGTGTGTGTGTGTGTGTGTGTGTGTGTGTGTGTGTGTGTGTGTGTGTGTGTGTGACGTCGAGTTACGATAAGTCGTGCGCTCTCTCGTCTGAGACGTGTTCCTCGAGTTTTTCCTCGACTAACGCGACGCTCGTCACCGTTCTTGAGTCTGATTCTTTCTCCGCCTCCGTCTCGCGTCCACAGAAGTCCTCCCTCCCGTCAGCACGCCGGCAGACAGCCGCGGACGCCACTTCCTTTGATCTGGTAAAGCAATGCACTTCATCCCTCTCTCTCTCTCTCTCTCTTACTCGCGGCGCCATTAGCGTTGGTGCGTCTGCTCCAGTCTCCGGAGGGAGAGTCGCATCCCGAGAACGCCTCATTAGCGCGTCGCATTCCCAACAGGACGTATACCAACAACGCTCTGAGCTAATCAGCTTTCATATTCCAACGATTGTAGGATTGTAGCGAGCGCCGGCGCCGAAGGTCACGGGGCGTCTGAACGCGGCGAGTGGCTCCGGCGAGGGAAAACGATTTATCTGGCGTTATGGCGGCGCTTTGCTTCCGGAGAGTCGGCGATTGATGTGTGTGCTTGAAATGTCTTCTTGAAGAGGGGAGATAGGGAGCTGTCACCCGCCGGACACAGCCACACACTGGGGGGGGGGGGGGTTTAAAGGGACAGTACGCCCAAACCTCCTCCATGGAGGGTTCCTTCATCCATCAAAAACATCCAATTTCCCTTTTTAGTATCAGAGCACAAGGACTTCCAGTGATGTTTGGGTGTGTAGAGGCGATGGTCCATCGAAGAGGAGGGAGAGTTACCGCGGCAACGGGAGCGTCTCCATCGGTCGATGTCTGAGCCGGGAAACGCAAAATAGTTTAAAGATAACTCTTGGAAAACTCGTTAAAACCTCCCGGGGGTAAAACCTCGTTAATCTACGCCGTCTGAATGAGTTCCGGGGAGCGTACCTGACTGTGAGCGTCTCGACGCCGTGTGCGGAGGCACACGCAACAAACACGCGTGTGGCGGTGGTCGCCCCCCCCCCCCCCTGATCATTTGGAATCCACATTAAAACGCGATAACGAGCGAAGGTACCGAGCTAATTATCCCAATTAGCTCGCTGCTCATGCGAGCCAACTCAACTGTATTTGTTATCATCCCGCTATTCCGAAGGCGTCCTCTGGGGACCACACACACACACACACACACACACACACACACACACACACACACCGATGCCAACATGTTTCTTTTCTGTTCTCTGTCTTTATGGGTTTTACGGTTGCCTCTCGCTGAGTCGTGGGGGGACCGGGGGAGTCGGGGTCCTGGAGGCTCTAATTGCCGCGTGACGTTTGGTACCGAGATGGTTCTGGTGAGGGAGAGAGAGAGAGAGAGAGAGAGAGAGAAACTTTCAAAACCTCTCGACCAGTAAAGTAGTGTTCATTTTTAAGGTGCCTTAGAAGTCCCGTTGGGACTCCGCCCACTCCTTCTCTCTACCTCCATCTGCCTGATGGGTCACGGAGGTCTGGATGCTGGTCACATGACGTCTATTGTTCTCTCCATCCTGGAGAGGGGTCCTCCTCTGTTCTCTCCTGAAGGGTTCTTCCCTTTATTTTCCCCTTGAAGGGTTGTTTTCTGCTTTTTGGGAGTTGTTCCTGATCCAATGTGAGGTCAAAGGTCAAAAGGTCAGGGGTGTCGTGTGTACAGATTGTAAAGCCCTCTGAGGAACATTTGTAATTTGTGAGAAAGGGTTTACACAAATGAACTGAATTGAGATGAATATTTACTTTCTGGAATGTATTTAAACATCCGCTCTGAATAAAGAATAAAGCCCGCCGCCGACTGAATCCCGACTGCCGCGAGAAATAATTGCGACGACGGATACTTCTCGAAGACGGAGTCAGAGATTGCTCGCCGGCGCTCTGATTTCACCGCTGATGACGCCGATAACAACCGTTCAGAGGAGAGGGGGCGAACGAGAGAGAGAGAGAGAGAGAGGGAGAGAGAGAGGGAGAGAGAGAGAGAGAGAGAGAGAGAGAGCGTGCAGACGTCTTTTTAAAGAGCTGTTACTCTGTGCAATCAAAACACGGCTTTCTGAAGACGAGTTGGAGCTCACACACACACACACACACACACACACACACACACACACACACACAGAGCCATGGGTTGCAATGCACACTTCCTGTTGTTTGCCATCGCCAGAGAATATTCGGCAGGTGTTTGTAGTAATCAGTCGGCCCTCGACCGGCGTCTGGTCATCAGGCTCTGGGGGGGGGGGGGGACCTTTTTTTAATTTGTTTTTTAATGCAGGGAACAATTGTTTGAGTCCTTCTACGCGGCAAGCAACAGCAACGCATGTTGTTCATCACTCCTGTGTCATGTCCAGTGTGAGCAGCATCCCCCCCCCTCTCTCTCTCTCTCTCTCTCTCTCTCTCTCTCTCTCTCCTCCCTCTATTCCCCCCTCGACACTTTTAATCTCGGGTTGATGACTCTTGGTGGAAGCCCTTAGGTTCCCGTGCCAGGTGTCTTCTTCCCCGGCTCGTTTCCTCGTTTCCTCGGCCCTCCGCCTCCTTTCCCCTTGGCTCCTCAACACACACACACACACACACACACACACACACACATGGGTGTGTGCTCTACAGACGCATGCTTCCAGACTCTTTTGCACACCTTTCTAAAACACACGGGTATCTCTGTAATATCGGCGTTGTTGCATAACACCCACATCGAGTACGGTTTACTGTTATTATGAAAACTGCAGAAGCCTCACATCCTGTGTCCAGAAGACTTTAAAGAACACTTCGGTGGAGATGGTTTCAGAAGTTGTTTTTTTTAGGGTGAGACGGATCCATCGCTGAGTCACGGATCCTGATTTGCATCCACTGTACACAGGTTTTGGGCAGAGAGGGGGGGGGGGGGGGTTTGCTGAGCGTCGCTTTGTTCTTTAAAGACACGAGAGAGAGAGAGAGAGAGAAGGGAAGGAGACGGAGGGGTGGAAAGATGAAGAGACAGATAGCTCCGGTGTGTTATCGTATGTTTGTTTGCGTTGCCGCGGGGACCTCCTCTCTTCACCCCCTTCGTTTCTTCTCCCTCATCCTTTACTTGTATTTATTTTTTAATAGTCGCCGCCTGAATATGTTTTCTTCTTCTTCTTCTTCTTCTTCTTCTTCTTCTTCTTCTTCTTCTTCTTCTTCTTCTTCTTCTTCTTCTTCTTCTTCTTCTTCTTCTTCTCTGCGTCGTGTTCCCGCCGCCCGTCCAGGCATCTCTCTCTCTCTCTCTCTCTCTCTCTCTCTCTCTCTATCTCTCTCTCGCTCTCGTCTGATGTCTCAATTAAAATTAATGTGTTCGGGCTGCTCAGATAAAGAAGAAAGAGAAAGAGGAGGAGGAGGAAGGAGGAGGAAGGAGAAGCCTTTCCAGGAACAATGGCAGCTCCGTGCCGATCGGTAAGCGATCCTTCCTCGCCGGGCCGCGCTCATGCTTCACAATATTGACAGCTCTAATGGCGCCGCTCCTCTAAGGAGGGATTCTGGAGCCAGAGGCCAGCGGCGCCGCGTATTGGACTGCATACCGATTTCAGGAGGCTTTTATTGTGGCGGGGCCTGAAGTTTTACTCGGTTCTGAGGAGAGGTGCGCCGTCCTTCCTTCTTTAGTTTCTGGCCCTCCATCCTCCCTCCTCCTTCCCATGTGCCCTTGAGACGTCTTCATCTCGGGCTCCTCTTCCTCCTCCACCTTTATCTGTCACTGCTTCTGAAGATGCCCGGTACCCCAGGGGGTCAGGAGCAGGGGGATGTGGTGTGGTGGGGGGGAGGAGGGGGGAGGAGTGAGGGAGAGGAGCACCTGACTGGAAGGCAGAGAGATAATCTGGTCCGGCGTCTCTGTTTAAGGTTAGAGCCTCATTTGCATTTCAAAAGCGGCGTCCGGGCCGCGCCGCCACCCCGGGGACGCCGTCGGACCAACCGGCGTGTCATTTAATGTCAGCGGGCGCCGGAGCCTTGATGAAATTAATAGAGCAGCCCGTGATTGATAACGGCACCGCTCGTCACCCCCCCCCCCCCCCCAGATCCCATCAGCCCTTCGCCGCGCACGCCGCCTCCATCTCCCGGATCGTCTTCCTCCCGTTCCCAGACAGGACAATGAGGAAATGCATAATCGTACGCGAGTGCTGCGGCGCTTTAAGGTAACCGGGGCAACGCCGTCACGGGATGAAGACGAGGGGCCTCGAGGCACCAGGTGACCGCGAGGAGGAGTGTGTAGAATCCCACAGAGAGAATAACGTGACATGTGACAGCTTGAGTCTCTGATGGAGCCACGGAAGTATTTTAGGATTCCCCGGGGTCAAAGGTCAAAGGACCTATAGTCGTCTATAGGTGAACGAAGGACATATACTGACGCTGTGAAAGAAGAAGGTCATGAAAACAGAGGTATACATTAAGACTTTGGGTATCGGACCGACATCGATGTTTGAGATCGTTGAGAACTTTGTAAAACAAAATGCAACACATACAAATATGTACTGAACTTAAACAGAAAATAGAATATATATATATATATATATATATATATATATATATATATATATTTACATATATAAATATGTATTATATATATATATATATATATATATATATATATATATTTATATATATACAGGACTGTCTCAGAAGAATATTGTGATAAACTTCTTTATTTTCTGTAATGCAATTAAAAAAACAAAAATGTCATGCATTCTGGATTCATTACAAATCAACTGAAATATTGCAAGCCTTTTATTCTTTTAATATTGCTGCTTTAAATATTAGAATATCATGAAAAAGTATACTAGTAGGGTATTCAATATATATATATATATATATATATATATATATATATATATATATATATATATATATATATATATATATCACCGGTACCCGATCCAGCCTTAAATAAATTCTCCTCTTCAAAAACCTCTGGTTTGATCTCAGATACTAAGATATCTATTTTGATAATTGATTTGAAACAGTATGCAGACTTGAACCTGGACATGAGGAGTGTAGGTAGTGGAGAGAGGTGCGATCCGAGGCCGTTGGGAGAAAGGAGGGAGGGAGGGGAGGAGGAGGAGGTGGAGGTGGAGGTGGAGCGATGGAGCCGTTAGCTCCGCTCGTGGATGTCCTGATCCGGGAGGTCGGCGGCCGCCGGGGTCAGACGCCTCGAAGGCGAGCCCTCCCCGGGCCTCTGGGGCTGGACAGCAGACGGACGGATGAAGAGATGAAAGAAGATGAATAGAAAGGGAGAAGACTGTCAGAGAAGGGAGAAAAAGAGAGAGAGAGAGAAGCCCAGGGAAGAGAAGATGAGAGTGAGAGATCCGCCTGTCCTGAAATGACTTGACGTGTTCTTGTCAGTCTTAATCTCCGGGTGTTGTGGAGGAGCGGTGGAGGGGTGGAGGGGTGGAGCGGTGGAGGGGTGGAGGGGTGGAGGCGCTCAGTAATCTCCCTCGCAGCGGACGGAGCTTCTCCATTTCCAATCCACTTCACGAGGAGCGCGTTGTTTTGCACACATCTCTCCTCCGAAGCACTCCACAAGACAAAGAGGTAAAGAAGAGGGGTGACTCATCCTCCTCTTCTTCCTCTCACTCACTCATTTACATCACGCCATTATCTGTGTGCGTTGAAAGCGGGCGAGATAAAAAAAGAGAAAGGAAAAGGAGGAACAAAAAAAACAAGTGCCAGGAGAGGAGAAAAAAGAGCAAGGACAATAAAGAGGAGACAGAGGAGGCGCAGCGACGTTTGAATCAATTACATCCCAGAGAATCTTTTCATTTCATCGTCTGTTCAGAACCTGAACAAACGCCAGATGCCTTTGTGTGTCCGGTTATTTATAGCGCTCCTTTTTTCCCTTTCTTTTTTCCTCCCTCTCGTAATTGTGCAGGAAATATCAAATTTGCATAGAGTGATTATTGTTGATTGTTTATCTCGCCGTCAGGACGTTTCAATATTCCGAGGCTGACAGGTTGTCAAGTACTTAAAACTAATTTATTTTGGGGGTGAATTTGCATGTAATGTGCGGGTAATGAGGGAGAAGTCTGCGGCCGCGGATTAGACGAGGGATTGTGGCTGGCTGGCATTCCTCCACTTGAAGCACACGCTAGGCCGATGCTAACGCTAGCTAGCCAACAACAGAGGAGTGTGTGTGTCAACGGCCCGCCGTAAACACACGATACATTTTATTATAGCGAAAAGGGCTTTGTCCAAATATCAATAAACTAACATGCAGGTAGATTAAGTGCCCCTCTACATTCAAAGTAAACACAGAATACTTTACTATTATCCCCCTTTCTATTTATATTTAACTTTTTATACTTTATGCACTATTTATCGCTATTTCCTTCTTATATTTATATTTTATTCTGGTATTTTTAGTTTATTGGTGCTACTGTATCGACAAATTTTTCCTTGGGGATTAATAAAGTATCTATCTATCTATCTATCTATCTATCTATCTATCTATCTATCTATCCATCTATCCATCTATCCATCTATCCATCTATCCATCTATCCATCCATCTATCTATCTATCTATCTATCTATCTATCTATCTTTCCCCTCCAATATTTCAAAATAAAAGCCCACCAGGATATAGGCGACTAGAAGACTTTTATTGTGAAATGTGTGCAGGAAGTGTTGCATTTCATTGACAGTATCGAGGAAACAAATGGAGTCGTATTAGGGAGAATCTTACGGAGTATTACTGTTATATTTAGTAAATCTCACATCGTCTGATGAACAAAGTTGTGTTTTCTAATCCACTTTTTCACGTCGCATGTCTAGTTTTGGGCGAGCATCGTTCACATCTCCGATGGACCAATCACGACTCGGACAGGAAACAGTTGGCGTGCCACCTGATCCATTTAAACGTCTGATTTATGGCGTTTCACCGCCTCCCACCGGGATCTGTTCACGCCGTCGTCTTTCATTATGGGACCCGGCTCCATCTTTCATCTGGACGTGGCGAGCTAATGAGTACACATAGCCGTGGGGGGGGGGGGGGGACAACAACAACGAACACAGGAACCCGACTTTGATGAGTCGCTTGTTTAGTTTCTCTCCGGGTTTATTCCACGCGGCGCCGAGCGGTTCTCGCCTGCAGAGGACCGGCGCTCGCAGCGGGCCGCCCGAGATGTGAGGGAGCGCGAGACTTTAAAGCGTTCGGCGGGGCTTCACCTTGAGCCCAAGGTCGTCTTCAGAAAGAAAGACTCGGCCCTCAGTTCTCGGCTCACAGACTCGCTGGCGGTGGAAAATACGGCGAAAAAAAGAAGAGCTCAAAAAGCAGCTCCCACACCTGTGTGACTCGCTGGAAGTCACCGCAAACTCCCCGCGTCCCCCTCTTATACAGAGATCTGAGTCGGGGCTGCAGTGTGTGTGTGTGTGTGTGTGTGTGTGTGTGTGTGTGTGTGTGTGTGTGTGTTCATGTGTTTTTAAAAGCGTGAGTGAGGATAACCGGACTAAAAGGCCGGGTCAGAGTTTTAAAGAGGAGCGATGCGTTTCCCATCCCCCGATAACCGTGATGAAGTGGACCCTTGTGACTCAACCTCAGAGAGAGAGAGAGAGAGAGAGAGAGAGAGAGAGAGAGAGAGAGAGAGAGAGAGAGAGAGCTCTCAGTGCTTCACCCACCATGCAGCCACTCTCCGCCATGAAAGCCCAGGTAATGTCGCCTGTTTGGCGTGGTAACATTTCAAAGAACTCCAACCTGTGTGTGTGTGTGTGTGTGTGTGTGTGTGTGTGTGTGTAGGAGGTTTCCAGTCTCTGGTGTCTGTTTAACGTGATGATTGTGGCGTTTCGGCGTTATTAATTTCTCCTTCGCCGTGCGGCGTGTTGACGGCAAAATATGTTTAAAAAACATAAAGCTGACACGGTGACAGGCTGACGGGTGATCTGTGAATAAGTGGTTTGATGGGATCTATAACGAGTGTGAACCCCCGTTCGTTGTTTCCTGGGTTCTGCCTCAGCGTGTCTCCTCCCTCCTCTCCTCCTCCCTCCTTCTCTCTCTCTGGATGTTAGCCGCGGCGGTGGCTCTGCTCCTCGTCTCCTCGGGAGGAGGTGCGGCCCTGAGAGGAGCGCTCCTCGCCTGTGATATCCTCATTTAGACATCAAAGGACTCCGTCGTTAGGAAGAAATCACCACATCATCTGTCACACACACACACACACACACACACACACTCAAACCTCACCGGACTTGATGTTTGCGCTCTTGAAGAGCGACATCATCATTAGCAGCGTTCCTCTCGTGATAGACGGAGCGACGAGATCTCCTTCCTTTGGAGATACAGTATAAAATCGGAGTGTGTGTGTGTGTGTGCGTGTGTGTGTGTGTGTGAGTGTGTTCTGCATGCACACATAGATATATAAGTGCATACTTTCAAGTTAAAGACCCTCAGGACCCCTCTAGCTCGTGCAGTTAGCCGCGAGCTCGAGGCTACAGTGGAGCAGATGAATGACCTATTGTCTTGGAGACCAAAAACACATTTATTATTAAATCACGTAACAGAGTCGTGTTCACTTTGGTTTCATAAGAGATGAAACATCCTCTATAGGCCCGGAGAAAACAAACATGTTTTTGGTTGATTTGATACGTTTTGTGGTACCTGGAGTAGATAGAAACCTTCACGTCTCACTTGAACCCGACCCCAGCCGCTTAATCGTCTCCAACTAATCGTCCCGTGATTGGAGCGTTCGCCGGGCGCCTTGTGCTCCATCGCTCCACGCGGCGGCGGCGGCGCCACTTACCACGGCGAGTCATCACGAGCCGACTGATGACGGATGAGAGAATCAAGAAATACCGTGTTCCATAAGAGAGAACCATCACGAGACCAGAGAGGTGTTTGCTCCCTCCGTTTCACTTTCAACTCTCCCTCTCTCTCTCCCTCTCTCTCTCTCTCTCTCTCTCTCTCTCTCTCTCTCTCTCCAGGAAACCCACCTCAGTGGGTCTCATGCCGTATGATTTATTCATCGTTGTGTTTTTTCTTCTTCTTCTCCTTGAATGTTTGGTAGAAAGGACAGGAAACTTTGAACCAGAGTACAAAGCACTGTATATTTGGGTCACACATTTTCCACATTTCTTCAGTGTGTGCGTGTGCGTGTGTGTGTGTGTGTGTGTGAGAGTGTGTGTGTGTGTGTGTGAGTGAGTCCTCTCCCTCCTGACTTTGTTTCCTCTCTCTGGTGACTGGGTCGACTCGTCTCCTCTCCGCCACGTTCGTCCTTGAAGTGAGAGTCAGCGGGGAGCCCCCGATCCGAGGGGAGGCTGGCGGCGAGGGAGGGGGGGCGGTGTGTGTGTGTGTGGGAGGGGGGGGGTTCAGGGCAAAGAGGTTGGGAGCTAAATAATGGAGGATTTGTTATTGAAATAAGACCCGGTGAAAACAAGAGGGGGCGAGAGGAACGCTCACACACACACACACACACACACACACACACACACACACACCGTGACTTTGACCTAACACCATCTCGGCTTGCGCTGATTGACTCAGCAGTCGTTACCCCCCCCCCCCCAGACACAACTTGTCTGGCCCTCAGCCAAAGCCGCTGAGCTGTGAGGCGAGGCTGAACCCGTGACATCACTCCTCCTGACGCATTAGCAGCACTTCCTCCGAGCCTCACCTTCACAGCAGACCCCCCCCCCCCCCCCTCTTTTTAAAATCTTGTGCACGTAATCAACATGTTCACACCTGAAGCGGAGCATCTTATCTCAGGTGTGAGAGCAGCCGACGGGTCGTGCAGTCGGGATCGGACTGTTTTCCTCTTTGGATTCACGCTGTTCCCGAGTGGGAAGCGTGAATCCTGCTTCCTCCCCGAGTCTTAATTATTCAAGTCCCACGTTCTCTAAATGTAATCTGAATTATGAAGTCGGAGAAAAAGAAGAAGGCAAAAAACTAAATCCGGCTAACGATGTTGTAGCTGTAATTAAAATGCAGACGGAGCAGGCTGCCACGCGATTGGCTGGCGGAGCGCTGTATTAGGCGGCATATGTTCTGATAATTACATCCCAGGACTACAGAGAAACAAACACACTAAACAAACAGGGGGGGGAGGGGGGGGCAGCTGAGGCCGCAGGAGCTGCAGCTTCTGGGGAGGAACCCAAAAAAAGATCCTTATCGTCACTGCAAGTCACAAAAACACACACACACACACACACACATGCAATGGAGGGGCATGATGGAGCAGAAAGAGGAGGAGGAGCAGTCGCCGCGTGACGGCGTCTCCATGTCGACGCCGTCATCCTGATCCTCCATTTGTTTTTTTGTTTTTTCCCACAATGCAAAAACGAGCACAAAAGACAAAGAAGAGGCTCATCTTCTCACGGGCTCCGAAATGAAACGGGCCAATTCTTTTTTGAATGGGCTTATGAATAACGTCTTCTTCTTCAAAAGGCGGCGGCGAGGATACCGCTCTCCCATTGGACGGCGGGGGCTAATAAGGCGTCCGGGGGAAAGCTGCTGGCGGCGCCGCGTTGTCGTCTCACTCAAATCAACAAAGGGAACACGCGATGGGGAGATTTGCAGGGGGGCGCGTCCCCGGTGGAAAGGGAGCGCGGGGTGTTTAGCGGCATTAGAAATCATTAGGCCCGACACCGAGGGGAGAGCCGCCACACGCTCCGTGGCCCAGTTAGCGCCGCTCTCCATAATCCATTCCTTCAACCTGCAGATGTGAGCAGGAGGAGGAGGAGGAGGAGGAGGAGGAGGAGGAGGACCCGCTCTGTTTGTTTGTTTGTTTGTTTTGAGCTGAAGCTTCAGCCCGTTTAGGCCGGGCTTCAGCTGGACTAGCAGCAGGCGGATGATGGTGATGAATGGGGCCAGTCCGGTAGTCGGGGGACCCATTAGAGCCAAGTGAGTTCTTCTTCTTCTTCTTCTTCTTCTTCTTCTTCTTCTTCTTCTTCTTCTTCTTCTTCTTCTTCTTCTTCTTCTTCTTGCGTCTTCTTTTTCTTCTTCTTCTTCTTCTTCTTCTTCTTGCGTCCTTGTCTTCGCCACCGATTCTGACTCAGGTTTGGTGCTATCAATCTAAACTTGTTTAAAAAAATACCACTTTCTTCTTGTACTTGTTCTTGTTCCTCCTCCTCCTCCTCCTCCTCCTCCTCCTCCTCCTCCTCCTCCTCCTCCTCTCCTCACAGCCTCCAGGCCGTGCTACATGTCACCCTCCGGCTCCAGCAGCTTCCTGTGAATCCCGTGAATCTGCGAGGCCTTTCTCTGCCTGCTGGTCTCCGTCTCTGGCTCTGCTGCCGAGTGTCTCTCCAAAAGGGGTCCGCGATGCTGTCGCACTCACACGTCTCCAGCGCCGGACTCCTTCAGATGGCCTCCTCGCGCTCCCTCCTCCTCTTCCTCCTGCTCTTCCTCGCCTAATTGCAGGCCGTTAGGCCGCGAGAGATGAAACCAGATCCGGGGTTCTCGACCCACGCCGTGTTCTCGGGGTCTCAGCGTTGGACCGCTTTAGTTTTTTATCCCGTTACCTGGACTGTAGCGGCGTTTACGCCCCCCCCCCCCCCCTCCCCCGCGTCCCTGGAGCCTGGCCAATCGGCAGGCCTCGACGAGAGCTGTCAAACCCAATTCTGCCAATGGCGGGTGTTGAAAGCTGGCGTGGTAGACATGCAAGAAAAAGCCAGCGTGCTGCTGTCACATTACTCCTCGGTTGTTGTGTGTGAGTGAGTTAGTGTGTGTGTGTGTGTGTGTGTGTGTGTGTGTGTGTGTGTGTGTGTGTGACCACGCTTTCTAGAAGCGGGCATTTGCGTGTTTCTTTTCTCCGGCCGTCTCTTCATTCGATTAGCGCCGTGCTAACGCGAAGACGAGCCAGACGCAGACGCCGGACGTCATAAATCATAACGTTCGCTCGCAGCCCGACGCACACAGTCGCACACTCACGCAGCTACACACTCACGCAGCTACACACTCACGCAGCTACACACTCACGCAGCTACACACTCACGCAGCTACACACTCACGCAGCTACACACTCACGCAGCTACACACCCGGAGACGGGCGCCGGACATCTCCCCGTCTCCGGCTCTGTGTTCCTCCCATGAATCATCGCCTCTTCTTCCTTTTCTTCGGCGCCGCGGCGCGGGGGAATCACATTAAGTGGAGCGCCGTGTTTGGCTCGCGCCAGCCTCGTCTTAATAGCTGTAATTTGGAGAGGAGAGAAAAGAAAAAGGGAAAGAATGGAGAAGAAAGCTTCGCTCGCAAAGAAACACTAATTCCCCGTCAACAAAAACACCCCTCTCCAATCCCGCCCCATTAATTTGCATTAAAATATCCCAACAGCTAAATATGTAAAAGACAAAATAATGGCGTGCTATTTATACCCGGGCACATCTCCCCCGCCATGTGGCAGCAGCTGTGTGTGTGTGTGTGTGTGTGTGTGTGTGTGTGTGTGTGTGTGTGCAACCTCCTGCTACTGAAGCATGCTGCACAGACCTCCCACACCAACCCGGCTGAACCGCTCCACCTTCGCACGACTTCCAGGGTGAGAAACGGGAACGCCGCGGCCACCTGCTCCGGGGAGCGTCCGGCGGGAGTTTTTTTGTGTGGAAAAATTCCTTGAATTGCAAAAGGAGCGGAAGGAGGATGGGATGGGATCGGCGAGCTCACCTTCCCGCCCTCCCTCCATCAACACTCGCTCAGCGGCGTCTCACCCGGCCGCCTTCACGTAGATATCACGTACAGCAACACCTCAAGGAATATAACAAATAAAACACCATCGGGATGTGTTTGCTATTCCAACTGTTCCACAATGAAAATATGGGGGTTTAATGTGAGATGCACGGCGGGGTGTCGAGGCGCGTTTGATCATCTTTTGTTAAACGCCGTGTTTACCCGAGGAGACGCCGGGACTTATAATTCCCAGATTTGTCGCCGTCAGGTCGGATTCTCTCCCGTATCCGGATCTCATCTCTCTGGGTGGAACGCGGGAGATTTTCACAGGAGATTTTCTCTCCCGCGGCGTTATCTAATCCCCGCCGGTGAGCGCCGCGATCGCGTAATGCCGCTAACTAATGCGCCGGTCGCTCCGCACGCTTCACCTCGAGGTGTCCAACACGAGGCCCGCGGCCCGAATCCGGCCCCTTGATGTGGCCCTGGCGGCTCGAAAAGACATATGAACGCCTTTTATTCAAAGATCCTGTGCTTTTATTTTGAAGGTTTCAAATTAAATGGGTTCATGTTATAATAGTAGAGACATTTTCTTCCCTACAATATTTCTACACTTAAATAAACAAGAAGGAAATGCAAATAGATTTGTCATTATGTCCGGGAGTAGTTCATACAGCGATTCAGGTACACCGGCCCTTTAAGAGGCGGCCATGATGCTCAGAGAAAATGAGTTGGACCCCCCTGATCCAGAGCCTTGTTTATGGTCTGGATTCAGGGGGATATAATATATATATTAACAAGGTTTGTAAGGTCATGGAAAACCTGGAAAAGATATTGAAACTTGTAAATTGTTATTTCCACGCCTGGAAAAGTTTTATGTTAAAACAAAATCCCCAAAGTTTTGGAAAAGTCCTGGACGTTTGTTATATTCATGTGAATTCACGCTGAATATAATAAATATAAGCCGGCATCACACATATTCCGCGCTGCAAGTGAACGCACCATAACTGAAAAGACGTTTTATCCTTTTAATCTAAACTATTGTCTCATTCATCTGTGGCATTTAAGGTAATAAACTGTACGCCTTTGAATTCTCACTGTTAGTTTAAATCCGACATTTTCTCAGATTTTCGTGTTTACACTGAGATTCCACAACATTTTTGTTCATGTCAATCTGTCTGAATGTCCCATTGGGTTACATCAGATGAGGAGCACACCTGAGAGCCAATGGGAGCACTGGTTCCCAGCTCCCCGTTACCTCCACACACCTGGGAGCTTCTCTGGAGAGGATGGAGTTAAAGCGTGGTGCCGAGCCCTCCTCCTCCTGGTAAACCCATTTGGGAGATGTCCCCGCGATACAAGCGGGCCTCTGTAGTCCTGGTGGAGGAACCTCTCGCTCTGCCAACCCTAGATCCACGGCGCTGCGTGTTTGGCCGTTTCCTGGTGCGGCGCCGTGTTTAGTTTGGCCGGCGCTCCGGCCCCGAGGACATAGGGGGACGGTTGTTGAGCCCGGAGAATATTCCCCTCGCTGACTTTTCCCTCTGCCGCGTGGGAGGAGAGAAGTAGAAACATGAGGGGAAAGGGAAGAGGAGGGGATGGAGGGATGAGCAGAGGGCTGGAGGCTGAGAGAGAGAGAGAGGGAGAGAGCTTCTGGGACAGCATGGCTCTCCAGAGGTGCACCTGTGAGGGGAGCGGGTCAGTCCACACCACAGTCCCCCCCCCCTCCCCTCCGACATATAATATATTATTATATATTTGTTATGCTTACTTATATTACTTCTATTGTTTCTATTAGTATTCATTTTATATTCTCTTGTGAGCAAGGATACTGTAATCCTGTAATCTCCCCACTGAGGGACTAATAAAGGACCATCTTATCTTATCTTATCTTATAAAACTGAATTTTAACCCCGATGAATAAAAGAAAACATTTCAAATTTGCGTTCAGATTTTCCAAAGTTCTTTTCTAAATGTTCTGAGGAGTCGAACACATCATTTCTCGCGGTAAATACAGAACTGAACGTCTGAGTCTCCACCCCGTTTGCCCTAATTCATGATTCCAAGTTGTCTGGTTGGACGAAGACGAACGGATATTAGAAGACGAGTTGAAGAAGATGCATTTAAATGAAACAAAAAGCCGAGTTCACAGTCTCACGTTGCCATCTGCTAACGCGGTGATGTAATCACTTCCCTCTGTCAACACACGTCAGACTGCTGCAACACGTCACAACTTAAGGATGTCAACACTCAGACAATGTCCAGACCCCGGGGTCAGACGGGATGCTGCCTCGGACCGCTCTGATTGGTCCACAAGAAGAGGTCCAACAGGTTGGATGGGGGATTACACGAGGGTCCATGAAGGTCCTTATCTCCCACCTCGCCGAGTGGACCCTGAACGTCACGTGTAATCCCTCTTGAACTGAGCGATGCACTTTGTTAGATATTTAAGGATATATAAGGGATCCGGGTGAGGATTGAATCCTTCATCAGGAGGTTCATTGTGTCCCGGGGCTTCTGGGAGTTGGTGTTTATTGATTGGCAGGTGATCGCCCAGGTGTCGACGCCCACAAACGGCCAAACGTGGCCATGAAAGACATTTTTCTTTCCATCTACGCGTTTGTGCGTTTTTATAAGTCGGCGGTGTACAGTAGCTTCCTCTCTCCTCGCCCCCCCCCCCCCCCTCCAGCTTTACCACAGAATTCCTTATCCCTGTCTAATGTAGCTGATCCCCCTCTCTCTCTCTCTCTCTCCCTCCCTCTCTCCCTCCCTCCCTCTCCATCCTTCCTTCCCTGTCCTTTGTGAGCGGGGAGGTGAGGGATGTGGAGCTCGGCTGCAGCTTACGTCTCACGGCTAAGACGGGATGTGTGCTCTGCTTTGTTGCTGCTAACCTGCTTGTTTGGGGGAGATCAGTGTGTGTGTGTGTGTGTGTGTCTGTGTGTGTGTGTGTGTGTGTGTGTGTGTGAGAGAGTAGGAGTACTGAGAAATCCCATTATGGAGCCAAGTTGCTGCCACGCTTCCCCCGTACACACTGCGAACCCGGTGTAATCCACTCACACACTCCCCATGCATCCTTGTTTGTGTGTGCGCGCTCACACACACACACACACACACTCACACACACACAAACACACACACTCACACACATTTCCCCCCTCTAGACTCTGCGGTGAGCTGTGTACTCCGGTGCACTGTTGTGTTACCCACCGTGAAACATGACAGCTAATGATATCGAAGGCTTTTTAAAAGGTGTGTGTGTGTGTGTGGGGGGGGTGTGTGTGTGTGTGTGTGTGTGAGAGCTGGATTTCTTCCAGGCTGACATCGATTAGCTCGGCTCAGAGCGAGAGCTACCAAGTCAAAAGCTACTTTCATGTTTTAAATTAAATCATTATGACATTATTGAATGTCTTATATGTTACTTATGTTAGTAAAATCTAATATTTACTGAAATATCTGATCGTCCTCTAGAATCCGTCCGATAAGCAGGAGTTCGGTCATTTCCAGATGAACTTATGTAATCGCGTGACGAACATAATCGTTGTTTCCACATGATTTCAATGTTTCCTTCATTTGCTGTGAGGCGCGATAAAGTTTAGCAGTTTCCATGGAGACGGTCTGTCATACCTGCCGTAATCAGACGTGCTAATAAAAACTAAAAGGTATTTAAAGTCAAAAAGGGGAACAATGTGAAACAACGGTGAAATGAAACTTGTCACACAATTAACTCAAAGGAACTTGCTATATGTATATAATATATATATATATATATATATATATATATATATATATATAAATATACAATATATATATATACATATATATAAATATATATATATATATATATATATATTTATATATACAAAATATATATATATAAATATATATATATACAAAATATATATATAAATATATATATACAAAATATATATAAATATATATATATATATATATATACAAAATATATATATATATATATACATATATATATATGAATATGAAGATGCTGCTGTTAATCTCCTCACAGGTGCCCCCACTGAGGGTTTCTCCTCCTGGCCGAGCGTAGGGGGCGCTGCACACACTGCATTGCACCTGTAAGACGGCACAGAGGGGGGGCGGGGGGGGGCTATTTGTCACTCTGCCTTCCCTTTGAGTGCTCACTCACTGTGTGTGTGTGTGTGTGTGTGTCACTCACACGTATACGCTCCCTCTCTCCATCCCGTCCTCCTCGACTCTCTCCTCCTCTCTCCCCCCTGACCCCGGCGCCATCTTCTCCGTCTCATCCTTTATGCATACTGACAGCGAGCCCCTCCGTTTATGGCACTGCATAACGTTCCCTCATTACCGCCCGGGACTCGGAAACCCAAACGAAGCGGGGGAGGGGGGGAGTGATATAGAGAGGTGGAGGAAGACGGGAGAAGTACCAATGATGACATTCGCTTTGGCTAATATTAATCTGATTCATTTGGCGTGCCAGGAAGCATCACTTAAACTGTGGCTATGCTGCTGGGCGTGTGTGTGTGTGTGTGTGTGTGTGTGTGTGTGTGTGTGTGTGTGTGTGTGTGTGTGTGTGTGTCAGGAAAGAGGGCGCACATGCAACCTGCAATTAAAAAAAGAAGAAAATACTCCCGGACAGAAAGCAGATGCAGAAAAAACGGAAAAAAAAGAAGAAAGATGCAGTCATCGAGCAATTTCTTGCGCAAAATGTTCACACACACACGAAACACGTGCACACAGATGTGTGATTACACACTACATGCCCACGTGGTGCGGTACTTAAATACACACACACACACACGGGATACATTTATTATGTTATTAATGCAAACACACAATTACATGCACGCACGTCACTTAGTCTCCAGATACATAAATCCCTTCAGCACACACACACACACACACACACACACACACACACACACACACACACACACACACACACACACACACACACACACACACACACACACACACACACACACACACACAGCTGGTGCAGGGTGCAGCAGCTTGTGTTGGCTATAAAGAGTGCCGGCCAATCAAACCCCTCGATCTCCGGCCCTGCCCTCCCATTGATCCCCATTAAAATGCTCAGCAGATGCTCTTCTTCTTCTTCTTCTTCTTCTTCTTCTTCTTCTTCTCCTTCTTCTTCTTCTTCTCTCGGCTGCTGTTTTCATTTGCATGCTGCGGACCGCCCGGCCCGCGGTCTGGAATAGTCGTTTTTCCAACTGGGACACCAGTACAGTAGCGTCCATTCAGACGCCGGCGTGCGTCGAGCGGCGCTTTAAATGATCTCCCAGACCGCCGCGGACATGACTCAGAGCTGACGGCTCGGCCTCCTCTTCCTCCTCTTCCTCCTCTTCCTCTCACACCGGTTGCTTCTCTTCAATATGGATCTGAAGTCAACTCTGGCGTGGCGCATTGACGTAACACTTCTGTATTCTGTAAGCTCCTCCCCCTCTCGCTCTGGGACTCAGCGTAAACATCTCATGTGTGACGTCATCCTGTCAGCGTGTCTGAAGCATGAGAGCAGAGCAAAGAGAGCAACTAGTGTGTGTGTGTGTGTGTGTGTGTGTGTGTGTGTGTGTGTGTGTGTGTGTGTGTAGAGGACGTTTGCATCTTTTTTTCCCCGTTGGTAACCGAACCCGTCGCCTTCCTGTGACTGTGTGTGGCGCTCGCCTCCGAGTACAGGCGGCGTACACTAGCCGGCTTTGTCTGCCCCGAGGTGGGGGGGGCTGCCGTGTGCGTCCGTGGAAGAAGAAGAAGCCCTCGGCCATGAAAGAGAGGCTCTGTTCTCTCGCCGCCCGCCGATCACTCGCCGGCTCGGCGAGAGAAGGAGGGAGGAGAGAGAGAGAGGAGAGGAGGGAGGAGGGAGGAGAGGGAGGAGAGGATGTCCAGGGCTCCTGGAAGTTGCGGTGGAGCGAATGCAGATTTCTTGACCTCCGACCCCCGAAAAGGGGGAGGAGCTACACCACCTCGGTTCAGGGAACAGACCTGCAGTCTGGTTTGGGAGGATTTGAAGGATCATCATTCCATCTATCATTCCATCCTTCTATCCATCCTTCCATCTATCATTACATCCTTCTATCCATCCTTCCATCTATCATTCCAATCACCCATCCATCCCTACATGCTTCCATTCATCCTTCCACCCACCTATCCCTCCATCCATCCTTCCATCTATCCCTCCATCCCTCCATCCATAACCTTAGAGGCAAATATAATTACAGACCAACCAATTAATGAAAACAAATCCTGCTGAATGAAATAAGCATCCTATAAAAAACCTCCTCTGCCTTACCTTGGCACACACACACACCTACACACACACCTACACACACACCTACACACACACACTCACACACACTCCCTGTGTTGCGGCGTCACAGTGGGACACGTTGACGGCGCTCCATTTAGGCGACAGCAACTCTGACAACAACAGCTCCCAAACGGAGCGCCGGGAGTCACGGAGACGCACGGAAGAAGATCCGATAAGGGGCGAGGAAGCTCGGCGAGGAGGGAGGAGGCGTGTGTGAGGAGGGAGGAGGCGAGGAGGAGGAGGAGGAGGAGGAGGAGGAGGAGGAGGAGGAGGAGGAGGCGGGCGTACAGGAGCTGAATTTGCGATGTCATGCGGCCGATTAGGCAGCTAGTCTATCTCGCCGCCGTCAGGGGGCCCGACGGCGTCCCGCCAGCACATCGGATCCATCACCCTCACACACACACACACACACACACACACACACACACACACACACACACACACACACACACACACACACACACACACACACACACACACACCCTGTTGGCGTCAGGATACATCATTCCCCTCTGTGTCGCCCCGCTCGGACCAGGAGCATGACAAATGGTTGTCACGCCGACGCCCCACAATGATTGGTGGAAAGAAGAGGAGAGGGGGAAATGAAAGTGGAGGGAGAGCGGGGGCGGGGGGGGGGGGGTATGCAAGAAACTCTCTCGCCAGATTAGTTGCGGGTTAAGAGAATATTGATCTGTGTGCCGAGGACTGTTGATCTCTCTTAGCGGCTCAAGACAAATGGCAGCAAACAGACGACGGAGCGCCCCCCCCCCCCCCCCTCGCAACGATTCCTAAAAAACACCCAGCGTCCCGCGGCGTGAGGACGGAATGTCGTTATCGATGACGATCCACCAAAGTAACGACGACATCTCGCCGTGTGATTTCAACTTTTCAACTCGTTGAGGAGCCGAGCGCGTGGTGTGAGATGAGTGATTCTGAAGGTTGCCTCGATAATTAGTGTGTGTGTGTGTGTGTGTGGGGGGGGGGGTCCGTGGAGAGGCCCGGTGTTTGATGAGGGCCACAGCCTTGGCCCGGCACCCAGCCCCGGCGTTTGAAGACGGGGAGCCGACTCCTGGCATCAAACAGCCGGGAGCGGAGGACCTCGGCCCTGGGGGGGGGGGGGGGGGGGGGGGTGCAGAGGTAGAGGCAAAAGGAATATGGAGGTAGGGAGAAGCTGCAGCGTCTCAGCACGAGAGGAAACAACGGTTTCCTCCAGAGTCGTACTTTAGTGCGGTGTGCAAAAAGAAAGATGATTATTTTGGTGAGTCACGACTTCTTTGAAGTTCATTTTTTTCGCACAATCATTTCTGTTTTTATTGTCCTCTATTGTCTCTCTCGCTCTTTCACCTTCACCCCGTTCCTCTCCTCCATTTGTCGGAAGGTAGGAGGTGGTCGAGTCTCTCTCCTCCCCTCGTGTGTGTGTGTGTGTGTGTGTGTGTGTGTGTGTGTGTGTGTGTCCTCACAAGGCCTCTCTGCCCGCTGACGGTTACACGGTCGACACGGGCGGGGCGGCAGTTAAAGGGTTGAACTGAATAACCATGAATACAACACGTCCCTCTCCTCTTCCTCTTCCTCCTCCTCCTCCTCCTCGCATCTCTTTCTTCTTTCGTAACATTTTAAGACGCGTTGGCGATCTTCGTTTTATTTCCTTTCATCAAAGCGGCCACAGAAAAAAGAAAAGCTTCCGAATAAAGTAAATCAATGCCGGCAGCGCCGCGCTAATACCCGCGTGATAAGAGGCGCCCGGTGAACGCTCCTCAATTAGAGGAGCAGAACTCTGAGGATATTTACAGTAATCAATGTACAATCGTCAAGTCAACATTTTATAATTAATTCTCTCAGCAATTAACTCCCCGAGTGAGGAGAGGAGAGGAGAGGAGAGGAGAGGAGAGAGGAGGAGAGGAGAGGAGAGGAGAGAGGAGGAGAGGAGAGGAGATGAGGAGACGAGAGGAGAGGAAAGGAGAGGAGAGAGGAGGAGAGGAGAGGAGAGGAGAGGAGAAGAGAGGAAAGGAGAGGAGAGAGGAGGAGAGGAGAGGAGAGGAGAGAGGAGGAGAGGAGAGGAGATGAGGAGACGAGAGGAGACCACCTGCGCCCTTGACCCCGTCCCGTCTCACATCCTTCAGGCTGTTGCTCCTGACCTTCTGACTTTTCTCACCCATCTTATTAACAGCTCCCTCTCAACTGGCTGTTTCCCCAACTCTCTGAAGGAGGCGAGAGTCAACCCTCTCCTGAAGAAACACACGCTCGACCCGTCTGAAGTCAGCCACTACAGACCGGTCTCTCTTCTTTCCTTTCTTTCCAAAACTCTGGAGCGAGCTATCTTTAACCAAGTGTCCTCCTGTCTCCACGGCAACGACCTTCTTGACCCCCACCAGTCTGGATTCAAGGCCGGCCACTCAACAGAGACGGCCCTCCTTGCTGTCTCTGAGCAGCTTCACTCTGCTAGAGCATCCTCTCTCCTCTGTCCTTATCCTTCACTCTGCTAGAGCAGCCTCTCTCCTCTGTCCTTATCCTTCACTCTGCTAGAGCATCCTCTCTCCTCTGTCCTTATCCTTCACTCCTCTCCTCTGTCCTTATCCTTCACTCTGCTAGAGCATCCTCTCTCCTCTGTCCTTATCCTTCACTCTGCTAGAGCATCCTCTCTCCTCTGTCCTTATCCTTCACTCTGCTAGAGCAGCCTCTCTCCTCTGTCCTTATCCTTCTAGACCTTTCTGCTGCATTTGACACCGTGAACCACCAGATCCTTCTCTCCTCTCTTCAGGACCTGGGATCTCAGGCACAGCACTCGCTCTTTTCTCTTCCTACCTCACCGACCGCACGACCAGGTAACTTGGAGAGGATCTGTATCTGATCCTTGTCCTCTCACTACTGGGGTTCCTCAAGGCTCCGTCCTGGGTCCCCTCCTCTTCTCTCTGTACACCAATTCTCTCGGCTCTGTCATTCGTTCGCATTGCTTCTCCTACCACAGCTATGCCGATGACACCCAACTGATCTTCTCGTTCCCACCATCCGAAACACAGGTGGCGGCGCGAATCTCTGCCCGTCTGACTGACATCTCTCAGTGGATGTCTGCACACCACCTGAAGATCAACCCTGACAAGACCGAGCTCCTGTTCCTACCAGGGAAAGGCTCCCCCACCCACGACCTGACTACCACCTTCAACAGCTCCGTGTTGGCCCCTACCCTGACTGAACCCCACTCAGGACCTGACCACCACCTCCAACAGCTCCGTGTTGGCCCCTACCCTGACTGAACCCCACTCAGGACCTGACCAC
Source organism: Liparis tanakae (assembly GCA_036178185.1). NCBI lineage: Eukaryota > Metazoa > Chordata > Actinopteri > Perciformes > Liparidae > Liparis > Liparis tanakae. The sequence goes on from CM070103.1 coordinate 1,370,470, forward strand.
CACCTCCAACAGCTCCGTGTTGGCCCCTACCCTGACTGCCAGGAGCCTCGGGGTGACACTAGACAGTCAACTCTCCCTGACGGCCAACATCGCTGAGACAGCGTTCCTGTAGGTACATGCTGCACATCTGGAGAACACGGCCTCTTCTTACCCAGAAGGCGGCGCAGGTTCTGGTCCAGACTCTGGTCATTTCGCGCCTCGACTACTGCAACTCCCTTCTGGCTGGTCTACCTGCTAAGGCCATCCGGCCTCTGCAGCTCATCCAGAATGCAGCAGCTCGACTGGTCTTCAGCCTCCCGAGGTTCACCCACACCACTCCACTCCTCCACCCACACCACTCCGCTCCTCCGCTCTCTTCACTGGCTACCGGTGGCGGCCCGCATCCGCTTCAAAACATTGGTTCTTGGTACCGTGCTCTGAACGGATCGGGCCCGTCTACATCCTGGATGTGGTCACACCGTACACCCCGGCACGTTCGCTCCGCTCGGCAACAGCCAACCGACTTGTGACTCCGTCACCTGGAGCTCATCACTACATCCGACTGTCTGCTGTCCTGCTCCTCAGTGGTGGAGCCAGCTCCCCACTGACATCAGGACAGCAGAAAGTCTCTACATCTTCCACCGAAAACTGAAAACGCACCTTTTCCGACTATATCTGGATTAATCACAGACTTGCACTTTAGTAGCACTTGAATGGCTCTTATTGTGGTACTTTTGTAGTTTGACTATGATGAGGAAATGTTACTTTCTGTATTCTTGTTGTTCTTAGTTTGTACTCTAGGTTGAAATGCACTTATTGTAAGTCTCTTTGGATAAAAGCGTCTGCTACATGACATGTGATGTAATGTAATGTAATGAGAGGAAAGGAGAGGAGAGAGGAGGAGAGGAGAGGAGAGGAGAGGAGAGGAGAGAGGAGGAGAGGAGAGGAGATGAGGAGACGAGAGGAGAGGAAAGGAGAGGAGAGAGGAGAGAGGAGAGGAGGAGGAGAGAGGAGAGAGAGGAGAGAGGAGGAGAGGGAGAGAGGAGAGAGGAGGAGAGGAGGAGGAGGGAGAGAGGAGAGAGAGAGAGGAGGAGGAGAGAGAGGAGCGAGAGGAGAGGAGAGGAGAGAGGAGGAGGAGGAGAGGAGAGAGAGGAGAGGAGAGGAGAGAGGAGGATCGAGGAGGAGAGGAGAGAGGAGGAGGAGAGGAGGAGAGGGAGAGGGGAGAGGGAGAGGAGAGGAGATGAGGAGAGGGGAGAGAGGAGGAGAGAGGAGGGGAGGAGAGGGGAGGAGGGAGGAGAGGAGAGGAGAGGAGAGGAGGGAGGAGAGGAGAGGAGGAGAGAGGAGAGGAGGAGAGAGGAGAGAGGAGGAGAGAGGAGAGGAGGAGAGAGGAGAGGAGAGGAGAGGAGAGAGGAGAGGAGGAGAGGAGAGAGGAGGAGAGGAGAGGAGATGAGGAGACAAGAGGAGAGGAAAGGAGAGGAGAGGAGAGGAGAGAAGAGGAGAGTCATCAACGTCCTGGGACCAACACACACGTGTTGAAGGAAACACACACACATATACACACATACACATATACACACACATACACATATACACACACACACACACACACATATACCCACACACATATATACACACACACATATACACACACATATACATATACACACACACACATTTATACACACACATATACACACACACACATTTCACACACACATTTATACACACATATACATGCACATATGCACACACACACATATACACACGCACATATACACACACATATACAGACACATATACACACACCTACACACACATATACACACACACACTCTTGGTCTATATTTGCTTCCCTTGAATGGATTTATTTTGACTCCTCGTCTATTGACTCCTCGTCCTTTAACTCCCCCTCCCTTGACTCCTCATCCCTTGACTCCTCATCCCTTGACTCTCCCTCCCTTGACTCCTCATCCATTGACTCCTCATCCCTTGACTCCTCATCCCTTGACTCCTCATCCCTTGACTCTCCCTCCCTTGACTCCTCATCCCTTGACTCTCCCTCCCTTGACTCCTCATCCTTTAACTCCCCCTCCCTGACTCCTCATCCCTTGACTCCTCATCCCTTGACTCCTCATCCCTTGACTCGGGCGGATAAACAAGCGTATCGGTTCTCGTCAGCCGGAGGAAAACAATAATCCGGGGTCTCGCTTCGTCGCCGGCCGTAAACGATCGCGGCAACCAGAACCAGTCAGCCCCCCGTGATTGGGGTGTCACCCCCCCATTATTGTTGCGCCTCCTGATTGATCCTCTCCCTCCCTCTCTCTCTATCTCTCTCTCTCTCTCTCTCTCTCTCTCTCTCTCTCAATCAGTCTCTCCTTCCACGGCCTGTCTTGTTTCATCTTTTCTTTTGTCTCACTCGTTCTCCAGCGTAATGAATGTTAAGGGGGGGGGGGGGGGGGGGTCTGGCCCGGTGAGACCTTCCAGGCTGCCCAGGCCTTATCTCCTCCTCCCTGTGGGGGGGGGGGGGGGGTACAGCTGTCCATCACTCTTCCTCCGGGTCCCGGCGAACACTTTTACTACCTTTTAAATTAGCCGCTGTCACCGGTAACCATGCCTCGCCGCCGCGCCGCCGCGCCGGACCAGATGTTTCGCTCCACTTCTTCTTCTTCTTCTTTCTTTTTTTTCCAGAGTTGCCGTAAATCTCTCCTCGGAGAGTGGGAGGGAAGACGAGAAACGGCCCGGAGGACGAGCGGCGCTCCCCTCCTCCCGTCTGTCGGCTCGCTCTCAGGCCGCTGGTACCTGGCGGGGATCTTCTTCCCGTTGAGCCGACAGGTAGAAGGTGAAAGGTGAAGGGAAAGGAGCCTAAACCAAGAAGTTCCTCTCCAGAAGTCGGTCTGGAGCCGCGCCAGGTTCCACTTGTTCTGCCAAAATAAGTTAGTAAACCGATTCTTTGGGAGAGGAGCTGTGACCCGGCTCTCTCCGGACGGACGCCCCCCTCCCGGTGCCCGTGGTTGGAGGCGGGTTCAGAGGTTATCCCACGCCGTGGCGTTGGGAGAATAACGTGTTGGTTGGCAGCGAACACGATGCACCGCCAACGGAGAGCCGCGAGGGTCAAAAACCTCCTTCAGCTCGGACGTGTTGCTGCAACCTCTGCACGTCCTGCAGGGGGCAGTGTTCGGGGGGCGTGGTTAAAGCGCCAACCGCCGCCATCAAAGCCTTATTATCTCCACGGAGAATTTCAACCTGGAGTGAATTAAACGAGAGAAAAGGGTTAAAACAAACCGAGTAATAACGCTCATCTGTATCTCCTTTCCTTCCTTATCCGTCCTATCTCCTTTCCTTGATCCTCCGCGGTCTCATCCTCTTCCCTCTCTCTCTCCCCCTCTCTCTCTCTCCTTCCCTCCCCCGCGTCCATTCATCCAATTAACAGCAGCCCCCTCGGTTGTGTGTAATTTGGACCAGAACACGGCGGTTGTGGATGTTATTAGAAGCGGCATCAATCAGTCCGGGGGACAGTAAGGAGACGTCCCTAATGCCCCGTCACACCGCGGCTCCCGTATTTACGACCCGGGGCCTCCGCTGCCCGGCTGGCATCCACCGCTCCATATATAATAAAATAAATCAAAACATAAGAGTTTTGTCTATTTGCAATTTCCTTTTCGGAGGTTCTTGGACTTTATGAAACCAGATGTTTCCGGTATCCTCCAGATTCTTTTCATCTGGCCCTTCTCCCCCCCCCCCCCTCTCTCTCTCTCTCTCTCTCTCTCTCTCTCTCTCTGTGTACTCGCTCTGCTTTTCTAAATGAATGTAAGCCCACAAGAAGAAGAGGGGAGGCTTATGAGAGAAGTGAGCCGTCCTCGCAGCCCGAGGAGCTCGTCTGGTTCGCATTGATAGAGAGGCACGAGGCCCCCAGCCGGCCGAGACGCTCTTCCTCTGCCGATATCCTGCCGCCACATCTCTGCCTCCTCGAGTGCAGAGATGCCCCCCCCACACACACACACACACACACACACACGCACACACACATTCCTCCCCCCTCTTTTCCTCTAATTGGAGGTGCTCGGGTTAAAAAAAGGAAAAAGTCCCGGTTATCGCAAAGCCGGCAGAAGAAGCACAATTCGGCGTGAGTGACTTGCATTTTCAAAACTCTTACACGTGTGTGTGTGTGTGTGTGTGTGTGTGTGTGTGTGTGTGTGTGTGTGTGTGTGTGTGTGTGTCATTATCTCATCGGTGCACATTCAAACGTTGACATGAGTCACACGGGAGGATACATTCCATTTGTCTTAATAGATTCTGGTTATATATACGGGACTTTGTCTCTGTGTGTGTGTGTGTGTGTGTGTGTGTGTGTGCGTGTGTGCGTGCGTGTGCGTGTGTGTGTGTGTGTGTGTGTGTGTGTGTGTGGCCTGTGCTCCTGGCCTCTGTTCCTTTTGACACGGCGTGCCGGGCCTCTCACTCACAATAAACACGCATCGTTACGGCTTCTCCTCCAGCTCCAGGTCCGGGTTTGATCCCGAGCAGAACACACACACACACACACACACACACACACACACACACACACACACGTCCTCCCGGGGTCTTGAAACCTGACATGCGCGCCCTGCACAGTGTCACCCTGGACGTGCGTCGGAGAGCTCGGTGCCGAGGAACCCGACGGAGAACCCCGGGTACAGGAACCCCGATAGAAGAGGAGCTCCGCCGTGTTCTCTCCATCTTCTGGACCGCCCAGGAGGAGGGGAGGAGAACGGACTTTGATTAGGAACGAAGGAAACGCGTCCTGACAAAAGTGTAACCGCTGACGACCAACAGCGCTACGCCTACCGCTGGAACACACGAGTCCAATTACGGCCGTCCTCGTTAACGTGACAGGATGTCAAACAAGCGCTTCCTGTTAACGGCCTCTTATCTTAATTGGTCTGGTCTCCCGTGACGACGGCCGCGGCCCGGCGGGGTCTGCCTCTCGTCTGGCTCGGCCTCGCTTTGTCACCGAGGGAAGCGCTGGGGAAACGTCTCGACTCGTCCGCCCCGAAGTCAAACATCGGGAGTTTAGGCGTTGGAGGCGAATCATCGGCAGACGGGCGGAGGCTGAACCCAGCGCCGTCACTCAGACGCTTAAGCCCCGCCTCCTCTTTGGGTTTCTTCACCGTGGCTCTTAATAAAACCCAAATGCAATCTCCCTCTAACCCCAATGAGATGGGGGGGGGGCTCTGCTCTCTCACAATGCACTATTCATGCTTTTTATTAATCTGCTTTCTCCTGCAGCCGTTTTTTCAAATGACTTCTTTTGTTTACTCATGAATATTTGTCTGAGAGAGAGAGAGGGAGGGAGAGAGAGAGAGAGAGGGAGAGGGGGACAGAAGGAAAAGGGAGGCAACACAAATAATAAATAAACGGCGGCCGTAAGTGCAGGAATGGCCCGGTGGCGCTCCATCTGCGGCTAATTTGTGGCGAGGAAGTCTAGTATCTCATCCCGGGTAATCTAACCTCGGAGGTGTTTTACAGGCCGCCCCCCCGGCCCCCAAATAGGTCACTTAGGCAGGCTTAGCGGGCGAGGCCGGCCCGGTGCGAGGGCCCGGCCCCCGGGGACCACCTTGCCGCGCTAATTGGTGGTTATGGCGCCGGGTTTTTACCGCCGGTGAACACAAGTCGGCCCATCTAATGTCACATTCAGGACTACGGCCAGCAGCCGGACGAGGCTCATTAACATGCTGCTAATTACACGGCGCCGCGCGGGGACACGCACGTCATCGGGTTGTTTTTGGGGGAGGGGGGGCATATTTGCAGCGCAAAAAGAGGGAGGGGGGGAGTGATGATATTAGGCAGTCTACAAAAGGTCCCCAGCATTAGGCTAATCTGTCACCCATTTCCATTTTTCCTCAGATGCGAGAGAGAGAGAGAGAGAGAGAGAGAGAGAGGGAGAGAGAAAGAGAGTGGGGGGGGGGTAATGAAAAGGGCCTAAATGACAGTGGGCTGACGGTGGGATTGGCTGGTAAACGACTGCCGAGCGGCAAAGGAGAGGCTCCCAGTCGCCTGATTAATTCCACTCTGTGGCCGCGGAGAGGAGGGGAGAGGAGGAAAGAGGAGAGGAGAGAGGAGAGGAGAGGAGAGGAGAGGAGGAGAGGAGAGGAGGGGAGAGGAGAGGAGGAGGAGAGAGGAGGAGAGGAGAGGAGAGGAGAGGAGAGGAGGGAGGAGGAGAGGAGAGAGGAGAGGAGAGGAGAGAGAGAGGAGAGGAGAGGAGAGGAGAGGAGAGGAGAGGAGAGGAGAGGAGGGAGAGGAGAGGGAGAGGAGAGGAGAGGAGAGGAGGGGAGAGGAGAGGAGCCCAGAGGATTTTCTTTTTGAGAGATGGTTAGAGGAGCTTTGTAAGAAATCCTCTCTGCTGTTCTGACTCTCTCTCTCTCTCTCTTTGTGACTGTACCTCAGTATCTCTCTACCCCCATCTCGCTCCCTCTGCAGCGGCTTTAAGTCGGGTCAGATATGAATATGTCGCAGCTCTTAATCCCAGATGCTCCACAAACCTCACCGAGTGCTCCGCCTTGTTTCTTTATCTGATGCTCCACAGTGTGAGCCCCCCCCCCCACAGCCCCTCCCTCTTCTGTTTTCTGCATAATATAAATTAGGAGAGCGTGACGTCATCAGAGTGACGTGTCTGCGTTACAGGTACAGGCCTCACACTGCAGCGGGGGACCAGTGAGGATCAAAGATCAAAACGTGTTTTCTTTTATTTCTCTGACTGTTTTTACCAAATTTACCAAACAATGTTGTGTTATTAGCTTTCACACATCTCTCTTTCTCCACTGGGATACAATGGGGTGGGGGGGGTCTCGTCCCCTGATCTTACACAGACCTCACTGCATCGGAACTACTTTCCTCCCAAGAAGTAGTCCCTGAGGGCTTCAAGTCGCTTCAGGAACAACGAGCGCCCCAGAACAACACCCGGTGACGACTTCTCTTCACTTCTGTGTCGAGCGTTCAACGTCGACCAATCGGATCAGCTCAACGGGCTTAAAGAGACAGAACACAGGTGAGCGCTGGAGAAGTTGTGTTTTTAGAACATAAAGCTCGTAAAGGAGCGTGAACCTGACGCGGAGCGCGCTGCGTCTCCTTAGGCGTGCCGTCCTGCCGCTGATTGCCTCGTTCTCTTCACCTGGGCCTCACGCCCGTCTCACCTGCCTCTGATCGGCTCGTTAGTCCCTCGTTCTCTCCAGCTGTGCAGCTCCCTCACTTCCACTCGTCCTCTGCCAGGTTGTCTTGTGTGTTATTGCCCAGCTCTCCAGTACATTCGTACCCTTCACCTGTGATCTGCCTGTTTTGACCCGACTTAAACTTAAGAGTTTCGCCGGCCCCCTTTTTGGATTTGTTGAGTCTGAGATCGATTGCTTTAGTCTCGTTGATGAATAACTTGTGGAGTTTTTAAAAGACTAAGATGGGTGTTCTTACATTGTTTATTGTGCACTTTAAGATGTAATAGTATATCGATATACCTGATCTACATAGTGGTCTTGATTTTGAGTCTGAGATCGATTGCTTTAGTCTCGTGGATGGATAACTTGTGGAGTGTTTAAAAGAGTACGTTGGGGGGTTCTTGCATTGTTTATTGTGCAGTTTAACATTGGTTTGTACAACAAATATTGCAGTAAAGTTCTTGCAGAGTTTAAAAACATCATTTGTGAGTATTTCCTCTCCAGAATGTGTAGCACATTACTCAGGAACACTTGAGAGGATCGTCTCTTGTTGTTGTCATTTGGGCGAACCACCATTTAACCCTGTGCCTGTGGACGTGCTCCTGCACACACACACACACACACACACACACACACACACACACACACACACACACACACACACACACACACACACACACACATTCTCATTTGTGTCCATTACACAGTCCCATTCATGTCCCAGACGGAGCAGGTTAGGCCTGGAAGAGGTCGCCCGTCTCCCCCGGTTACCGCCTCCCTCCTCGCCGGTGAATAATACATGCGGCGCCCTGCACTGAAGGCCGTAACCGAACTGTTAAAATATTGATCTTGTCCAATCATAATGAAGAGAAATTACTGAGAGCGATCCATCACCGCGAGCCGAGTGCCCCCCCCGTCTGCGTAGCGCCACATTATGGCTCAATAATAATAAAGATGATATCTCTCTCTCGCGCCGCAATTGCCGCTGTGTGCGCGGGGCGAATAGGTAGTGTGTTGTCATGCAAATTAGGCGACAACAAATCCATAACGCCACTAAATATATTTGGGGGGGGGGGGGGGGGGGGGGATTAGGCCTCTCGCTCATCTGTGGAGAGGAATAAATACTCCTCAATATTTGCCAGCGCTCGCTCATCTCTGCTCTCAGGAATCCAAATGGTGCGTGACATTTGGGGTGTGTGTGTATGTGTTTGTGCGTGTGTGCGTGTGTGCATGTGTGGGTGTGTAATTGTGTGGAGAGAATTTGCGAGTAATTCTTCACACTGCATGAAGATGTTGTCTTGTCACGCAGCCACAAAACCGCTGTGCGTCTTTGTGTGTCTTTGTGTGTCTGTGTGAATGAGTGTGTGTCTTTGTGGGCATGAGTGTGTGTGTGTGTGTGTGAAGTGGGATTATTTTTTACACGTGTGTGAGTCCAGATTGTGTATAACTTCTTACTGAATATGACGTGTGCGCTATATGTATATGTTTATTTATATATATGTAATTATTTATATATATATATATATATATATATATATAATTATATTTGATCTGAATAGCTGTGTTTTTGAGTATTTTTTTTTTGAGCTGAGTATTTGTGACACAGATACACATATATATATGTGTGTGTGTCTGTGTAAATATATATATATATATATGTGTGTGTGTAAATATATATATATATATACATGTATATGTGTGTGTGTATATATATATATATATATATATATATATATATATATATATATATATATATATATTGTCCATTAATAGCACCTAAAGGTGAACACACAAGCCGCCTTGCGAGACGCTCCCACACTTAATGAGTTCTTAAATATTAGAAGCGGCGTCCGTCGGCGGCGCCGCGCTGAGCTCTTAATTTACCAAGCAATTAGTCGCGGGCGCTCATTTATCAGCTGAGAGCCCCGTCACTTTTTATTAATCGATGCCGCGGAAAAAACGGCGATGGTTGAAATTAATATGCGCGCAAGCGGAGGTCACGGCGTTACACCGGAGACGCGTGGAGGCGCCCGGCGGGACCGCGGCGAGGGGCGGAGCTTAGAGGCTCCTCTACGACCATCTGGTGGTGGAAAATAAACCAAAAATACAATTCTAGTTTTAACCTCACCGCTCCGGTGACCCCCCTCTACCGGGATATCACTTATTATTCATAAAGACGAGGGGATGAGTCTAAAAGAGTTTTCATGGAGAGCGTGGTCTCCATCCCGTTAGCCTCTTACGGCGGCGTGCTAACGTTAGCGTAACGTCCTCTGAGACACGTTTTCTCATTAGCGACCATTTTTCATCGTCACAATAATAAACCGGCGGCTTTCGACACGCCTCCCGCTGACGACCTGCGCCACGTAGTACCGGTATAGATTTAATTAAATTCACTTTGACTAAACTTTTGACTTTACTTTATTTTACTATAAGAACGATGAGGAGCTCTCCAACGGTCGTGTGGATGGATCTGGATTTTCATTCCTCCACATTCCCACCATCGCCCCCCCCCCCCTCCCCCGGCCCCCCTGGGTGCCCCTGATCCACGACCCCCGTGGGTGTCAGCATTGGGCCGGGGTGCAGCAGCTAACTCGCTGCCATTCCTCATCCCGACAGTCCGGAAAGCACCGGGGCAAAAATATTCTGTCTCCCTGAGCGGCCGCTAATAAATTGTCCTTTCATCGGCAGCGCAAGATACATTTTGCCTTCTCTCTCTCTCTCTCTCTCCTCCCTCACTCCGCGCCTCACACTCGCTCTACTCAACACGCTGCAGGAGAGAGAGAAAGAGGGGGGGGGGGGGCAGCCGTAAAGAGAGAGGGATATTATCGCCCGATCCTCCCGTCTCCGTCCTCGCCGCCACGCGGGCGCCGCTTCCGCTTTGTAATTGCGCAATTAGCTCCACGGCCCGCTTTTCATACATCACGAATGGCGAGCCGGCGCTATTAAAGCGTGCGGCGGCGCTCGGCGGCGAGGCCGCGGCGCTCGGCTAGCCGAGGTGCATTAAGGCCGGCGTTTTGTAAAATGCGAGCCAATTTATCATGATCTGTTTTTTCCCGCTCCCACCCACCGCCAACGCCCCGACCGCCGCGACTTTGAGCCTGACCTTGTGTGTGTGTGTGTGTGTGTGTGTGCGTGTGTGTGTGAGGTTCAATTTGCCTCACTGTTACTCGCTTGTATAATTCCAGGCGGCTGGCTCGGCACACACACACACACACACACACACACACACACACACACACACACACACACCGGCGTAACCGTGCACGTGCTCTTGTGCACGGTTACGCACACCTCCACAAAAAAACACGGCGGGCCACTGATTGCTCCCGCCGCCACTTTGGCTTCCTCTGTCCTTCCCTCCTCGCTCCCTTCCCTCCCCGAGTGGACTCCTCGGGTTTATCTGCCGCGGCTAAACGGCGTTCATTTGTGAGATGGCGAGCGGTGTAACACGGGTAATTCCTGCTCGCCAATTTCCAGCTCTCTCTCTCTCTCTCTCGCCCACCTTTAGCCGCCATAAGCAGTGCATTAAGTGAGTGAGGCAAATCCTGCTCTCTCTCTCTCTCTCTATCTCTCTCTCTCTCCTCCTTCACCCACTCGTCATCTTCCCTTTTCCACGGTTGCTGCTGTGAAGATTTACAACGTGGCGCCTAGATTCACTCAGCCATCCCCTTTCTCTCTCTCTCTCTCCCTCTCTCTCTCTCTCTCTCTCTCTCCCTCTCTCTCTCTTCCTTTCATTTCTCCGGGCCGGTGGAAGCTGAAGATGACACCCTGAGCTCATCAGAACCCCGCCGGCTTTTTTCTTCTTTCTGCCCCCGAGAGCCGCCGTGAGCTGAGATACCTGCTCCACCCCCTGCAGGGAGAGGCTGAGCTAGAGGGGGGAGGGGGGAGGGGGGGGAGAGAGAGAGGGGGGGGGGCTGGATGAAGGGATTTTTGAAGAGTCAGAGTGGTTTTGAGGCCGGCGGTGCAGTCAGGTGGACTCACTCGGCTTTATCCACCAAAACCTGAGAGCATACCATGAGTTTGTGTTGCTTTGGCTTCACCAGGAGGAGGAGGAGGAGGAGGAGGAGGAGGAGGAGGAGGAGGAGGAGGAGGAGGAGGAGGAGCGGTGTGCAAAGCGCCGGAGGCAAGAGGAGGGCTCTTCCTCCCTCCTGCCTGTCGCTCTCTCACTCCGGTCACCACTCCTCTTCCTCCTCTTTTTATCCTCCACCGTGTTCTCCGAGCTCCTCCTGAAGATGGAGGGGAAGAACCGGCGCCCATCCCCCCCCTCCCTCCCCCTCCCCCTCTCGGCGTTAATGCATCCAACACCCACTTGTTGTTGAGCGCTCCACAAGAGAGCAATCATCGTGTTGTTGTTGTTTAGAGTGCTAACTTTGTTTTTGGAGGGCTTGCCCCCCCGAAAAATCCCATTTTGATGCTAAGTGGCCAACGAGCGAGGTCAGCGCCGCAGAGCGGACTGAACCATTCCCCCTCGTGGGGGGGGGGGGCATCCAGCCGCTTCACGCGGGAGAACGCGATGTGTTGTTGGGGGCCGATCGCTATCATCATATGATTTCAATGTTTTTGTTGGTATTCCAGATCTTACAACGTGAAAACACACACACGCACACACACACACGCACACACACACACACACACGCACACACAACTTCAAACCTTCTTTACCTGCAACAAACGCAACAAACACAGAAAGTGACACGGCAGATAATTGAAATGTATTCCCAATTATACCACACAACAAACACCCCTCCTGTGTGTGTGTGTGTGTGTGTCTGTGTGTGTGTGTGTGTGTGTGTGTGTGTGTGTGTGTGTGTGTGTGTGTGTGTGGGTGGGAGTGTCCGTCCCTCCTCACCACGCATGGCTAGTTTTTA
>CM070103.1:1387500-1397500 GCA_036178185.1 Liparis tanakae
TGTGAGGCGCGGCGCCGTGTGTGAAATCACTCGATTACGTCTAATGAGCGCCGCGGGCGCGTCCGCCATCGGGACGCCGCGAAGAAGAAAAACCGTCCGCGCGTCCTCCGCCCTCGTTAGCGGCGAGGAGCAACGGCGAGGCCTTCCTGGGCGGCGACACGGCGAGCTTCTCCGTCTCCTGAGGGATCGCGCCCACGCGCCTAACGGGCGCCGCACGGGCCGCGCCACGCGTCCCTAATTCACTACTAATTGAACGGTCGTTAGCCGCCACGGGCCTTGGCACTGGAGCCCGTGTGTGTGTGTGTGTGTGTGTGTGTGTGTGTGCGTGGGTTCGTACGAGCGCCCGCGCCGTCAAATGGCCCCGGCGCCGTTCGGCGGCGGCGAGATCATTAATCCGCCACGCCTCCGTCGCCACACGGCTTATTTAGATGTTTTTGTAACGAGCGCCCGCTCCAGCGGGTAAACAGCGAGACCTCGTCACAGCATCTTTGATGTCAAATGATGTGAGGGGAGGAGGAGGAGGAGGAGGAGGAGGAGGAGGAGGAGGAGGAGGAGGAGGAGGAGAGCAGGTCTCATGGAGGAGGAGAGGATGCTTAGAGGAGCGGCGAAGATGAGGAGGAATCGCTCCTGGGTCGAGTGTCTGCTGGTGATTTCCTGTCACACACACACACACACACACACACACAAACACACACACAGGGAGGTGTGAAGAAACTTAAGTTGGATGTGTATGCGTGTGTGTATGTGTGTGCGTGCGCATGTGTATATGTGTGTGTGCGTGTGCGTGTGCATGTGTGCGTGAGCATGTGTGCGTGTGTATATGTGCGTGTGTGTGTGTGTGTGTGCGTGTGTGTGTGTGTGTGTGCGTGTGTGTATGTGTATGTGTATGTGTATGTGTATGTGTGTGTGTGTGTGTGTGTGTGTGTGTGTGTGTGTGTGCGCGCTCTGGCTCCGTTCCGCTCAGACTCTGGAGCCCCGAGGTACGACTAAAGCTCTCTCGTATCCCCAATGAACGGTTTAGTGTTCAGACGCCTTTTAATTGGGGCGTGTGACGTTGTTATTGATCGGGGGGGCGGAGCGTCGGCCCAACTGTCGGTTTATAAGCGTCTTCGTCGGCGGACGGAGCGACGAAGACGCTGAACCACGCAGTGAGGGTCGTATTCACGCGTCATCTCCACAGACGTCGGAGACTTGGTGCATAACAGGCTCTCAAAATGGCTGCAGGTCGCGTGCCGCGGTGCATTGTGGGCCGTGCCGGTCATTCCGATCACGGCGGTGAGGAAGACTTGGAGTGTCCGTTCTCCCTCCTCTAATGTGAAATGAGTTTCTTCCCTCTCTGGTTTAATCGGAGGCCGTGCCGAGTGGCTCTCCTCCTCCAATCACCCCCCCCCCCCTCGTCCCTTTCGAGTGTTTTCACTTCGTCCACTTGCATCCTTCCTTCGCCGTCTTCCCCTGTCTCCTTGCCCCCCCCCCCCCCCAGGGTGACATCTTGACAGTTTCCTGTTAGCATGATGAGATGTTATTATGTAAATGTCCTCTGGATGATACTGTCCTAGAGTCCGGTGGACGGCTGTTGGCGTGATGGCCACCGCTTTCATGATTGCAAGGGGAGAATGAAGAGAGAGGGAGGGGGGGGGGTCTGTTTACTGCACAGGACGACCCCCTACGGAAAACCCAGCGCTCTCCTCTCCTCACGACTTTGAGCTGAAGGTGAAGAAGTTGCCGGTCTTCAGGCTTCAGGAACGTTTGTTGTTGTGTTCATTTTCTATTTGAAGGTCTGGCTCATGTAAACCCGATGATGTCATCGGGATGAGGATGAGGATGAGGAGTTCTTCTTCATCATCTCGACACCAGTCAGTGTTAACGAGCCAATCGGTGGCGTCCGAAATCCAACGCTGCAACTTTAGTTTTTATTGGAGTGTCAGTAAAAAGTGAAACTTCTCCAAGTGTGTGTGTGTGTCTGTGTGTGTGTGTGTGTGTGTGTGTGTGTGTGTTTCATGAGTGTATGATGAGACACCTCGGTAACGAGGGTATCGCTGCTCGGAGCCTTTTTTAATTGATTTTGTGTGAATAAAATGTGGGCGGGCCTTCAGCAGAGGATGTGCATCAAAGTGCAATCTAGTGTGTCCTCATCAATGTGTGTGTGTGTGTGTGTGTGTGTGTGTGTGTGTGTGTGTGTGTGTGTGTGCGCCTTTAAAACTTGTGTGTAGGCTGGTGTGGTTGCAGTGACTCACTGCCTGACCTCGCCGCTGCCCACACACACACACACACACACACACACGAGCCCGCCGCTAGCTTTGTGTTCCTCGTCAGCCGACCTTTGACCCCTGCCAGCAGCCTCTCCGACGCGGCTCTGCGCCGCATTAACCTGCCACCTCCTCCGGTTCCAGGCGCCGTCATCCCGTCCGCCTAACAACCGCCCGATGCGCCCGCCTCCCCGCCATCACACGTGTTGCAGTAATGCATGCGCCCTCACGCCTTCGGACCGCCGCGCGGCACGCCGTCGCCGGGGAGATCAGAGAAGAAGAGGTGGGTGTGTGTGTGTGTGAGGGGGGGGGGGGTGTTGGTGTGTGTTCATATTCTTCACTTCATTGGCGCTCATTATTCTCCAGCATGGATGTGGTGTCCATGTGTGATTCATCCACAAGCACCTGGCTGGGGGAAACCACCCTGCACACACACACACACACACACACACACACACACTCTGTGTACAACATGTTATACAATATGTGTTGTTTTCACCAGCTGATGACTTCACTTACATGATGGAGGTGTTTTTATTTCCCTTTATTCCACACGCATGTTGTTAATATGAGACGCCAGAAGAAGAAGAAACAAAGATGGCGCCGCGTGTGACGCCGTAGTTTAGCGTGAACATCGATTTATTTTATTTTTTTCCCCATTGTGACTTTTAGGAGAAGAACACAACAAATCAATCCGATAAACTTGACGGTAATACAAACAAGCAATCAAAGCCAACACAACTTTAGGCCGACGCCTCACAATCACGCCACTCACCTGCCTCCCCCCCCCCCCCCCCACACACACACACACACACACACACACACGCGCGTTCTGCCAGCCAGACCAGTGTTTATGAAGACGCCCGCCCGCCTATCTCTCCCCGACCGCGGGCGAATGATTTCCCTGAGTGTGTAACTATCATGTCACCATGTTGTCATTACGGTGATTGCCGGCGGCCTGATAACCTCCCCGCGGTGATTTGTGCCATTGAGGAGTCGTTTCATTTCTCTCTTTCTCCACATACCCTCATCTTGATTGCGGCGGCGGCGGCGGAGGACGAGATCTCTCTCTCTCTCTCTCTCTCCGCCGGCCGAGGGGGGGGGGGGGGGGGGCGCAAACTCCATCACCTTCCGGCCCGCCTCCTCCATCCTCCGCGTTCCCTCTTTTCTCCTCTCCACTGAAAGCATCGGCACATCTCCCGGCTTCGTGTTTATTGATAGAGGAATCAGCTCCCTCTCCCTTTTCTCTCCCTCTTTTCCTTTGTTTTCTCCCTCTTTGAATCCCCCCCCCCTCCACCCACACTCACGTAAGTTGTCATTTGTTGCCCATTGTCTCGCTGGTATTTAGCGGCGGGGAGATTAGGCAGCTGTGAATGGACTGCAGCTGTCTGTGCTGGATTAGGGGAGTTTAATCAAAGTATTTTCTAATGCGCCTGGTAATGATGATCCATAGGGACGGAGGCTCTTTAACAGATAATGATAGCGAGGCGGGCTGCCGGAGCCGCCGCCGTCTCACTGCGGCTCGGAGAGTGAGCTGTGACAGCCGCTTAGCCGAAGAGTTCCTTCAGCGGGATGTCAGAGCGTCGGGAGTCGCTTCACAGCGTCCGTACGGTCACGGAGACCTGGGAAAGTCATGCGAAGTGGTTATTTCTAGGCCTGGAAAAAGTCCTTGGAGAGAAAAAATCACAAAAGTTTTGTAAAAGTCATGGAAATGTGTTTATATTCATGTTTATTCACACTTTAAATGCTTTTTAAAGAACCTCATTGGTCGTGTGGATGAACCTGTTTATTGGTCATGTGGATGAACCTGTTCATTGGTCATGTGGATGAACCTGTCCATCGGTCACCATGGTGATGAACCTGTTCATTGGTCATGAGGATGAACCTGTTCATTGGTCATGTGGATGAACCTGTTCATTGGTCGTGTGGATGAACCTGTTCATTGGTCATGTGGATGAACCTGTTCATTGGTCATGTGGATGAACCTGTCCATCGGTCACCATGGTGATGAACCTGTTCATTGGTCATGTGGATGAACCTGTTCATTGGTCATGTGGATGAACCTGTTCACTGGTCATGAGGATGAACCTGTTCATTGGTCATGAGGATGAACCTGTTCATTGGTCATGTGGATGAACCTGTTCATTGGTCACCATGGTGATGAACCTGTTCATTGGTCATGTGGATGAACCTGTTCATTGGTCATGAGGATGAACCTGTTCATTGGTCATGTGGATGAACCTGTCCATCGGTCACCATGGTGATGAACCTGTTCATTGGTCATGTGGATGAACCTGTTCATTGGTCATGTGGATGAACCTGTTCATTGGTCATGAGGATGAACCTGTTCATTGGTTGTGTGATGAACCTGTTCATTGGTCGTGTGGATGAACCTGTTCATTGGTCATGAGGATGAACCTGTTCATTGGTTGTGTGATGAACCTGTTCATTGGTCGTGTGGATGAACCTGTTCATTGGTCATGAGGATGAACCTGTCCATTGGTCACCATGTGGATGAATCTGTTCATTGGTCACCATGTGGATGAACCTGTTCATTGGTCATGTGGATGAACCTGTTCATTGGTCATGTGATGAACCTGTTCATTGGTCATGTGGATGAACCTGTTCATTGGTCACCATGGTGATGAACCTGTTCATTGGTCATGTGGATGAACCTGTTCATTGGTCATGTGGATGAACCTGTTCACTGGTCATGAGGATGAACCTGTTCATTGGTCATGAGGATGAATCTGTTCATTGGTCATGTGGATGAACCTGTTCATTGGTCACCATGGTGATGAACCTGTTCATTGGTCATGTGGATGAACCTGTTCATTGGTCATGAGGATGAACCTGTTCATTGGTCATGTGGATGAACCTGTCCATCGGTCACCATGGTGATGAACCTGTTCATTGGTCATGTGGATGAACCTGTTCATTGGTCATGTGGATGAACCTGTTCATTGGTCATGAGGATGAACCTGTTCATTGATTGTGTGATGAACCTGTTCATTGGTCGTGTGGATGAACCTGTTCATTGGTCATGAGGATGAACCTGTTCATTGGTTGTGTGATGAACCTGTTCATTGGTCGTGTGGATGAACCTGTTCATTGGTCATGTGGATGAACCTGTTCATTGGTCACCATGGTGATGAACCTGTTCATTGGTCATGTGGATGAACCTGTTCATTGGTCATGTGGATGAACCCTGCTTTATGATGGGTCTCTTCCAGTTCTACCCAGCTGTTGTCCTTGTGCACGTGTCTTTACTCACAGCCTCGCCCACAGGAGGCCTTTAGTCAGCAAAAAGTCGTTCATTAAATCAGAAACAATGTTTTTAACGTCTCCAGAGTCGTCCTGCTAACTTCATGAATACTAGTTGACGCTCGTGCCAAAAACATGAAGCAAACTTTTTAAGTTCAACGCATTTCCCTGCGACCCCCCGCGTCACCCTCTCCCCACCGGGCGGCGCCGAGGGCGCGCAGGAAAACAACATGTAACTATTTTAATGAAGCCGTCTGGATCCTGGGAAGATCGGGATGATATTTACAAACGGGCAACAGCGTGAAGCTCTTTTTTTGAACTGAATCCCAGAAGCCCCGGGGTGGAGGAGGGAGCCGAGCCAAGACGACGGAGCAACACTTAATAACGATGTCTGTGTATTCTGTTGTGAATAGAAGTTACACAATAAGACCCTGATTGTGAATATGAGGGTCCAGAGGGGTCCATTTGGCGAGAATTAACTGTAATGTGAATTATGTGCGTTTGTCAGCTGAATTTGCAAAGTTTAAAACATGCAAATGAAGAAAAAAATGATTTTTGTGCCTTTTTGAAAGGATCTTTGCCAGTTTTCCCGGTGGTTTAGATTCCAGCGTTCTCTTTCCAGGAAATTAATCAAAAAAATCGACTTTTTAAGAACTCGACACAATTTTCTTCAAAAACTCAAACGAGAGCAAATCGCCAAGCCGACGTCGCAATGTCCCAAAACGGCGTAACTCGTTCCAGGAGACGGAATAAAAAACCTGTGAAGAAATGAATGTTCTCGCTGATTTCAAAAACTAAAACAGGAAATTCTCTCTCGGTCGCATCTGGAGAAAGAACGGCGGCATTTCTTCCCGGTTTTTTTTCCGAGAGCCCTCCGTCTTAAAGCGGTCGTGGTCGCCGTCGCCGTGTGGCGGGCGCCGGCAGACGACGCTCCTAAAACACAACGCGAATATTATGACTCTTTATTTGGATGAGCGGCGCTGAAATGCCACTTGGCCACTTCTATTAATAGACGCGTCTGCCTCTTCAAGGACACTCGGCGGCGCCGCTGGTAAACTCTCCGTGGAGAACGGCGGTTCGCTTTGAAATTGAGTTTTTTTACTTTTCTTTGTTGTTGTTGTTTTTAGTTTTTCAGGCCGGGTCAGAAGCTGGAAGTCGTGCCTCAGGACCTGCGCGGGCAGATCTGCCTAGCAACTGGAATCGGCCCGCGGCTCACAGGGTTCCTACGGTCGTGGGAAACCTGGAAAAGTTCTGGAATTTGTCAAATGGTTATTTCCAAGCCAGGAAAAAAAAAACTCCAATGTTTTGGAAAAGTCCTGGAAAAGTCAAAAGTGCATTTAGGCTGAGGTTTAAATAAAGAAAATGCTTTTAAAAGAATGACGTTTAAAAATATAAGCCGGCATACGCTCTATAATACTCGGGGGGAGAGAGAGAGAGAGAGAGAGAGAGGGGGGAGGGAGGGAGAGTGAGGGGGAGAGAGGGGGGGTAGTCTGGGAGGGAGGGAGGGAGAGAGAGAGAGTTGGGGAGAGAGTCTTTTTCAACTCCAATGCTGCCTCCCAAATAATGAAAAGAGGGAGAGAGAGAGAGGGGAAAGAATCAGAGATGAAGGGAAAGCCGCCGCTCCTCACTTCCTTCCCTCCTCCCTCCCTCCCTCCCTCCCTCCCTCCCTCCCTCCCATATGCATGGAGGCCTCATGCTGCTCAAGACAGATGCTGGGGGAAACAGCGAGGCATGTTGCTACTGTGGCTTGTTTCTCAATCAGAGGCTTAACTCTCTCACACACACACACACACACACACACACACGGTCTCTTGGCACCCAGAGAGCGCGTGCACACACACACTCACGCGGTATCCGTGGAGATGTGAGATTACGCTGCCGCTCCACCTGTTCTCCTCCAGGTGCCTGTGATAATGACTTCACCTCCTCTGACGCGGCGGAGCGTTTCATCGCGCCGCCGCATTCCTCTCCCCTCTATTTTTATCCGCGGACTGTTTGTCTATTCTGCAGTTCTATCTCTCCCCCCCTCTCCCCCCCTCTCCCCCCTCTCCACCCCGAGATGCCGCCAGATGGTCAAGGGTCAAAAGGTCACCGTGCGGCTTTTGATGTAACGGACGCCTGTTAGAGGGTCAGCCCGTGCGTTCGATAAGCCGGAGACCTGGCGAGCGCGGGGAATTGATTCGGTCTTCGGCGGCACGCCGCTGTGACCCCCCCCCCCCCCCCCCCCCTTCTGTGGCTCCCCCCCACCCCTGTTATCCGTAACAGCTATCGACGCTAATCAGGAAGTCGGTCACAACACCGGCTCTCGCTTTGAGAAGTGGTGGAGCAGGTGTGTGTGTGTGTGTGTGTGTGTGTGTGCGTGTGTGTGTGTGTGTGTGCGTGTGTGTGTGTGTGGTGACCTGGTGGGACCCTGTGATGGTCCAGGAAGCTCCTCCTTTGGCGTTGAGGTCCTCGCCACATTCTCAAGTGACCCCGGCGTCCGATCCGCCCTGAATAGAACGAGACCAAAAAAAAGACGTGTTGCGTCGGCGGGAGTTTTCAAAAATAATGTCGACCGGTTCTCTCTCTCTCTCTCTCTCTCTCTCTCTCTCTCTCTCTCTCTCTGCACTTACTTGTGACTCTGGGCTCGTCTGCGCTGATGGATGATATCACCGTCGCCGGCTGCGAGTGCACTCGTGAACCAGAGAAAAAAGGGAAAAAAAACTTTTTTTGGGTTGCGAGCCGCGGCGCGTTGATGATATACATTATAGGACTAAGTGTGTGTGGAGTATGAATGTGGTGCTGCCTCATTACTGCAGGATTACATGTGCATCCATCGGCCGGGGAGGAGGAGGAGGAGGAGGAGGAGGAGGAGGGAGGGGGTTCAATCACTCCCCCTCCTCCTCTCCTCCTCTAATTCACAGAATTTCTCTCCGTCTCCCGACACCTCACACACACTCGTTCTCTCAAGCACAAAAACATTCACGCTCTCAGTCGCAGGTATTTCCTCCGACACACACACACACACACACACACACACACACACACACACACACACATGCTCTGCAGAGCGAGGCTGAAGGCCACTCGGTGACAAAAGGGGAGCATTTTGTGCCGTTGACATGATCCCCCCCCCACACACACACACACACACACACACACACAGTGGCCGAGGGCCCACAAAGCCGGGCCCTGAATGGGGGTCAGCTGCAGCGCGGCCCCCGGGGGCCTCCCGCCGAGTCTTTTAATGAATGTCATTTTCTTGCATTAACCACCCGATTGTTGGGTAATGGCCTCCCAACAATAACATTTAACCAATTCCCCTGTCTTTTGGGCCGGCTCATTTGGGCCACAGCAGGGGGCGGTAATTGATTGTGTAATTCCAATCGGAGCTGTAAACAGATTGGAGGTTCCTTCAGAGCCCCCCCCCCCCCCCCCCCCCAGCACCAGATTACATCAAAGATTCCTAAAAAGCAAACTGTAAAACACACATGGAGGGAAAGTTTCTTTAGTCTTCATCTTCAATGCAAAAACAACAACAACAACAACGTGGCTTGTCCGTGACCCGGCTCTGTTGTGTGCCAACACGTTCCACTGCTCTTCTTCTCTTACCCCCCCCCCCTCCCCCCCTCCCTCCCTCCGCCGCTCTCCTTCTTTCTCACATTGATTGTGTTCCTCTCTCTTCGTCTCAGGAGGAGGAGGAGGAGGAGGAGGAGGAGGTGAGGGGGTTAACTGCACTCGCCAATTTAGATTTACTGTGAGACAAACACTGGTAGGGGGGGGGGGGGGGCATGTTGTCTCCATGGAGATAAGGGAAAAAGCGTCACATTGTGCGTGCACATGCTCGGAGTTCAACTTATTGTCACCACAAAGCTATTTATTTACTAATTGGTGTTCACGGAGAATGGTGTGTGTGTGTGTGTGTGTGTGTGTGTGTGTGTGTGTGTGTGTGTGTGTGTGTGTGTTACACACATTTAGGACCTCTTGGTCTGAGACGTTCTTCTTCCCAGTGTTTCCTCCGTGTGCACCTCCTCTCACCTCGACGGGGGCGGAGCCAAACACACCGGCAGACACACGGAGGGGCGGAGCCAAACACCCTCAGACACACGGAGGGGCGGAGCCTAACACCCTCAGACACACGGAGGGGCGGAGCCAAACACCCTCAGACACACGGAGGGGCGGAGCCAAACACCCTCAGACACACGGAGGGGCGGAGCCAAACACCCTCAGACACACGGAGGGGCGGAGCCAAACACACTCCCGTCTACGCTCTCCTCTACGACTCCTTCCCACCATAAGTGAACCATCGGGATCCCTCCCCAGATGGCTTCTGGGTAACGTCTTCTCCTCTCCCTCGTCATCAAAACACTGGAGTTAGCAGCTCAGCAGAAACTAAACAAGGCCTTCCTTTAACGCCGGCGCCTCCCTGTCGGCTTTAGTCGTATCCGGGTTGATTCCGGCGTCCGCCCGACTTTCTGCTGACTGAGAGGGGAGGGCGGGGTGAATCTAAT
>CM070103.1:1400000-1415000 GCA_036178185.1 Liparis tanakae
ACACACACACACACACACACAATAACAAGGAGGAGAGAGGAGAAGGAAGACGTGTAATGATTAGCTAGCGCGCCGGCCCTTTATGGTTGCCGTCATGCTCCGGTAGCTCCGCCCCCTCGCAGACGACAGGAAGGCCCATTTCCTCGCCCGTGGCTCCGCGACCGGCCGAAGGACGAAGTCGCTCTCGAAGAACGACGCCGAGACGTCAGATTAGTCGCGATGCATTCAGGGGGCCGTGAGCGCCGTGAAACGGAGCGCCAAACACTTCACTCAGACGCAGGAGGCCTCACTTTTCACATCATTTCTGTCTGTTTTTTAATTTTCTAATTGAAGAGGAAAACTACAGCAAGCAGGGAAGGTCAAAATGTGTTTTAATTTCTGAAGAGACACACCCCGGTGTTCTATTGAAGGTGCATGTCAGCCATCATTTAACTAGTGTGCGGTACTAATATCATAACATGCTTTAAGGTAGCACCTTGCATGCACAGCCAGGCCTGTGACTCACACACACACCAACATGAACACACACTCACACACTCACACCTCCAGTTCCTAAAATACTCCGACACCAACAGCTCGGCCACAGATTGACGTCCACCTCGTCCCGATCGGTGGAGCTGATGGATTGAGGCGGGGGGGGGGGGGGGGGGTTCAGTATTAGCTGACTGGCGGTTATTCAGAGGTCAAAGGTCACCCTGTCTGTCTGTCTGTGCGGTTCTCAGCAATCTCCTTTCCTCGCCCGCCGCCCGCCGCCCCTCCTTCATATTAAATCACACTTGACACACCTGCAGCCTCATCCATATTTCATCCTCCATTTTTTTTATTTATGGCGCAATTCTTTTTTTTCGGGGGGGGGGGGGGGGGGTATTTATGAACTGACCCACGCCGCGGCGAGGCGGGAAATCATAGTTTGCTCGGGGGGGAAATAAAATGAAAATAAGCCGTGACAAGTTTATGAAAGAGCGACATTAACATTAGTAGAGCGGGTTAAGTGGGGTAAAAACAGTGAAAACAGAGTGTCCCTGTGTGTACCTGTGTGTCCCTGTGTGTCCCTGTGTGTACCTGTGTGTACCTGTGTGTCCCTGTGTGTCCCTGTGTGTCCCTGTGTGTGAGGACACACACTTGTCACCCTCACATTTGTTTTTTAATATCTAAATATCCGTCTGGTTGTTAACTTTCCCTCGTTGTCCTCGGCAGCCTGTAGATGTGAAGTTTACGTCGTGTTTCTCCCGCATGAACACAGCGCGGTGCGTTCACTGACCTGCAGGAAAGACGCGTGTCTGTACTTCGTGACCCGGTGAGGTCACGTGGAGCGGTTAATCTTTCCTTCGCTCACCCCTTGAGCCCTCGTTCCCTCATTTCCTCCCTCGTTTCCTCTCTGCTCCCCATTCTCCCCACGACCGCCCTTCACGCTCCCTCCTCTCCCTCCTCTCCCTCCTCTCCCTCCTCTCCCTCCTCTCCCTCCTCTGCCTCCTCTCCCTCCTCTCCCTCCTCTCCCTCCTCTCCCTCCTCTCTCCCTCCTCTCCTTCCTCTCCCTCCTCTCCCTCCTCTCCCTCCTCTCCCTCCTCTCCCTCCTCTCCCTCTCCTCCCTCCTCTCCCTCCTCTCCCTCCTCTCCCTCCTCTCCCTCCTCTCCCTCCTCTCCCTCCTCTCCCTCCTCTCCCTCCTCTCCCCCTCCCTCCTCTCCCTCCTCTCCCTCCCCTCCCTCCCCTCCTCTCCCTCCTCTCCCTCCTCTCCTCCTCCCTCTCCCTCCCTCTCCTCCCTCTCCCCTCCCTCTCCTCCTCTCCCTCCTCTCCTCTCTCCCTCCCTCCTCTCCCTCCTCTCCCTCCTCTCCCTCCTCTCCCTCCTCTCCTCCTCTCCCTCCTCTCCCTCCTCTCCTCCTCTCCCTCCTCTCCCTCCTCTCCCTCCTCTCCCTCCTCTCCTCTCCCTCTCCCTCCTCTCCCTCCTCTCCCTCCTCTCCTCCTCTCTCTTCCTCTCTCCCTCCTCTGCCTCCTCTTCCTCCTCTTCCTCCTCTCCCTCCTCTCCCTCCTCTTCCTCCTCTCCCTCCTCTCCCTCCTCTCTTTCGCTCTGTGTTTATTAAGACGGTTTCCCGCCCTCTGAAGGGGCGTCTTTATTGATTCATTCCTCCTGTGATTAGTTTCCTTCCTGCTTCTTCGTTGTCATACTTTCAAATATGTCAAATAAGAATAAAAATAAAACTACGATCTGTGAACCTTTGAAGACAACGTTCCTCTTCCAGTCGGCTGAATTATAGACGGAGTGTGTGTGGCCTGACTTACTGCCCACACCAGGTGTGTGTGTGTGTGTGTGTGTGTGTGTGTGTTGCAGAGCTGGTTTTAAGATGGTTTGGTTTTCAAGCCAATCAACTTGTTTAGGGTGACGTCACAAAACAATGGCGTCCAGTCACTTCCTTCATGTAACTTCCTGTCTCCTTCCTGTCTCCTTCCTGTTTCCTTCCTGTCTCCTTCTCTTCTTCTTATTTGGACTCCAGCCCTGAAGGTGTCACACTTGTTTAAAGCCGCCGACTCTCTTCTTCTTCTAATCAGCAGCCATTGATTCATTGGATTCACCTGAGTTGATCTCAATCACTGATCAATTCCCATTAGACGCCCTGAGACACGTCCTAATGGGACCGCAGGAGTGTGTGTGTGTGTGTGTGTGTTCAGTACACACACTTAACTCACACTGTGTATCTTATACTTACCTGTGTAGATAGATAGGTGTGTGTGTGTGATTTCCTTCCCGTCTCCTTGTGGCCTGGAAGTGGGAATGGGATGACGTCATATTTCATTCCCATAGATCTGTGACCCTTCGACGCATTAATCACACCTGTGTGCAACATGTATTCACGCTGCTCGCCCGCCCGCCCTCTCTCTCTCCTGTCGGGGGAGGAGAGGGGGAGGAGAGGGAGGGCTTCAGGTTCTCTTTCATTCATAACGTCCTGCTCGTCCACATCCTTTTGGCCGTTTATCTTTAAACTCATTTTCACGTCTCTTCTCTTTGTATTTCGTTCTCCAACCATCGCCCCCCCCTCCTCTTTTCTCTCTCCCACTGTCTCTCCCCCCCTCCTCTTTTCTCTCTCCCACTGTCTCTCCTCCCTCCATCCCTCCCTGCCAGCTCCTCTGTGATCCCACCGTCTCCCTCTGTTGTTGTTGTTGTTGTTCTAAACAAGCAGCGGGGGGTTGTGGGTAGAGGCCTCCGCTCACGCTGGGCGTGTGAGTCACCGGAGGGGGTGATGGTGGAGGGGGGAGGAGGCGAGGAGGCGAGGCATCAGTCCTATCCCCTTCCTCTCTCTCTCCTTCAGAGGTCACGTACACACGAGACTCACATCTGGATGTTTTATCCGAGCCCCCACCCCCGTGTTTTTTAATTCGCCGGTTTAATTGCACACGTGTTCTCGTCACGCGGCGTCGGCCTCGAGGACGACGGAGACGTTCAGGCGTCAAATAAAAAAGCAACGCGAGGAAGACCGTAAAGAGCAACCGGCACGTAAATCTTCAACCTGGGAGCGCTCGGGCGTAAAAAGAGGAAAAACAAATTCAGCCGCCGTGAAGCCATAAACATGTAAACAAAGTCCCCGCTATAAATAAACAAAGGGGCGCATGTGTGTGGAGCTGCAGAAACCTGTCCGTTTATTGGCAGGGGGGAGACATTGGGGAAAGGAAGGGGATGATATTAAAGGAGACGGAAGGGGGGGAAGGGGGAGGGGCTTAATGCACACGTATGGAGATATAGAGTCGGATCAAAGCTCTGCAGGAGAGGCGGCGCATGATCCAGCTGCACGGCCACACGGCGTGTAACACCCAGCCAGGGGATTACGGGCCGGGCATTAGCATAACTCCATTAAGGCGTCTCTCTCTCTCTCTCTCTCTCTCTCTCCCTCCCTGTGTCTCTCTATCTCGCTCGCTCACGCTGAGACACCTGTGTAGGAAAAGCCATAAAGACGTTTTTACCCCTGCAGGAAAAGCAAGAATTACATTTTCTTTCACATCGGAGGAAAGACGTAATCCACGGTGAAGCTGTGAGGATTGTGCAGTGATACAGGAGGAGGAAGAAGAAGAAGAAGAACATTGTGCTGCTCAGTCGTCCTCGTGTCTTTTTAAAGGGACAGAGCAGAATAAGCCATGAAGGAGACGTCCAGCGACAGGTGGCTGGAGTTTGAGACGTAATAAAGTGATGAAGAGGAAGAGAGAAGCATGCAGGCTGATATCCCTCCTGCAGGAATGTGGCAATGCTAATGCCGCTCTCTCTCTCTCTCTCTCTCTCTCTCTCTCTCTCTCTCTCTGTGTCTTCAAGACAATAAAGAGCAACCCGGCCGGGCTGTGTGCGGCGCTTAGCAGAGCGATGACCCCGAGGTCGCCTCCTTCCTCTGGTGTCTTTATACCCCCCGCCTCTCTCTCTTTTCCACTGCCCCTCTCTGTCTCCGTCCTTCTCTTCTTCAGAGTCATGAAAGCGAGTCCTGTGTAGTCGACGGGTCCTTTTTTCCTCGGCGGTCTTGGGAACCGGGGTGTGTGGAGGGGGGGGGGGTATTGATTTGCGAGCCCGTGGGAGCAGAACAACGGGTCCTTTAGCGAAAGACACTCAGGACCACAAACGCCTCGGAGACACCGGAGAAGGAGAGAGAGGAGTAAAGAAATGTCTCCGCTTTCTGCTGCTCCACTTGCAGCTGATTGTTGATCGCCCGGAGGGGAGGAATGATGAAGAGAGGGAGAGGAGGAGGAGGAGGAGGAGGAGGAGGAGGCAAGACCTTGGCACTACCTTATTCCCTCCAGACCCCACTAGCTGCCGGGTCAGGACCCCGAACCCTCTGAACCCACAGCGGCTCTGGGCCAATCGCAGCAGGCCGAGACATGTGACACGCAGCAGGTCTCCGGTTC
Source organism: Liparis tanakae (assembly GCA_036178185.1). Classification (NCBI taxonomy): domain Eukaryota; kingdom Metazoa; phylum Chordata; class Actinopteri; order Perciformes; family Liparidae; genus Liparis; species Liparis tanakae. Next base: position 1,404,876 of record CM070103.1, read on the forward strand.
AAATCCAAAGACTGGGAACGCCCGAAGGCACGCTGAACTTTCTTGGCATGTAAACCCAAGCTGCCCCAACACCCCCCCCCCCCCCTCCACCCCACCCCCACCCACCCACCCGCAAACATCTTCCATCCCAAATAAAAACGAAGAAAAAGAAGCGTTCGGCTTCTCTGCAGCACGACCGACATGGAGCCTTTTGAGTATGATGTCATCACTAAATGTGCGAGCGAGGTGGATGACATCATCAGCGGGAGTCTGGTTGTCACTTATCTCAAATTAGACATCGATAACAGGAAGTGGAGACGTAGCAACACGGCGAGCGCGGAGAGGCGCCGCGCCTCGGTGATGATAAAACCGCCAGGTTGAAAGCGTTGGCGGGTCAAAGGTCAGAGGGCGTGGCCTCACCTCGGCTCCTCCACAAACGCAGGCCGGGGGTCGCGCCCGCCGTTTAGCTGGTTCACCGGCGTCTGAGCGCGGCCGTATTGATCACCGGCCCTGAAACTTTCTCTGGCATCGATTGTATTTCTCCGCATAGAGAAAGTTGTTTTATTTATTTAATTCCTGCAGAAGCTTCGCTCCACGAGGAGAAATGCAAATGAGTTCAGGGACGGGGAAGAAGCCAAAGTTTCTGAGTTCGCCCGCCGCGTCGCGTGATGGATGACCGGCGGGGATTCATATCGCCATATATATACCTCCCATGTGTTTTTCCCACAATGCACTGCACTACAAACAGGAAATGAGACACTTCTCCTCCGACGGCAGAAAAAAACAATTTCCAACTTTTTCCAATTTCGTCCCTGAGAGACGGCGTGCGCTCGTTTCACAACGGAGACCGAGCGGCGTGAGTTTTATTTCTTTACTCAACGTCCGCCTTCTCGATAATTTCCTCCGCCTGCCGCTCGCCGGCGAGGGCGACCGACTATTGGGCGTCGTCTCGGACGCTCTGCGGGTCTCCACCGAAGCTCCGCCCCCTCTGAAACGCCTCGTCCTTTTCTTCCATCCTCCTTTTAGCCCCTCCCCCTGCAGGTTGCTAAAGCACGTGTATTTAATAATGTAGAGTCCCTTTGCTCGCTAACAACCTCAGCAGCTCCTGAAGGGACCCTGGGGGTCAGTTCACTCTCCTCTCTCAAAAACCTCTTTCATCCCCCCCTCCCTCCATCCCCATCCGTCTCTCTCTCTCTCTCTCTCTCTCTCTGCAGAATGTTAAATGCTGGGGATGGATTGTTTGTCTCGACGTCGGGAGGAAAACTCAAATCGCTCACCAAAGAAAATGTAAAAAAAAAGAGTAGTGGAAACTGTTCTCCGTGCTCCCTCCATCACACGGCCTTAAGCGGGGGTGATGGAGAGGTGTGTGTGTGTGTGTGTGTGTGTGAGGCAGAGAGATGGGTGGGTTATTAATTTCCACCATGCAGCTGGTGGCTCCACAGCGAGCGGCTCGGCCGTAATGAAAATGGCCGAGTGGAAGATTAATGGCTCATAAAGACGGAACGTTTAGACGGGCCGGCGGTGACTAATCGCAACGGACGCACGCACACATAAACACACACACACATACACGCACACACACACGCGCGCACACACACGCACGCACACTTCTCCGTTACCTCACCCATCCCCTCCCCCCCGCTCTCTCTTCTTCTGCGGGTGAATCGAGGTCAGAGGTCAAGGCGTGCAGAGAATGATCTTGATTTATGCCCCTCCCCCCCGGGGGGCGAGCGCGGCGCCGGTTCACGGTGCGCGGCGGCGTGGCGGGCGGGCTCCCGGTGAGGTCCCCCCCCCCCCAACAACCTATTCCTTTCCCCTTAATAGCCGCGGCGGTGACGGCGCCGCCGCATCATCAGGCTGGACAAATGGGCTCGCCGGGCGCCGGCCATCGTTCCTCTTTTGCAGCTGACGGAGCGTCACATATCTAAACACAACGAAAACACTCCATACGCTGGAGAGAAACGGGTTCTAACACATTGATTTGGATGCTTTACGATGTGTGTGTGTGAGTGTGTGTGTGTGTGTGAGTGTGTGTGTGTGTGTGTGTGATTCCAGCTGCAGAAGCAACGGTCATAAAACAAGAGATTCCTAGCAGACGGAGTCGATCCCGCTTCACGCTCTCGGGCGTGAAGCGGAACCGCACACGCGGGATTCATCACGTCAAATAACACCCAGCATTAAGCGTTTACACCAGGAGGTCGTTTCCTTGGAGCTCCTCCCCCTCGTGTCCGATCTGTTGCGTAATCCTGCCGTCGTTTCCACACGTTAGCCGCGGCCCGCCGCTCAGAATCTGCGTTTCGGAGTCCGAGCTCGTTTCACATCGCGCGTGTCTGTTTGCCGTCAGTGCATAAAACAAGAGACCGTGTCGGATTTATTACAACACACACACACACACACACACACACACACACACACACCACCGTCGCCGTGACGCCCTGTGTGTGTGTGTGTGTGTGTGTGTAGATTCTCATCGGCTCACTGACAGCGTGACATGAAAATGTATTTGTTTTCATGTTGGAGGAGCAGAACATGTTGGGGTATGGGGGGGGGCGACCCCTGCAACCCCTGCAACCTGAACCCCATCCAAACCTCATCTTCACTGCTACCGAGACAATTGGAAGCCCCCCCCCCCCTCCCCCCCCCTCCTCCTCCTCCTCGCCGTGCCCTTGCACCTGGCCTCTCTGCTGGGGCCTGTCATGCATGCCATCTATCTCTTCTTCAGTGGTCCCCTGCACGTGGGGGGGGGTCAAAGGTCGGGGGAGGGGGGGGGGGGTGCACGGCGCCGCCTTTGCTGTTTACCTCCAGTTTTGACAGCAGCCTATTTGCTCCCGCCGGCGCCTCGTATACCACTTTGAGTTTTGAGCCGTTTGACTCGTCGAGAGGGGAGAAGAAGGGGGGGGGGGGCAACATGGCGCGGCACACACACACACACACACACACACACACACACACACACACACACACACACACAAACACAGAGAGGGGCTGACAACACGGCTTCCTCCTTCGGCGACGGCGAGGGAATCCGCTCTGCTGAGGAGGGGGAACAGAGAGAAAGAGGGGGGGGGGAGAGGGGGAAGAACAAGGGAGGAGAAGGAGGGACACGAGGAGCTGCTGATTCAGCACTGCAGTATAGATTCTCCCCCCCCCCCCCTCTCTCCTCCTCCTCCCCACGCTCGGCGAGTCAGAGCCCGTCCTCCCAAATGAAGTTCCCAGATCACAAATCTAATTCCTCCTCTTCTCTCCTCCGTTGAGGGGGCATTCGGCCTGCCACGTGACATCAGGCGCACGGCGCTCTAAAGAAATCAGCCCTCTTGAAAATAAATGACAAATTGGGTTTGGGTCCTGTGGCGCTTCTCGTGTGTGTGTGTGTGTGTGTGTGTGTGTGTGTGTGTGTGTGTGTGTGTGTGTGTGTGAACCCTGACCCAGCTGAATGAAGGTGGAAAACAATTCCCACACATCGACTCTGTGTGTGTGTGTGTGTGTGTGTGTGTGTGTGTGTGTGTGTGTGTGTGTGTGTGTGTGTGTTTACGGAGGACCGCAGGGAGAGATTTAAGGAGTCGTGGAGAAGGAGGAAAAACAACACCTCACACATCAAATGGTAACACACCTACAGACCTGTAAACACATATAGATTCAGACACCTACACACACACACACACACACACACACACACACACACACACACACACACACTCGCCACCCTGCAGGTATGCAGGATCTAAATCCCTGATGGATAAGGCCTCCTGGTCTAATTGCAGCGTGGGGGGGGGGGGGGGTTATCGGGCGTGTGGTACAGTATCGCGCGGGGCCGCTGATTGAATTACACGGCGTCCCCCCGGTGGCTAAGAGGCGGTAATTACGGCGTAATTTAAGATTGCATTATTAACCGGACGACTTTATTAGAACGTGACTTCACCTCCGCGGTTTAAGTTCCGTCCTTATCGTAAAATAGGAGATGATTAAGGGAGCGGGGGAGGGGAGGGGAGGGGGGGAGGAAATTGCCACAATTGTCCCCTTTTGTAACTGCGCCGGGCTTATTAGCGGTTAGCGGCGTGGGGGGGGGGTGGTGGTGGGGGGGGGCTTAACAGCCTCCTAACAGGTGATCTGCTGGTGACCCGTGAGAGGAAGAAGCCCCGCCTGCAGGAGCAGCTGCATCTTCATTTCTACACGTGCACGTGAAGAGGCCAACGCACGTGCACGTGACCTCTGACCCCACTCCCTGATACGTGGGCACTTTTCTCCATCATCTCTCTTTCTCTCTCTCACTTTCTCTCTCTCTCTCGCTCTCTCTCTCTCTCTCTCCCTGTCTCTCCTTCCCTCTCTCCCCCATTCTCCTCTCTTCCTCTCCTTCTCTCATTTCTATCCCCTCTCTCCTCTATCTCTCTCCCCCATTCTCCTCTCTTCCTCTCTCTCTTCATCTCTCCCTCTACCTCTCTCCCATCTCTCTCTCCCTCTCTCTCCCTCTCTCCTCCTCTCTCCCTTCCCTCTTGCCTTTTGTCTTCTCTCTTTTCAAATGCTTTTATAAACACAAAGACACTCAACCCGCTAATATCACGCCTTTCAATACCCCCTCCCTCCCCCTCCTCCCCTCTCTCCCCCTCCCCCCTCCTCCCCCCCTCCTCCGTCTTGACTCTCCGTAGTGAAAGGAGTCAGACAGGTGTGATCACATGAAGGGAGGAGGGGTCGTATTGTTGTATCATTTTATGAAAGATGGGTCGTGTTTATTTTCGTCTGCTCGGGTCACGGAGGAGAAGGGTCAAGGAGCAGGGAGTCAGAGGAAGATCCATCCGTCATCCCTCCATCCCTCCCTCCCTCCCTCCATCCATCCATCCCTCCCTCCCTCTCTCCATCCCTCCCTCCCTCCCTCCCTCCCTCCATCCCAGGGAATGCATCATGCTCTCTCCGTGCAGATCCGAGGAAAACTCTTACTCTTATTATCAGAGATGATATCTGCAACTCGCTGCCTGGACCTGGTCTCTGATGGACCTGGTCTCTCCTGGACCTGGTCTCTGATGGACCTGGTCTCTGATGGACCTGGTCTCTCCTGGACCTGGTCTCTGATGGACCTGGTCTCTGATGGACCTGGTCTCTGATGGACCTGGTCTCTCCTGGACCTGGTCTCTGATGGACCTGGTCTCTGATGGACCTGGTCTCTGATGGACCTGGTCTCTCCTGGACCTGGTCTCTGATGGACCTGGTCTCTCCTGGACCTGGTCTCTGATGGACCTGGTCTCTGATGGACCAGGTCTCTGATGGACCTGGTCTCTGATGGATCTGGTCTCTCCTGGACCTGGTCTCTGATGGACCTGGTCTCTCCTGGACCTGGTCTCTGATGGACCTGGTCTCTGATGGACCAGGTCTCTGATGGACCTGGTCTCTGATGGATCTGGTCTCTGATGGACCTGGTCTCTGATGGACCTGGTCTCTCTGGACCTGGTCTCTGATGGACCTGGTCTCTCCTGGACCTGGTCTCTGATGGACCTGGTCTCTCCTGGACCTGGTCTCTGATGGACCTGGTCTCTGATGGACCAGGTCTCTGATGGACCTGGTCTCTGATGGATCTGGTCTCTGATGGACCTGGTCTCTGATGGACCTGGTCTCTCTGGACCTGGTCTCTGATGGACCTGGTCTCTCCTGGACCTGGTCTCTGATGGACCTGGTCTCTCTGGACCTGGTCTCTTCAGAAAAGAGAGCATTATTTAAATTGTATTTAATCTTAAAGATGTTTCTTATTTTTTTTAATTAGGAAATGATGTGCTAAAGTTAAAAAAAAATAGTTTATCTTGAATTTGTGTGTGTGTGTGTGTGTGTGTGAGTCCAGCTCTCACACCTGTGTGCTCTTATTAATGCATGAGCGCTGTGTGTGTGTGTGTGTGGGGGGGGGGGGGGCGTGGGCTCAGTAAACATTACCTCATCACTGTCCTGCTGCCCCCCCCCCCCCATGTCCTGTGGGAACTGCAGCCCCCCCCCACACACACACACACACACACACTCACTCTGCTGGCGGGAACAAAGGGCAGCCCTCCCTTGCCCCCTGCCCCAGCCGCGCTGCCCCCCGGCCCACCTCGCGAACAAAAGGGGCCACGGGGCCTTAATTCCCAGGCAACGATATAAATGGTGGCCCCCCCGACTCCCAAGGACGAGGCAGGAACGAATGGGTCTGAAAGGGGTGGGGGGGGGAGGGGGGGAGAAAAATGGCAAAGAAGTCATGAAAGAGGTCCCCCCCACACACACCCACCTCCACCACCTCCTCGACCACGAGGTCCTTTTGTTGGTCCAGGCGAGGAGGAGGGGGGGGGGGGTGAGAAGAGACAAAGGACAGGTCGGAGAGAGTGGCAGGGGTCAAACGCCCCCCCCCACACACACACACACACGCACACATCATTGTACGCAGAAGTGCACACACACACATTCCTCAACTGAACCCCAAAAAAAGGGAATACTTCATCTCCAAAATGAATATTCTCCCCTCAGATGTTCACCTTGAAGAAGAGGTTAAACACGGCGTTTCATCCGGTTTCATCCGGTTTTATCCGGTTTTAGTGCGGATGCACGGGTCGGGGGGGAATGAGGCCTGGAGGATTGTTCGTGAGAGCTTGTGGAAGAATGTTTTAATGGAGTTTCTCCGCGGCCCGGATGGACTTTAAATCCGCGGAGACTTCTTCAGGCTTTGGACCCGAGACGGGAAAAAAATAACCCCAAAAAATGAATTCCTTCAACAATTCCCGGCGAGAAGCAGCGGCTTCAGGAAAAGGACGTCTTTTACCGTTTACCACGAACTAAATGAATGCTTAACGCCGACGAATCGGACTCTTTTTGTGTGCGTTCCTCTTTCTGTGTGCGCCGTGGAGGCCCGGCGTCCTCCGGGCTGAAGTGGCGTTGGGGGAGAGTGGCGGATAATTGGGGGAGTGTTGTCTCTGGTGTGTGTGGCACTTGAGCGCTGGGGGTCAGGGGCCTGAACACACCGGCTCAACAGTTACCAATCATTTCACACCCCCGGCCACGGCTCTCCTCTCGGGGCGCGGCCCGCCGAGGTTCAAAGGGACGGGCTCAGGCCGGTGTGTGTGTGTGTGCGTGTGTGTGCGTGTGTGTGTGCAGTCTTTTGAAGACAAAGACGAGCTCCGAGGCTCCAACAATTAGAGCTTTTCCCCCGGCTGTATCTCTTCTCCTGCCAGACAAAGATCGGGGCTCAGACGACATATTTAACTTCTGAGCGGTCGAGGACACAATCTTGTTTTCGTATTTCATTTTTTTTCCCGCGGTGACGTGAAATTGAAACGTAACGTTTTCTTTTTTTTTTTTTCATCTTTAAGCGAAAACATTTTTATCGCCACAAACGGCTTTAAAGAACGTTTTTTCTTTTTTTTCCACTCGACGCCATTTGCCCCCCGCGCTCGGTTTGTGAGGCATTTTATTCGTGCTCCCCAGGCCTGCCCCCCCTCCCCCCCGACTCCTTCCTCCCTCTCCTCCGCCGCGGTAACACTGTGGCCACAGATTGTGCCGAATGCAATTAGAGCGTCTAAATTAAGTAGTAATGGAGAAGCGGCTCTCCCAACCGCCGTTGCCCCGGCAACGGGCGCTCACAACACCGCCTCTAGTAGTTTTTGCTACTTTATCTGCAAAATGCACAATTGAGCTTTAAACCAGCTTCTGTGTGTCTGCAGGGGCAGCTGCGTGCTCGGAGGTCTTCTCTGCGTCTCGTGATATTTCCTCGTCCCCGTCTTAAATATTTATTCCGAAACCGTCTTAACGCGGCGCGATGCGGCCCGGATTGTTCAAAAAGACGACCGACCCCTCGAAGGGTCGACGCCATGTTTGTTTTTTGCGGCGAGGCTTTGATGGCGCCCTCCCCCTCCGCTCGGCAGACGGCGTCTTTGTTGACTAACGCGACGAAAAGAGACTCGGCGTGGAATCGAAGGAGACGAGCGGCGGCTCTTCGTCGCCGCGCTCAGACGCACCTGCAGACTTCAGTCTGAAGTTTACTTTAAGAAATTAAAAACACGACGTCGTCGTCCCGCCAGGCGAGAGGCTCCGGCTAACGTCGCCTCTTCGTTAGCCGTAACTTTAGCCGCTTAGTATTTTAGCACGCAGAGGGTTCTCCTGGCGGGGGGGTCGTCACCTGAGGACTCGCCGCTGAGTCGTCAGGCGGCGTCCGTCACTCCGCTGTAGAATATACGGCGTGCGCTTTCTTCTACTAGATGTGTTCAAGCGCGGTTTCGAGGGTCTACGCCGCCGCGCGAGCTGACCGGCGGGGCCGGGCGCCTCGGCGCGGCGTTCTCACACCCCGAGGCGTGAAGGCGCCGGCTGCCGGCCGCGCTGCAGGTGCCGAGGCTGGAGGTGGGACATCAAAGGCAGCTGCGAGATGTCTCGCGCTCAGCTCGCCGATGTTGTGACATCTCTCCGAGAGCTCCAGACGTATAAATAAACGCCGCTCAACTATTTTCGGTGCCGGCTCATCTGGCTGGGTGAGAAAGTGAGGTATAGGGAGGGGGGGAGGAAGGAAGGGAAGGAGAGAAGGGAAGGAGAGAAGGGGAGGAGCACGCTGGTTTTTTTCCAGGAAAGCCGGCCAAGGTGTGTTGTTGTGGTCTACCGGCGCTGGCGGGAACATCACACCGCCTCATCGCCGCCGCGGCAGCCAAAGACGATTTGGCGAGCATTCCCACAATCCTTTGCTGCGTGTCACCGATGAAGAGGAGGAGGCCCTGCGGTCCTCAGCCGGAGCTCTTTTGGATCGGCATCAGTTCGGTGAGGTCACCTGACGCACCAAAACCAACCAGACCCTCACATCTCCATCCTCCATCCTTCATCACTCTTCTTCTTTCTTTCTTTTAATTATTAAAGGAGGCGTCGACTAGACATTTACAGATGTCTTTCAAACAACTGACATTGCACATGCAGATCTTTAGATGATGCTTTTTATTTATACATATTTATGGCAAGAAGTATAAAACATAGGATGAACAAGAACAAGAAAGAGAACAAAGCAAATACAATAAAACGATGTATAACTAGGGAGCGACCTACAATCAGCTCTTGGTCATTCTTAAGGTTGATTGATCTCCCATCACATCTGGCCGCTGATGTTTTATACGTAAAAAGACGATTTTTAGCTGAAGAGTCCAACAATTCTCTCTCAAAGAAGACAGAAGGTCCGCGGTCTGAGCCTCACGGGTTTTGCACCCCCACCTCACCACGGGCTGGTGGAGGCGAGTGGCTGGAGGAGGAGCTTATAGCATAATGTAATGGCTTTAACTCCGCCCCCTCACATGCTTCTGGGGTGTCTTCACTTTTCTTTTTTTTTATTATAATTGAATGCTGCATAGAGACGCCCAAAAAAAAGAGGCTTAAATCCACAAGCTGATATAAATATATAAATATAATATAAATATATAAGCAAGTATCCCGCAAAGAGTTGACGAGCTCCTGGTTGTCATCCGGAGGAGGAGGCGTGAGGAGGTGTGAGGAGGTGCAGAGGGAGGTGTGTGCAGGACGGACAGAATGTGCCCGACGTAGTGGGGAGTGTGAAGGCAGCGGTCAGGGTGTGAAGACACACACACACACACACACACACACACACACACACACACACACATCATATCGGTGCGTTAAGCGAGAAGACTGCAGGAAACGATTTACATTTACATTTTCTCGAAGGAAAGTTTAAATATTTGTTTCCTACCAGAGTTTTCTTTTCAAACACGAACGTGGACGGAGTGTTTATTCCTCCGCTGACGTTAATCGTGACGCGGCCGTCGGTTCCACGCCGCCGAGGTCGACTCTGAAAAGACGAGGAGGAAGGCAACGGAAAAGAGGAGGAAGTGAGGGAGGAAAGGTAGCGTAGGAACTTTGGAAAATATAATTGCGGGCTGCCGAGGGAAGCTGCAGAGGAAATGCAGCAGAGTAGAGCCCCTCGCACACACACACACACATACACACACACAGACACACACACACACACACACACACGTACACACACACAGACACACACACACACACACTACCTGGGGAGTGTGGATACACTGCTCTCCTCTTTGGCCAGAGGCTGGTAAATAATGGATGTGTTGGTGGAAGCAAGGCAGTTTGAAATGTAAATGTGACGGATAGAGAGTGTGTGAGTGTGAGTGTGTGTGTGTGTCTGTGTGT
>CM070103.1:1420000-1587500 GCA_036178185.1 Liparis tanakae
CGGAGCCTGAACCTCGGCCACGTGTCGAGGGGTCGCGACCTTGAATGTGCGGGTGTATTCACTCCTCCTCTGGGTTTATTGTGTACCTCCAGACAGGAAGTGGAGAGCACACCTGAGACGCCATGTCCACACCTGTCCACGCTCCCCGGATGTTGTACTTCATATCTACTGAAGGCTCTGATGACCTCGTTGATGTTAAAAACATTCAACCTCTTCGTTGACCTTTGTCCACGTGAAGGTCAAAGGTCGATTCCTCGTCACCTTTAGGACTTAACCTCGTCACCTCCTTGAGAGAAGACTTTCTATCGGCCACTTCCCTCCTATGTCCTTCCTCCTCTCTCCTTGTTTTGTTTCTCTCCTGTATGTGTCTTCCTCCGCCTCCCCTTCCCTCATCTCTCTCCCCCCCCCCCCCCCCCCCCCGTCTCAGTGTGTGATTGATGTCGCGAGGTAGCATTAACACTTCTCACGCTGCTCGTACATGGGGGGGAGGGGTGTGATGTACATGAACGATTGATTACCTTACCGCTACGAGCTGATGAGTGCTCCAAAGATGGCTCCCTCTGGAATCGATAACCCCCCCCCCCCTTCGATTCTTCAAATCAGCGACGAGGAGCTCATGCAGCAATTATGAAGGAAAGGTACATTTGCATAGGGAAAAATAATTAAAACAAACAAAGCGAGGCTGGGACCCCCTGGAGAGGGGAGGGAGAGGGGTGATGGGGGGGGGGGGGAGTGAATAATGTGGGTAAAGAAAAAAGGTTTAATTGCTCCAAGCCGAGGTTGTGCCATTTATCTTCAACTCTCCTCCTCTGACGCCATTTCATCCGTCACCGGAGAACAGACGAGGGTTTCTTGGGTGTTTTTCGGGGATATCTTTGTTTCAAGGTAAAGCACACACACACACACAGACTAACACACACACACACACACACACAGTCTCACACACATGCATTACACCATGATGCTTTGAAGAGACAGGTACGCATGTCAATGTGGAAAAGATGACTCGTAGCTCTCTGAAGCTACCTGCATCCTTTCTCCCTTGCACACACACACACACACACACACACACACACTCTCACACACACACACACACACAGACATTTAGTTGCTTTAGTTTATGGCTCCTCGGAGAGCGGTTACATAAAAGAGTCCAGTTTTCAGAGGGAGATGTTCTGCTCTCTTGCTGGCTGCCTCCCTCAGAAGCACTCATTATGTTTCTGGAGCTTCCACTGACTGCTTAGTTCCTGCTTTCGTGTCTGTGTGTGTGTGTACATGTGTGTGTGTGTGTGTGTGTGTGTGTACGTGTGTGTGTGTGCGTGGTGCTTTTGAGCAGGCTCCCCGCTGGCGCCGCAGGGGTGCGAGTCGTCACGCGCTGAGGGCCGTCCGCTGCGTTAGCGCCGCAGCAGCTAGAACTCCATTTTCAGCTGAGTGTTTGAAGCCAGAGGATGAAAGTCCCCCCCTCTCTCTCTCTCTCTGTCTCTCTCTCTGTCTCTCTCTCTCTCTCTCTCTCTCCCCCAACGCCTCTGATGGACAACTCATGGCCGTCCACGTCTTTAATTAAAGGCCCAGTCTGACGTGGTTTCCCTCAGAGAGCCGTCAGTATTGACCTGATGGGGCTCTTATAGATAAGAACCATGTGAGTACCACTGACCTGTGTGTGTGTGTGTGTGTGTGTGTGTGTGTGTGTGTGTGTTTGTTTGTGTGTATGAACGCTGTGCGTAGGAAGATGTGTGTAGAACCCTATAGAACCATGTGTGTAGAACTATGTGTGTAGAACCATGTGTGTAGAACCCTATAGAACCATGTGTGTAGAATTCTGTTTGTAGAATTCTGTGTAGAACTCTGTGTGTAGAACTCTGTGTGTAGAACCCTATAGAACCCTGTGTGTAGAACCCTGTGTGTAGAACCCTGTGTGTAGAACCCCCAGCCGACTCCACCTGAAGCTGGCGCCACGAGACTAACGTGAGCTTGCATGTTGTATTTTATTGTTCACGCAAACACACACACACACACACACACTCACACACACACACACTCACACTCACACACGCACACGCATTAGCATGCAGCGGGTCCCCGCGTGAGGAGCCTCCCTATCTGTGGCTGCAGGCGGAAACAACACGGCTGGAAACGCTCTGGGTCTCTGCAGCTCGCTCCAATCGCGTACTTCCTGTTTTGGATGCTCTGCGTATGTATGATTGTGTGTGTGTGTGTGTGTGTGTGTGTGTGTGTGTGTGTGTGTGTGTGTGTGTGTGTAAAGCTGTTTGTGACACCGCTGGGTGCTCTCTGGATATCAGGCACCCAGGGATCCTCAGAAGCCGGCATTGCAGTTAATGCACCTCTGAAGAGAGCATCTGCACTTAAGACAATTATACCACAGATGGGTGTGTAGGTGTGTGTGTCAGTGTGTGCGTGTGTGTGTGTGCGTGTGTGTGTGTGTGTGTGTGAGGGGGAGACAAAGAGAAACGAGTGTGTGAGACAGACGGAGAGCATGATGGGAAAATAGAGGCAAGGAGAGCTTTCTCTGCGCTTTTATTCCCCTCTGAACCCAAATCCCTCCTCCTCCCTCTTCTGGCTTCAGAGCGTTTGAGGTTTATTTTCGGGGTCTTGCGGTTGCACCTTTTTCTTTCTCCTCTTCTTCTTCTTCTTCTTTTTCTCGCAACAAAGTCGAGCGCTGCACATCTTTCCTGGCAATCTCGCTCTTTTTTTGTTGTAGGATCCGCGGTTACTTCTTTGCAGAACTTCGGATATGAAGTTAGAGGATGAGGACTTGAGAGAGGTGAGGACCTCTTTGGACCGGGGCAGTCAGTGAAGCACGTTGGATGTCATGCTTAAGTTCAAACTGGGCGTATAAAGTCGTGGGATGTGCAGATCACGCATGACAGCCGCGCGTTATTTCAAGTCGTGGGTTATGAGCAAAGTTGGAGTGAGCAATACCACCTGTAGGGGGGGGGGGGGGGGGGGGCTGCTACCTGCACATCAAAGGGCGCTGGATGTGTGGCGCTCTCACTCCGCTCTGCACCTTGCTCTTCCTCCAGGTGTGCATCTCCCTCTCTCTCTCTCTTTTGGCACCTCTTCTTCTCACCCCCTCTCTCTCTCTCTCTCTCTCTCTCTCTCTCTCTCTCTCTCTCTCTATACATCCATATCATTCATATTTTCCCTCCTCACTTTTCCAGCCCTTGTTTTTGTAATTTTTTGCTATTGTTATACATCCAAATCCATTTACTTCCATCGGTGCGTCCTTGAATACATCATTAGATGTTATAATTTATAAAAGACACTTTATTTTATTTATATAAGATACAGCTGCCGGTCGGAAGCTTTACCTGAACACAACAAAGCCTCAGGTGACCTGGGATCTGCTTGTTTTTTAGTTTTGCAGAAACTTTTAATTTAATATCACATTTTGAAGCCATACAAGAACTAAAATAGTCAGATAAAACTTTTTATATCTTTGTATGTTTTTATTGACATTTTATCATTTGACAGCGTTCCAAAACCCAGAAGGCGTTTAATAACTTATTTATCGGACATGAACTCAAAACTAAAAGATTAAATTCCACATCTCACAGTTTTATATTTATACATTTTTACTCATCAGATTAAATTCTGGGATGTTTTTAGATTATTTCTCACTTAATCTATGTATAAATAAAAAAGAGAAATCTTAGGTTTTAACATCTATCTTTTATATAATGACATAATGATAAAGTCATTAAAAACTTTAAAAGTAACTCAAGTACTACACATAAATAAAATATTAGTATATTAGAGTATTTACATGTCGTAATAAACAAAATACAATCATAAAGTCAAGTATGATATGTTGTTAGAGGAAAGATGGCTGGAAATTCTGGGTGAGGAGTTTCGGGCACCCTCCTCCTCCTCCTCCTCCTCCTCCTCCTCCTCCTCCTCTTCCTCCTCCTCCTCCTCCTCTTCCTCCTCCTCCTCTTCCTCCTCCCCCTCCAGGATACAGTAGGCATCATTTAGTGTGGGGTTAGCCACGAGGTCGCCACACTTACTGCACGGCCGAGCTCATTTCCACTGCTCTCCACAGCTCTGGCTTCCCCTCAGAGAGAGAGAGAGAGAGGGGGGGTAGAGAGAGAGGGACAGGGAGAGAGAGAGAGAGAGGGAGAGAGAGAGCTGCAGACAGTGAAACGGCTCATTCACTTTCTGATCACAGCCTGCCACTCTCTCCCTCACTCACTCACACACACACACACACACACACACACACACACACACTCACACACACACACACACACACACCAGCCCGTCTTCACCGTTATTTGTTATTTCCGGCCTCTCTTCCCTCGGTGTCATCAGATATTTCCTCCGCTCTGACACTGTGTGACGGCCGTAACTCTCCTGAATCACTGCATTTCATTACGAATAGACTCTTTTTTTCTGTGTGTGTGTGTGTGTGTGTGTGTGTGAAGAAACACACACACACACACACCAATTCGCCCGCGTTGACGTGTTGCTCGGCCAACTCTCCCGTGGTCGATCCCCGATACGGACACGTCGACGCGAGTCGAGACCGAGGAGCGCGGCATGCACGACGGGCCGTCAGACAGGTGCATGCTGGGATATTTTGCGTTGGAGCTTCTGATTGGACCCCATGAGGAGGACGTGTGAAGTCACGGCGTTCTCCTCTCGTCGGTCGTACAGCAGCGTCGGATCCTCCAGTGGTTCCGTGTGAGAATCTATTGTTTCTTGTTTGTTTCTTCTCACCACGGTAAAAAAAAAAAGAAGAAAAAAGAGATAAAATCTGGCCAAATGTTCTTCAGTCGGCTGCAGATTGCACAACAGTTGCTGCGGCATATTTGTTTTTGTTTTTTGGGGCGTTTTTTGTTCCTTGTGTTGGGAGTCAGGGGTGGAGGAGCGGCGTGAAGCGAGTGTTGTGAATATAAACCGGAGGAGGGTTCAGGAGGCGCCCGTCTCCGTGTGTTCCCTCGCGCGTTGTTTATCCTCGCCGGGAACTTCCATGTGCGGCTTCACACACACACACACACACACACGCACACGCACACGCACACGCACGCACACGCACACGCACACGCACGCACACGCACACGCACGCAGGGCCCTTTACACACACACTGCGGCGGGGTCGCCGGCGGGGTCGCCGCTCGTTTGACGTGCGGTCGACGCGGCGGAGCTCGCTGTTAACGGAGGTCGGCCCTGATACCCCCCCCCCCCTCACTCCCCCCCTCCCCCCTCCTAATGACCATCCAATCAGATCGACGTCTCCTCGACCCTCAGAGTCAGACGCTCGTCCCGTGGTATTGATCGACGCGGCGCCGCGTGTCGTGTCGACGCCGGATTTGAAGTTTTGTATTTCATTTTTGTATTTATTTTTTCGTGCCGCTCTGCTTCTGTTTTTGGCTCTATTTTGTTTCCCTGACAAATTCACCTCCGCCGCCGCCGCTGAACTTGTTTTTAGTTTATTTAGTCTTCCTCTCTTCTCTCTCTCGGGGTATTTTTATCGTCTCCGTGGGGTTTCTCCTCCTCAGCCGCACGCAGCCGGTACTCCTCCTGTCAGGCGGAGAAGAACACAACAAAATATTCACGCTCAGACGAGGAAGTAGAAAAACAAACGCCGCGCCCGTCTCCCGGATCAGGAAGTGGACGAGAGATGAAAGGGAAGCGAGGCGGCGGCGGCGGTGACAATGGAGCCTCAGTCCTCTGTGTCTGTCGCTGAGTCGCCCCGTACGCCGACCACGCGCCCTCAAAGGGACGCTTGTACCCAACACAACACACACACACACACACACACACACACGCGCGCGCTCTTCTGACACTCCACGACCTCTTTGACAAAACACACGTGAGGCCGATCTCCTGTTGCTGTTTTATTGGTGACATCACAGATTCATGAGCACAATCACATTGATGAGACGTGTTCTACAGTGTTTTAATATTCAATGTGAGTTACGTGGTTTTCACTTTAAAGCAACGACGTGTAACAAATCAGATTACAGTTTAGCTTTCTCCTCAAACGCTGCTCAGAGGTGATAAAACTGGAGTTTTTGAATTTCTATCCGACTTTATGACATTTTGCACAGCTTGACCCGGATTATTCTTTTTTTGCTCGCCCCATACGGCGCGTTTTCGACTTGAATTCCTGAAAATAATTCCCTTTAACACACTTGTTCTGTCTCGACACTGGGAATCACATTTTCCAGGCGGAGCTGGAGGAAGAGTGAACATGATGGAGGAAACGTTACATAAACGGATCCACCGCTCTGCTGCCAGGACACCTTCACGAGGAACTATATCAGAGGAGCTGGAGACGGGGCATCTTCAACGAGACAATGTGACATCATGCCGAGGGAAATGAGCAGAGAGATATCCACACACACACACACACACACACACACACACAATCTACCGGCTCCATCCCCGAGCTTTCGCTGACAAAAATGTCTTCAGGTGGTTTGGATTATGGATTAATCTATAATAACTAGGCAAAGAGGAGGAAGAGAAGCAGCCACCAGGAATACTGCCTCCTCGTCTAACGCTCGCACTAATATTCCCAAATTACATCGTTTAGACCGATATCGGCGTCGCGGAATTAATCATCGTTCCCTCTAACGTCATCCCCGGAGTTCATTACGTTAACTCAAATTTAAATGCACCGCCTTCTGATTCCCACAAGTTGTGGAGATTTTTTCTTCTTTCGGTCCCTTCACCCCCCCCCCCCCCCCCCCCCTCCTTGATAATCTGTTTATCCGTAAGTGTCACATTACATTTGCAGAGCAGCTGGGGGGGGGACCAGTGCGTGTGTGTGTCTGGGGGGGCTCGGGTGTGATTACCCGGCCGCACACTCCTTAAATCCTTTGATCTGAACTGTCTTCATAATCACTTCAGAAAAAGTCTTGCGGGGAGCGTGAGGGCTTTACAGATGTGCACGTGTGTGTGTGTGTGTGTGTGTGTGTGTGTGTGTGTTACTTCTCTAGTGTATAAACGTGGCTGATTAGACCTCTCCTCAGCCACAACTCAAGGACAGGGATAGTCTAGATTTGGGGATTTTTGCACTTTTTGTGGCTCCTCGGCTGAAGGTGCAGTACCCACGATCACCTGTAGGACGGGAGTGTCTCGGCTGGCTGTCGTCCTTTGAGGGAGATGCGTTCTGTGTGTGTGTGTGTGTGTGTGTGTGTGTGTGTGTGTGTGTGTGTGTGTGTGTGTGTGTGTGTGTGTGTATGTGTGCTAATCTACAGCCTGATATGTGATGTGCCCAATTATGACTTAACTCCGCCTTGTGGCTGATGAACAACTTAATATTAATATAAAATACTCTTTTTATTTGTATACGTGCTCCAGCGGCAGGAGGCGTCTCCAGCCATCGCACAGGACCAATTACGCCTCTCTCACCTCAGCGTGTTCTCTCTCTCTCTCTCGCTCGCCCTCGTGTCCGCCGTCTGAACTTAAGTCGGCCTCCTCGCGCTGTGGAGACGCGAGGCCTCTGAGGGGCGTTTGGGGGTGTGGCCTCGTGGTTTTCTCCGTGTGATGGATTTCATTATCTCAACATGTCTCCGTGTTCTACCGAACGGCTCCACAAGAAAAAGAAGAAGAAGAAAAAAAAGGAGGAAAACGGCGGCTTTGCAGCACATTTTCAATATCCTGAACCCCTCTCTCTCTCTCTCTCTTTCTCTCTCTCTCTCATTGTGTGTATGTGCATCTCTCTCTCTAGTGGATGGATGGAGGTGGCATCGGCAGCAGCAGGGAGGTGAGGAGGTGTAAAAGAAGCCCCCCTCCCTCTCTCTCTCTCTCTCTACCCCCCCCCCTCCCTTCGTTCTGCGCTTCAACAATAGCATTTGCATATTTTAATACTCTCTCGCTGTCTCTCTCTCAAAGAAAACAGCCTGAAGCGTGAATACTCCAGCAGCGGGCGTGCAGAGGGAAACGGAAGCCGGGGAGACGGCGTGTCCGCTTTGGCTGGGGGAGAGAGAGCGTATACACACACACGCACACACACACACACACACGCACACACGCACACACGCTACGGCCCTTACCTCCAGAGGTTGTGCATCGGGGAGGATATGGAACAAGGAGGGGGAGGCATGAGGGGACAAAAGTTTGGTGTGTGTGTGTGTGTGTGTGTGTGTGTGTGTGTGTGTGTGTGCGTGTGTGTGTGTGTGTGTAGCCAGGGGACTCTCCTGAAAGAGACAAAGAGAAAAACATTAGAATCAGATGGGTGCGAGAACAAAAATAGTCCGACTGTATTGAGTTATTCCACCGTGACACGAAACCATCGGAGGAGAGAACAAGTACCAGTGTGTACTCGGGTAGTACTCGAGTATTTCCATTTGATTCTACTTCTACTTTGTGTATTGCATGACATTGTCATATTGCTATGAGCATCTGAATACTTCTTCCTCCGCCATACGCTTTGCATATAGAAAAAAACACAAATAAAAGGCGGCATTATTAAAGATTAACTTGCTCCTACATCTGCCGCCGTTCCACCGGCGGAGCAGATTGGTTCTTAATCAAGCGAGCGGCAAACACCTGAGTGTGTTAGTTTCTGCTCCGCGGTGCGTATTCCACGCCGTGATGGAGAGGAATTTAATTTCAGCTTTCGGTTCAGCGTGCGTCTCCATTTGACTCGTTTTTTTGGGTGTTTTTTTTCCGCACGCAGTCGGACTCGACCACTCAGCAGAGAGGGCTTTATGACGAGGCGTCTCTCCGCAGGCTCCGCCCCTAACCGGCGAGAGGGCGGCCCGTAAGCGCGAAGCCAGATGCGTTTTCAAAATAACAAAACACGCTTTTAGATGTTCCGGTTTCGTGATTTCAGTTTCTTGAAACTTCGGGAAGGAAGTTTATTCTGGAATAAAAGCGAAAGAACAAATAACCCGACGTCGGGCTAGTCGGGGAATGCAGGAGACGTTGTTATAATGACTAAAAACAAATATCTGAGCTTTTGAAATATAACATACACAACGCGGTGCACGGCAGCGAGACCTGGAGATCAGATATTTTTCGGATCACGGCTTTTGAAGCTTTTAAAAAATTGTCATTAGCGGGAGTGTTGCGTAACACCTCGGGTTTTAAGTTTAGGAAACTTGAGGCTGTGCAGGTCCCGCCGCGCTGCGTGTCATTTAAATGTATTTATTTAGTTTTTGCATGTTGCTTTTCCCGCTCACGTTTATTGACTATGACGTCCACGTGAGCAGCGGTACTGTAAATATATATAAACATAAATACACGAGGAGGCAGAGTAGCTATGAGCGAGCTCTGTCCCGAATCGACGACACGCCACGTGTTTCGTCTTCCTTTTTTGACTATTTATACCAACACAGATGTTTTTTTAAAGCCAGATTTTCTGAAAAAAAGAAACGTGCGCCGACCGGAGCGGCGTGCACATGTTGGCACGCCGTCAGCGTCACTTCCTGTCACGACGAGCGAGCCGAAAGCCGGCCGACGGATATTCGACTCGACAGGTCCATGCAGAGGCAATCCCCCCCGCGCTCCAATAACAAGGTTCCTATTGTGACGGAGCTCACTCGGACTGAAGATCCCCCTTCAAAGTAAAACTAAAACAACAAAACCCAGAGTTGTGAAATGAAAACAGAGGAAGGAGGTTGGCAGTGCGAGTCCCCGCCACACGGACACGGTTCCCCGGGTTTGCCGTGTGCACCGAGGCCGGCTGGTGAGGAACGAGAGGTGGGTGTGAGCTCAGAGGAGTCGGCCCTCAAAGACGCTTTTGTGTGAGGCTTCTGGCTGGAAGGGGGGGGGGGGGGGGGGGGGGGCGAGAGAGAGAGAGAGAGAGAGAGAGACTATAATGGTGGCTGCTGTCGAGGCTCTGCAGTTGCCACACGTCCAGCGACACACGACTGTAGAGCTACAGAGTTTAAAGGTCGCGGAGATTGTTTTTAATATTTTAATCCACGGCTGTGAGATTATAAATATAAAATACACAACGTCTCCAGATGTGTGTTTCAAGAGGAGGAGAAGAGAGAGCTAATGGCTTCACAGCTCTACGGGGTAACCCCACAAGGTGATGTTAATTAATTAAGGGACGAAAAGATTGAAAATATGAGTTCATATATAATATTTAAGTAACTCCTATAGTCGTTCTTCAACCTCATGAAACGTGTTTCTCTATTCAAAGCGTCCGTCAGTCATGCTGATGAAGGACTTCAGGCCCGTCAGACGCTGCTGTGGCTCAACATAAACAAACAACCCCGACAACAGATTTTCTTTCTGCTGCAGAAATCTGCACAATCCGGATTGTTGCAGAGCCGTATGCGACATCACAGCTTGTTTCTTTATTTCTCTCTTTTTTCAAATCAGCGAGAAAAACAGAAGAAAAAAACCCGCTCGCGAACACAGAAACACAGAAACCTCCCGTTAAACACCTCAAAATGTCCCGCGGATAAGTGTGTGTGTGTGTGTGTGTGTGTGTGTGTGTGTGTGTGTGTGTGTGTGTGTGTGTGTGTGTGTGTGTGTGTGTGTGTGTGTGTGTGTGTGTGTGTGTGTGTGTGTGTGTGTGTGTGTGGCGCTCCGGTTGCTAATTGTCGGAAGCCGTTTGAGAAAAACAAAAAATGTTGCGCGATTTTAATCAAAACTTTAAAAACCGTAACCCAACAGAAGGAGCTGGTTCTGTAACCGTTGACTCTCATCAAACGGGACGAACAGAAAGAGTCCAACGCTGCCCGCCTGATGCCTCCAACATGGCCGACAGAGGGTGGATTACATCACCCCGATGCTCTCTGGTGCCTCTCGCTCATCCAATCTGTATGTGCAGAAGCCGAGGAAGAGGGGGGGGGGTCCGTTTGGAGGAAGATGTATGTAAACCCATTTCCCGAACAAATGGGCCTGACTGCACGGCAACAGGGAGCGGCGCCGTAAGCGTCCGGCGTGCATAATGCCCGCATGCATCAATCGTGTCATCTCGCCGCGTTTTATCGTTCTCGGTTCTCGGTTCCAGGCGGCTTTTTAAGTTGTAAGCGTCTCTTCGAATCAACGGCCGCCACGACAGTTGGACATGCGATCGCTTCAAAGGGATGCTGCACGTTCGGCGCTCTACGAGTGGACCGAGAGGCCCGGCAGTCAGGACCCACACCCACACCCCCACCCCTCGTGGAGGCGGCGGTGGCGTTGAGTTTGGCGCTCCGTAAAAGGCCGAGAGACGACATTAACTCCCCGGTCCCCTCATGAATATCAAAGCCACCGCCGGACAAATTACAGCCTATTATTTTATTTGCCTGTAACAGCCGGCGCGCCGGGCGCCGCATTCATCGCCGGGTCAGCGGCGCCGCGGCGGTAATCGTTCGCTGGTCTATCGTCCACGCCGACTTCGCCCAAACACCGGCCGTAATTACGGAGCAGAGGGTATCGAGAGAGAGAGAGAGAGAGAGAGAGAGAGAGAGAGAGGGAGAGGTTGGCGGTCTGTTACAGGTCTTGGAGGCCGGTCCTTCTTGGTGCTGGCTCGTGGAAACGGCTCCCATTGGTCCAGAGTGGCTCCTGTCGGGAAGTGGCTAGTGTTGTTGTTCCTCTACTTGTCTCTGGTACCCCCCCCCCCCCCCTGAAGTTCTTTATCCATGAAGTTGGTGGAGCTGTGCGAGCGCGGGGTTACCCGTCGTTCTGGTATCCAATTTTACTGGGATTTGGAGTGATTTGCGCCCGACTCCCCCGAGGGAAATAAATACTTTGATTAATGTAATCCTGGGTGGGGAGGTGCCACAACACCCCCCCCCCCCTCCCCCCTTATCCTCAGGGAACGCCACTGTTTAACAAACAAAAACAAAAAGCAGGGCGATGGAAAGACGTCCGCAGATTTGATTTCCCGTGGATTTAGTCCGTTTGTTAATCGCTCGGCTTAATAACGATATCGTCAATATCCTCCCTCCGTCAGGAGGAGAAGGAAACGTACAGCGGTGCGTCGGCTGATTTGCATGCACAATAACGCTGCGGCTTGTTTTGATGTTTGCTGGTGGAGGTGGAGGTGGAGAGGGGGAGGAGGAGGAGGAGGAGGAGGAGGGGGGGGTGTTTAAGCATGTGTGTCCATGCTGATGTGTTTTACATCTGTGTGTGTGTGTGTGTGTGGTACAGAGAGCGAAAAAGAGGGATGTGGCCGGGACTATGAGGCAACCGGCACCCAATGGGCGGAGGGGCTCGGGTGGGGTGGGGGTGGAGACTGACAGACAAAGCGTCCCCCTTCCTCTCTCCTCTTTCCTCTCCTCCGCCCCTCTGACTCAGAAAGCTGCACTTCATCTTATCTCTGCCGATCTGTCCCCGTCACTCACCTCCTCACCAGCCGGCACTAGTGGCTTTGTGTGTGTGTGTGTGTGTGTGTGTGTGTGTGTGTGTGTGTGTGTGTGTGTATATGTATGTGTGTGTGTGTGTGTGTACGTGTACGTGTATGTACGTGCGTGTTTGTGTGTACATGCGTGTGCGTACGTGTGTGTCGTACAAGCACCTGCAGATGAATATTCTCCCATATATTCCTTTTCTTGAATATAAATAAATAAAACTGTAGCCTCACTGCAACTTTTGACCTTTATTCTCAAATAAATCCCCAAAATAATTTCTAAAACCAGAATGTGACTCCTGGTAATGAATTAATTCCATCTAATTGAATTTATTTTATTTGAATTGAAAGCCGAAACACACATAAGGAACGTGTAAACACCAACCTGCTTTAATCCTCATCTGTAACCGCGCAGAACCACACGCGTATAAATATATATATAGTAGCCCGAATTATGACATCCATATTGATTTCCAATCCCAAATCAATACCAGCTGAGCAGCTCCACTGGAGAGCCCAACGATAATAAACATATAATCTCTACCTGCATGCCCACAGCGCTGCTCGGCTAATACCGGCCAATTACGGCGTGTATAATTCTATATTGGCCTTCGCTAATAGAATATTAATAACGAGCCTCTTGTCTCGTTTCAATGAGAAAAGAAGAAGAAGAAGAAGAAGAAGAAGAAGAAGAAGAAGAAGAAGAAGAAGAAGAAGAAGAAGAAGAAGAAGAAGAAGAAAACAAATCCCAGTCATGTTTGGGAGTTGAAGGCATCGTTAATGCCCGACACTGATATTCAGTGTGGCCCATTTAATTAACGGTGTAGTAGCCACATTATCATTTAAGTGCTCCGAGTCGGGCTTTAAATCAACGCGGCGGCCATGACGCGCGGCACACTCAGCGTATGTCGCGTGGGATTAGTGGCCGGACCACGGGGGAAGAGAATAAATGATGTAGCCCATAGGCAACTTAAATGGGCCATAATTAAAACGCCGTGGAATTGCATCAATTTAATCTGAATACCCGGGGAAGGGGAAGCCGTGCGCCGGCTCCCTGCAGCCGGGTCGGCCCGCGCACCTTCGGAGGAGCGACATCAATCTGCATGTCAGGTGCGGGGGGATTAATGGCGGCCGCAGCATCCGAGCGATGGCACGGCGAGGATGTTTTATGAGCGGGCGGGAGGAGATTAATGTTGTGAGTAAATTGATTTTTTTTTTTTCCTACACCGGCGTGTTTTGGTCTCGTGGTCGTTGGCGAGGGGACGTTTGTATTCATATTTTAACACATGAGGTCAATTAGAGACGATTCTTAGGATTCTGATATCCGTGCACGGTTTTGAAAGCATCATTTTGTGTGTGTGTGTGTGTGGGGGGGGGGGGGGGGGTCATGAAACCATCTTGATGAATTAGACAATCCGCTCCTGGAGGAATAAATAAGTGGCCTCCTGCTACCGATAAGCGTGACAGAGCGGCTGCAGTAACGCACAGTGCGCGCGCGCTGATGCTTTGTGTTGCGTGCGCTGATGGAGGGTGATGAAGGTGATGGAGAGGAGGGATAACGCGGGATGCTGCAGCCACTAAACGGCCGGTCCCCGCGCGCTGATTCCCGGGATGATTCACGAGTTGTCGCCCGGGCCCTGGCGTGCTAATAACCCCTCATCCGCTCCCACGCGGACCTGCCTGGCTCATGGGCGACTGCAGATGGCGACGGTCCTTGATCGGCTGCTTCACGATCAATACCAGCATGGTTCCGTCATGCAGCTAAAATATGTGGAACAATAAGTGCACGTGCACGTTGGCTGGGATATCTTTTTTTTAATGGATAATTAAATTATCAAATTGCTTGGGATTGAGGGATGCACCAGGGTATAGTCTGAGCCCGAGAACCAGCGGCACGCAGCACGTCACCATTTATTTAGGGTGCACGTGCACGTGCACGTGCACACATGTGGCTCTATCTTTATTGCCAATCGCGTCATCCAACCGTCAACTGACTAAACGGTGGCCATCAAATTATGAGAAATACAAAATCCAGCTCAGCTGTTCGGTTTTAAAATGTCACTTTTTAAAATTGTTTTGTTAAAGTTTCATAATAACTCAAGAAATGTAGTTTGAAAGTAAAATTACATCTAAAGAAAAACGTTATTTAACACAAATATAAAGATGTTAAACTGCACTGGATGCACGTGGTATCAGCTCCACATAAAACATAAATATATTAATGTTAAAAAAACTAAAAATATATCAAATGTGACATAAGACTATACGTTTATTTTATTTTTTGCAGTGTAAGCTATACGCACACATATCTGCATCGTGAGTGAGCGCGACACCTGGCGGCAGTCATGACTCTTTATTTGAGTATTTATGAGTATAATCCATTTCACCTCCGCCCTCCCGGTACACACACATGTTGGATTATCCACCTCGAGCAAAGAAGACCACTTATTAAGAAGATAACACATAATAATAAGGAATGTGGGAACATGACTCACGTTACGCACTACAACGTAATGAATTTGAATTAATGAACTCTGTAGCACACTAAATAACACCAATATTATTTACTAATAAACGACATTTCACAGCACTTTATATGTGTATACGTCCCTGTTATTATAACTCTATAACCCCGTTACTGTAACGCGTTACCGGCGGCGCTGGCCCGGGACCCCGAGCCTCTCTTTTCATCTCGACTCCAGTGCACAAACATACAGCTTAATGCGGCCAGTGTGTCCCCCTTTTATTGGGCTCACCATGGCGACCGAGTGCCCGGCTCAGAAATGCATCAATGAGGGAGAAGAGAGTTAACCCGTGAGAAAGGAGGAGAGGAAGATGAAGAGGAAGAAAAAACGACTTCTTCTTCTACTTCTTCTTCACACATTCGAGTTAAAGTGAGACGTCTTCGTGGCGGACGTTCGACCAACAGCCCAAAGTTGTGGCAGACTGAAATGATATGAAATGACTGCAGATGTATTTATTATTATTTTATTTTTTTGTAGAGATTTTCTTCTTGAACATCTCCCCAAAAAAACACACATCAAAAGCCCAGGGTGAACCGGTGCGCGCGTGCGTTCACACTGCGGGTTATTAATAAGCATAAGGTCCACGAGCTCGTGCACATCAACTTTAAACAAACTTTGCAGCAACGAAATCGATTTATATTAAACGATTTTCATATTGCACACTTGCCTACGCGATCCCTCTGGAGGATTCCACCGAGGGGTCTCTCTCTCTCCCTCCCGCCCTCTCTCTATCTCTCTCTCTCTCTCTCTCTCTCTCTCTCTCTCTCTCTCTCTCTCTCTCTCTCTCTCTCTCTCTCTCCCTCCCTCCCTGCTTAAAATGTGATTGATTGCACTTTTCTCTGGTGGACATTCACTACAAAACAGCACAGCTTATCCATCTGCCCGCTATTTATAATTTTTTTTTTAAAGAAGCAAAAAGGCAAAGGGCGCAAAAAGCAAACGGCGGCGCGTATATTGATTTTTACGCATTCGGGGTAAACGTGGAAGAAGAAAGAAAGGAATAAAAAAAGGGCATTTGCGATTCGGTTTAAAATATGAAAGAGAATAAGAGCATATTGGTCTCATGGAGGCTGAAGTCTGAGCAGCCGAGGAGGAGGCGATGCGCGAGGAGGCGTTTATGAACTCTCGCGTTCCTCCTCGCGCGTAAACCATAAATCCGCAGAGATAATAGTTGCCTTACCTTGTGTCCAAGAAAAAGGGAAATATATCTTCACATAGTTGACGCGCTGCCTGTAAACGGTTATCCCCCTTTCCTCGGGCTCGGTGCTCCCTGAGATTCTCTTTGCTCTGCCTCGACTGAGCTGGAGCGCTGCTCGGCTCCCGCTATTATTTTCACTAAAATATATGAAAATTTATGCAAATGAAAATCAGCACTAACTGTTCGTCTCTTGTTATACTTGGGGATGATTTTTTTCCTCTCCCCCTTTCTTTCTTTCTTTCTTTTTTCCTTTTTTTTGCATACCGAATAAATGAACTCCCCCAGCAGGGAACTTGGGGACCTTTTTTTTATTATAATGATAATAATAAGCAAATAAATAATAAACACATCATATATCAGAGAGGAGGTTTTTTTTCTTTTTTCTTCTTTATGGCATTGGTTTCGGGGAACATTTCTGAAATGCCTTCTGACTTTCCCTTTATGTGCATTATGTATTATTTTCATTTTGAGCCTTCTCCTCGTGTCACGTCGCTGTCGGCCGCCTGAGACCTTTCCAACGCGTCAGTGTGGATGAACAGCAGTAATTTAGACAGAAGTCCTCACTGTATGTTAATGAATAGAGGGCCCCGTGGTCCTGGCCCCTAGCCTGCCTATTCAATGTAAACAAATCCACGAGGCTCCCTTGGTTTTGAGCCTAGTCCAAATTAAATCTACTGGGATGTGAGTAGGGAGGAGGAGGATGGGGGGGGGGGTAACTGGCATGGTGTACACAAGCACTCCCCCATGTCTTATATTTGCCCCTTAATCCCTTTTATAATAAAAATCTTTGCGTCATCTTTTGATTTGGAGAGCTTAGGCTCCGGCGTTTGGCGTGAGGCATGACATGCCCGCTCTAACCTTTACACAAAACACCCCTAATCCTGTCAGAGGATCACCTGCCGCGGGCCTCGCGGCGGTCAGGTGGACTCAACAGGCGGCTGACACCCTCAACTGGGTGCAGTGAGAGCCATATATCACTTATTACCACCCTTGGGTGCGTCCATATAGGCGCAGGGGTCCCACGCACTGACAAAGGCCTCATTCATGGGGTGATGTGGTCATCTTGAGGGATGGTGTGGGCTCTATCTCCCTCTCCTCCTCCTCCTCCTCCTCCTTCTTCTCCCTCTTCTTCCTTTCAGCCAACGTTTGCAGAGCCGCCACCCTGCACGCTCAAATCCCCCGAGGACTGCTCAATTTGCCCTTGTTTTGGTTGCCACTTTCCCTTCCGCCGTGCTCCACTGAGGTCGCCTGTGCGAGACGTTTCCGCATGGAAGCATCCACGCAACCTTTTGTGCGTTTAACTCCTGAGGAGCCGGAGCGACGCCGGCTCTGCCCTGCTCAGGGGTTCAGGGAAGTGCAGGGGAAGCCTGGTCCCACTTTTATATCTCATAAACAATTAAAGCTGCAGCTTGTGAATTTCACCAAATCATCTCTGAACTGCTCGTGCACCAATGGTAACACTTCATCTTCATGTGTATAAGATAAATAGTTTACCATTTAGAGGAGCTTTTTTTTTTTTATCGTTCCTACATGTATTTTTTATGTGGCCCAGAGGGAATTACACCCGAACCAATACAGACGCCTTATTCTATTACACAAGCAGGTCAGGCTACAGATCATTATGATGGCGACCAATAGATCTGTTAGTGTCAAATGCACCTGCACCGTATGTGTTGAAGCCTTTTATTAGTCTTTGTAACAAGAATAATAGAAAGAAAAGTGATTGAATACAATGACATGTACTTGTATATATCATATATGTATTAAATATGGCATCCATCTTGTTCAAATGTATTTATATTGGAATATATACTTTCAACTTTGTTATAAATATAGTCATTTTGAAGCTTAACGTGATGGTTTGAATCCTGATTATCACAGAGGTCACAATAGAGGTCACAGTAAGAGTTCTTTTTTTAGATGTAATGTATTTTCCCCCATGTTTGTGTACTAATACCTCAGTACTATTTACTACCAAGTTGTGTCCACCCCGATTTGTTTGGACTGCAATTAAAAAGCAGCCAATCGGAACCGCCGGAAGGAGGGCTCGTGCGGCCGGGAGCAAGGCTGGCGAGGGCTGCCAATCACACCCCGGGTAACCAATCAACGGGGACGCACGGGGGTAAACATCCGCGCGTCGTCGGCGGGGCTCAGAAGGGGGCGGGACTAACACCGCCTGTCAGAGAGAGAGAGAGAGAGAGGTGGAGAGAGAGAACAAGCGAATGAGAGGAGAGGCTCGCAAAGCATCGCCGGAGCTGTTCCACTGGATTGTACTTCATCGGGAGTTTGCGGTTTGGCAGGTTTATATACATCAAAACAGAACAAAGAGATGGGCTCCACAGTGCTATAAAAGAAGAGAGAGAAAAGAATAAAGCGAGGGAGAAATCTCGGCGACTGAATTACAAAAGAACTAAGGACACTCTGCTAATGTTTTTCACATCCAGAGGGGACGTAAACCGGGACTTTGGACACTGTGGACAATTTGCAAAAGGCTTTTTTTTTGTGGTTGCGAGCACCAAAAAGTTTGTATGGGACAACGCGGTTTTTTTCTCCTGTATAATTTGAATTTTTAATGCTCGCAATTTCATCCCGCGGTGCAAAACTTTTGTAAACGGGACTGCACATGGTTTCAGAGGGCTTTTGACAAAAAAACAACTGGATCTTTTTTTATTCGCCGGTGCTCATGCACGACTAGAAGGCTGTAAACACGCGCGGATTTTATTCAGTTTCCTGCCCCCGTTTTGAGGCGTTTTACGCGCGTCGATGGTAGTGCCAACAACCGACTCGTTACTTTTAAAGTTTGAATAATTCATGAGATACAATTTGCCTGCTCGAAAGAAGTGACTGTACAAAAGGGAGGAGGGTGGGGGGGTTATCCACAAACATATTCATAAGGGTTGACGGAATGGCCACCGCGGCTTCCAATCCTTATCTGCCCAGCAATAGCATCTTATCGTCCGGCTCCCTCGTGCACTCTGACTCTGGAGGTGGTGGCATGCAGCCGGGCAGTGCTGCGGTTACTTCGGGGTCCGGGGTCTACAGGGGAGACCCCTCGGTCAAGATGGTACAGAGTGACTTTATGCAGGGCGCGATGGCAGCGAGCAACGGGGGACACATGCTGAGCCATGCCCACCAGTGGGTGACGTCCCTCCCGCACGCCGCAGCCGCCGCAGCAGCGGCCGCGGTGGCAGCAGCCGAAGCCGGGTCGCCGTGGTCGTCGAGTCCCGTCGGGATGACGGTCAGCCCCCAGCAGCAGGACGTGAAGAACTCCGGCAGAGACGACCTGCACACGGGCACCGCGCTGCACCACCGGCCGTCTCACTTAGCCCCACATCAGACTCACGCCGGGGCTTGGGGGAGCACGACCGCCGCTCACATTAACTCCATATCCGGGGGACAGCAGCAGCAGCAGTCGCTGATCTACTCCCAGCCGGGGGGCTTCACTGTGAACGGGATGCTGAGCCCGGGGGGCCAGAGCCTGGTGCACCCGGGCTTGGTGAGAGGGGACACCCCGGATCTGGACCACGGCAGCCACCACCACCACCACCAGCATCACCAGCACCACCAGCACCAGCACCACGGCGGCGTCAACAGCCACGACCAGCACTCGGACGACGACACGCCGACGTCGGACGACCTGGAGCAGTTCGCCAAGCAGTTCAAGCAGCGGAGGATCAAGCTGGGCTTCACGCAGGCGGACGTCGGCTTGGCTTTGGGCACCCTGTACGGGAACGTTTTCTCCCAGACGACCATTTGCAGGTTCGAGGCTCTGCAGCTGAGCTTCAAGAACATGTGCAAGCTGAAGCCTTTGTTGAACAAGTGGCTCGAGGAGGCCGACTCGACCACCGGCAGCCCCACCAGCATCGACAAGATCGCGGCGCAGGGGAGGAAGCGGAAGAAGCGCACCTCCATCGAAGTGAGCGTCAAGGGGGCTCTGGAGAGCCACTTCCTCAAATGCCCCAAACCCTCGGCCCAGGAGATCACCGGCCTGGCGGACAACTTGCAGCTGGAGAAGGAGGTGGTCAGAGTGTGGTTTTGCAATAGGAGGCAGAAGGAAAAACGGATGACGCCCCCAGGAGTGGCTCAGACGCCGGAGGATGTGTACTCTCAAGTCGGCAACGTGAGTGCAGAAACACCGCCCCCCTCCATGGACTGCAAACGAATGTTCAGTGAAACATAGAATATTTTATATGAAATTAAACTAAATTTTAAAAATTATAAAAAAGCATACTGACTGTCGCCAGGGTTGGCAACATTTTTTTTGATACTGTGATTGTGAGACTGCACAAATGTTGTTATCTATTTTTCACCAGAAAAGAAATACAGACAAAAAGAGAGAGAGAGAGAGAGAGAGAGAGAGAGAGAGAGAGAGCAGCAAGCTTTCCCTTTTTCCTCCCAACCCCCCCACTCTGAGAAACACACCGTTAACCTGCTTCCAGGCCCTGCAATGTCTTAACCTAAAAGGTTCCTTGTGCTTTTTTCTTTCAGGGGCATTTTTTAGTAGATTACTTAAAAGATGCAAGTGAAGCGAGCGACCAGAGGGTGACAACCACAAGTTCATTCCACCAGGTAATTTTGGCGCATTAAAAAAAAAAACACCACCAAGAGGAAAACCAAGTATTGTTTTTATTCTTCTTCTTCTTTTTTTGTCTTCCTCTTTCACCTCTTTTTCCTCCCCTCCTCCAAAAATGCTCCCTCTCTCATTACTACCCCTGTGTTTGATTGAAGAAACAAAGGAGCAGGCATTTTGTATATTTAGAAATGGGACCGATGGGCCGCCTGTCCTCCTCCACGCCGAACAATAACACGAGGGGAGCGGCGGCACCACTCTGAGTGACGTCCACGGAGCTTCCGTCCTGATAGCTGCGTGACGTGGACTGCGTGGTTGCACTCACACACACACACGCGCGCGCGTGAAGGATTAGGGATATATATATATATATATATTTTTCTTCTCACCTTGAGGCCCTCATGAGAAAGAAAAGACTACCTGGACCAGGACTGTCCCCGCCTGATCTCAAAGATCACCTTCTTCTTTTTGTGTGTGTGTGTGCGTGTGTTGGGGGGGAGGGGGAGTCTTATTATTATTTAATGGACTTTGACGCCGTGAGTGGATTTTTCCTCCGTTTTTCCCCCCCAAATGAAAAGAGCATAAGACATTTGAAAAGACTTCAACTGCACTTATTTGAGAGAGAAAAGAAATGTGTTGCCAAGTGTGACTGGGTGGGTGCTGTGGATTTTATTGCTGCCCTTTCTAAGCAGTATTCTTTGGTAGGTTTTAATAAACAAAAACTCTGTAAAGCCGGCAATATAGATCACTGGATCAGAAACTGATCTGAGTTATTTACTTTATATTTTTCATCAGAATGACTTGTTTTAATATTTTATTCGGAATACATATGAATGATTCCAGACGGTAATTTATTTCCCTCTCCCCCTCTTGCAGGAACTTGTGTAAGATGCTTTTTTCCCCTTTTCTTGTTTATTTCCCCTTAATTTCTTTCTTATATTTTTGTTGTTGTTTGCCCTTATTTTTGGTTAATTTTGTATTATCGTTTCTAAAGGAGCACAAATCATCATAAGCTGACATTGACCGTTGTTATAGGTAATAAGGGTATATTTTGATGTGATAATTTGATTGTAATTTAATTTCAGTAGTGGTTCCGTACGAGCTGATTGAAACACAATAAATTTGTTAGAATGAAATGCACTCATCTTGTGTTTTGAGATTTATATTCTGATCGCATATTTTGGGGCTGTTTTCTTTTCTTTAAAAAAAAGGGGGAATTACCTTGTGTGCTATTTTATTTATTTATTTTGGTGCATGCAACTAATGAAGAAAATGGTGGACTATTTTGTCCCAGATGCGTGCTAATAATAACCTGCATTAGAATAACACAGAACAAAGAGTCTTTGTAGAGAGACATTCAAACACTCAACCTTTAATCTGACTATAGTTTATTTTTCTTCTACTTACTAAAACACAAAACGGATACATTGACGTATTATTGGAGCGTTTACGGCGTCACGAGCTTCTAAGTTATTGCCTGAGCTTAAATACACGTCCACCAGCGTTGTTATCATCAGCCCCATAACTGTGTATTAGCATTTAAATGAAACATCGGCGGGTAGCTGCTCGAAGGCTCTGCTGTTTGTTTACATCTGCTGCCTCGCGAGGCCTCGGGGGCCCCCTCCCCTCAGCCTGCAGGCAGGACACCGGGCAGCAGGAGCCCTCTGGCCGGGCAGGGGAACGAGAGAACGCCGTCCCTTGCTCTTCTGGCTGTGGAGCCTCGTGCATGTTACGTCACAGTCAGGTCGCAGATGAATCCCATACTACTGATACACGCATCCTTTAATAGCCTGATTAAAAAGCCACATTCAGAATCTGCACAACACAATGATTATTGATTTACAGTCACAGCACTGTGATAACTCTATGCGCGTGCACGTGACGCTCCTACAACTCGCAGGTGTGCTCTCCGTGCGCGTCGGGGTGAGCTGACACGTGTCGGTGGGTCAGCGTTATGGATCGCGTCTGTCCGGAGCTCCGCGCCCGGTTACCGGGGAGGGAGCCTCGGACTCCTATCTGGGCTGTTGTTGCAGGCTTAGCGCGAGACACCTCTCGTCCAATCAGGGCCCGTTATGAGCTTGTTTACACCTGGTGCTCACTGAGTGACGTGCAATATGTTGGCAGTGTTATCGTGTATTTACAACTATTTACATTTTTTTTTCGTCTTGCAAAGAGCTAAATGTGTTCCTGTGCAAACTTCGTGTTGTTGTTGTTTGTTTTCCTCCTTTTCTTTTAGTTTTTTTCTTCTTCCTGAGGTGTCTCGAGCTCGCCTATTCAGCAAAATCTCACAAAACGTGTCCTCGCGCTGCAGGATTTGAATTTCGCGGATGATTTCCCAGACTAGTTGCTTAGCAACGATGATATAGAGAAGTGGGCATCGTATTTCTTTGTCTCCATTAGTAAAAGTGGCAGCAGAGACGCGCTGCGCGTGCATGTGCAGGTCTCTCCCCCCCCCCCCCCCCTAAAAAAAACTTTATTATCGGTTAGACACGTGCTGATGCCAACGAGTTACAGGGGTATTGGACATGAGGATACTCAAAACAGCACGAGCTTGGTTTGATTTTAAAATGTAAAATTTAATTTGGTTTATTGTGTTGACATATATCTGTCGCGTGCTTTTAGACCAAGAAGCTTTTTTTACAAAATAAAAGCATGTGTGAGGCAGCGGGGGTTGCACGTTGGCCTCGTGCAGCCTCATTACGCATGCGGGCCAATCCAAAGTCACGTGACGCACGCAGAGGAACCCCATCCACGCTATCCGGTGGAGACTATAGAACACGTCCCGTGCAGCAGCGCGTATACACGCACGCGGATCACGCACAAAGACCCTCTGAGAGGGGCCATCAGTCTGCGGGTCGGGGACTCGACCCAAAGGGGGGCAGGAGAAGAGTTTATATAGTCTCATAACGCAGGTTCCGGTCCGCCTGTTCTCCACCAGCTTGGCCTTTTCTTCATGGGTCTTCAAAGCCATGCTGGCAGCAGCATGTGTGTGTGTGTGCACGTGCACCAAGACGTCTCACTGCAGCCACTCACAAGTTATAGGACCATATATCAATCTATAATATAGACAGATTTTATATTTTATAGACCCTTCTAAACCAAAATGAGTCTAATTGAATAAAGCGGTTACAATGTGCTATATATATATATATATATATATATATATATATATATATATATATATATATATATATATATCAAAATATTCAACTTCTAAATCGGTTTGCAGATATTGTGTATTTAAACAAAATATTTACAGATGCAAATATCCTTCAGAGTATTTGTACATATAACACATTTAGTTATATATTTACACACGTTTATTTACACTTCTGTGGCTCTAACTTAAATACAGGTTGTTTCTACTATATATATATATATATATATATATATATATATCTGTGTCATACAGGGTTTAAGAGCAGTTCCACGTGCAGACGAGATCTTCCCTTCCACTTAAAAAGATGAATAACTCGTCGTGGTCGCGCGCTGTCAGGCTCGTCTAACCTGCTGGAGACGTGCACGTGCATAAAGGTTCCCCCTCATCCTGTATTTACTCCACGTGTCGAGCGCATGCATATGGATTATTCTGAGCTGCCCTCCACAGGGAGCCTCCTCATCCGCGGCCACGCGCATTTATTTTAGCTGCAGAACATCTCCTCACGTCTGCTGCTCTTTATCATTATTATTATTATTATTATTATTATTATTATTTTACTGTTATTTTACAGTATTTATTCGGTTTAGTCATCATTTGTGCTGCTTGTCACGCCACATGCAAAGTTCACTTTATTATTATTATCGTTATTATTATTATTAAGAAGAGGAAGAAGCAGAATTATTATTAATATCATTGTTATTTCTGTTATTTTCAATAATAATACGTTGTATTAATTACGTTTTTTATTATTGTTCTTAATAATGATAATGTTAATTATTATGATTATAATTACACTTATTATTATATGTTTTAGATCATAAACTGCAGCAACAAATAGCTGAAGAATTGACGAGTTTAATTTGATCATAATAGTTGTTGAAGTTGTTATTTCTTTCAACAATTCAGTTGAGACAATTCAATACATATTCGTGAGTGTTTAGCATTCATTCCCCTTATTGTTATAATTAATTCCATGTATAAATAGAAGACGGAAGCATTACATTTATACGGGACAGCTTTTCTCTTCTTTCAGAATATCAACAAAAAACATAAACTATAAATCGTGAAAGGATTATAATAGAGCAGCATGTATATAGCTCATCGTCGTTGTGGAGGCAGTAGAAGAAGAGGAAGAAGAAGAAGAGGAAGAAGAGGAGGACGTTCTACAATATGACGTGACTCTCGGGGTTTCCTCTATAAATTGTGAAGGTCATGGTGCTGTGAGCAAAGGAGGGATGATGTCTGCAGCTCACCTTCCTCTTCCTCTTCCTCCTGTTCAACGCCTGGAATTCAACAACAGGTGATTCTTTAATAAATAATAAAACACTATGTGCAGTCTGTAATGCATATCGACCCTTTTCCCTTGTATTAAAGTACCGTGAGATAATAAACCTTTAAACGGGACTTCTGTTGGCCTTTAAACTGCATGACTCGGCCTAAAATACTATAATACCCCTCTAGGAATTTATAATATTAGTTATTTTAATTATGTTTTTGATTTAACTGATTATTTGTATAGTTGATACCGTCATTAACTCAATAATAATAGTATTCTATACAGCTTTACTTTTCTTATTACATAACACAATGAGTCCGTTTTAATTAAATTAATATTAATATTAATATAACATAAACATTAATACGTACGATATATATATATATATATATATATATATATATATATATATATATATATATATATATATATTCCTTTGGAACTTTCTGACTGGTTTTATATCATTTTATTTCTACTTCTAGTGTTTTACTTTATTAGCACCTTTTCGGATTAGTTTTCTTTCTCGTGCACGCACACACACACACACAAACGCGCGCACACGCATACGAAAGCAGTATCATAAGTTATTTGTGAGTGTATATTTTTGTCAGCACGTGATGCATCTCCGGCTGAGAGATGTGGAGGAAAAGTTTCCTCGGGTCTAAACAGGCCCTCGCGCACAAGCAGATTTAGGGCCACGCGCAACACGTGAAGTGTGATGGACGCGCGTATTGTTGCTGTTTACCGGAAGTCTTCTCGTGAACAGTTCACGCTGGTATGTGTTGTCATTGATGTAAAAGCAGATTAAAAAATATATATATTTTAGCATTAAAGCATTCAACCCAGTGTATTCATGTGTTTTTAATCATCCACATCAACATGATTCAAACAATAAGCCTCTAATGGTTTTCATAAATATTATTCCCACAGTAAAACACTATAATCCCGAGGCTCTGCCTTCCCGGTGCGACGCACAGCAGCAGATATCTCCCCTCTGCAGTTTGCCTGACCTTACAGCGCCACCCAGTGGCCGTGTGCGCCGACTCCCCCATCGCGGTGAGTGGAGACGACGTCCTGGTGGATTTGGGGTCTTCTTCAGTGAGCAAAAGTTTACATGAAGTCCGTTTTAAATACGTTCCTTACCTGAATAAGTGGGAGGAAACTTTCTACCAACTCAATCCATCAAATTCATAATTCAAAATCACCACATTTGGATGTACATGGATTCATCAGGGACAACAATGACGTGTTGCCATGAGGGAATAACTTCAAGTCCTCTTGGCTCAGACCTTCAGGATATATGTAGTATACTTTTATGTTGGACATGCATTTTACATCTCTGATCTAATTATATATCCATCTATCTATCTATTTATCTATCTATCTATTTATCTATCTATCTATCTATATATATATATATATATATATATATATATATATATATATATATATATATATATATATATATATATAAGTATATGGATCAGGAAGACCTGCAGTTGATGCTGTGAGTTCAAGTCTGTGTGTGTGTGTGTGTGTGTGTGCGTGTGTGTGTGTGTGTGTGTGTGTGTGTGTGTGTGTGGTGATTTTAATTTTGAGTTCTTCAGCCTCGTGACCATGTGGAGGGCCGTGGTTTCTAGGATACACAATTCCCGTGCACACTCGTCTCTATCTGACGTCATGTGACCGCCTCAAAGAACTTTGCACTCTGCTTTTGTGTGAGTTTCATTCCCTTGCACACACACACACACACACACACACACACATACATGCATCTCGTTCCAGCCGGGTTGAACACGTGCTCTCCG
Source organism: Liparis tanakae (assembly GCA_036178185.1). NCBI lineage: Eukaryota > Metazoa > Chordata > Actinopteri > Perciformes > Liparidae > Liparis > Liparis tanakae. The sequence goes on from CM070103.1 coordinate 1,446,803, forward strand.
CCCGCGCTCACGATCCCCACAAAAGACGGCCGGCCCTGCTTTATTGGTTGCCACGGGAACCAGGAAGCTAGTTAGTGATCTTTCACATCTCGTCCTTGTTGTTTATTCGCGTGACACGAGAGACGTTTTGTTTTTCTTTCCGTCGAGCGCATGTTGTTTGGGAGAAGTATTGTACGAGAGCCGTATTTCAGGATGACTGCGAGTCAAAGCTAAACACCCCCAAGAGGGTGATTTGTATGAGGGAGCGTGTTGTGCACGTTTCAGTTGTAAAAGAATAAATTATATCATTTAATTTGGTGGAAGGAGATTCAAATGGGAAGTTTCCCTTATTTAAAGCTGGAATCTTGTAGATATATTTTAAAGAAATAGATGTATGTCAGACGGACTATTCACACACTGTCTGACTCATTGAATGTTTATGTAACTCTGCAACGCTTCATTCTGGTCACATGGCGTCTATTCTGTCCATCTTCTCTCCCCGTGAAAGGTTTATTTTCTTTTTCTTGGGAGTTTTTCCTGAGGTCAAAGGTCAGGGATGTCGCATGTGTACAGGATGTAAAGCCGACCACGAGCAGGGCGGAGGCCGTCGTTCCCCGGCGTTGTTTTGGGGTCATTTGGGTGTTTAACATTGGAGTTGGATTTCTGTTAATGAATGTGCATTATTGAGTCTATCTGTGCCTCTGATTCTGCCTCTGTGTGTGTGTGTGTGTGTGTGTGCGCTGCATCCCGGGGTGTGACGGGTCTTAACGGCGGGGTAGATCGATGGTTGTGGGTGGGGTGGGGGGTGGGGGGCAGGGGTCGGTCGGTCCTCAGGGGTCCGCCGGTGACATCCGGCCAGCAGCTCGGGTCAGCATATCCCAGCAGGCCGTTCGCTCTGGCAGCAGTTACCAAGGTGACAGCATGTCAGCACGGCCCCGCGGCGCCGCTGGGGGGGGGGGGGGGGGGGGCGATGCATCACCGGCTCTGATGGGTTTGTCAATACTGCTTAGATCCAGGGGGAGCTGGGCCCGTCGCGACACACACTGGGCCTCTCCAGAGAGCCAGGACACACACACACACACACGCACACACGCACACACACTTTCAATGGTTTTCAATGTTCTCACTGGAAAAGTGGCTTATATTGTAAAAACAAATGTCATTATTTATCATAATTATGCCAAGCAGGTCCTTTTATGCACTATAAGGAAACAGTAAAGTGAGTTCATTTCTTGCGTGCTCACCTCAGGTATCGTGAGGTGGTCATTTATACAGGTACACACACACTGTATACACGTGCACACACACACACACACACACACACAGCAGTATAGACACATATTTTATTTTTTTATTTTTCCACATTGATATTTGAGCAAAAGCAAAAGAAAGACGTGGAAAGAAAATAGGTACACACACACACACACACACACACACACACACACACGGCAATACACTCCTGACAGACTGATTGTTTGACTGCATGGATGCGTGGACTAAGCTGTTGGTGCAGGAGTCGAGAGCGAGCTGGCAGATAAAGAAATGACTGTAGTGTGTGCTGCAGGAAAGAGAGCGAGAGAGAGAGAGAGAGAGAGAGAGAGAGAGGGGGAAGCACGCCCGTCCGTCTGGTTCTGTATCTCATTAACCAAAGCGAGACGGGGATTGGAAAGCAGCCTCTTTTCTTTGGGGCTCGCGCTGTAACCATTTCTAGGCCCGCGGCTTTAATAGATTACCGATGGTCGGCCGCAGGTATTTCCAGGTTAGACATTCGAGGCGGGACGCCGGAACGAGATCATTTGCTAATCCGCACATTCTCACCTCTAAAGAAATGAGGCAACGCGGCCATGTTTGTTTCAGGTGTTGGGCTAATCTCGGTATCTCGCGTAGCTTCAATCCTCTTAACGAGAGAGGGGCGGAGCTTGTTCGGCGTCGCTTTCCTCGAACTTAACAGCCGACGCCGAGGTTTAAACAGTTCTACGCTAAACGTCTTTTTTCCCGTTAGCAAACAGAGGTTGCTTGCACTCAAACAGCGCTCCGACGGCTTCCGCTGGCGTTTAAAAGCTTTGCTCGCTGAAATAAAAGTAATTAATTGGTGTTATACACCAAGGACATAATTATCTTTTCCAGTAACTGGCACATATTTAATTACCAGTAATTGTTCCCCGAGCCTTGTTCAAAAGTGTTGCGCGCCAGACAGTTCTGATGTATTATACACTAATCCTGCACTTGATACTCAGTCAATTAGGGAATGTGTGTCAGAGAGCAATCATGTAAACAGCATTGTGGAACACACACACACACACACACACATACACACACACATTCACATATGTCCTTGTGAGTAACGACTCCTATATGTCGCCCTTCGCCGATGTCCACACACACACACACACACACACACACACACACACACACACACACACACGGATACTTGTGAGACACGCCCCTTATAAGTTGGCCTTTGCCGATGTCCACACACACACACATGCACACAAACACACACACACACACACAAATACTTGTCAGACACAGGGCCTATACGTTGGCCTTCACCACTGTCCGCACACACACACACACACACACACACACACACACACACACAAATACTTGTCAGACACAGGGCCTATACGTTGGCCTTCACCACTGTCCGCACACACACACACACACACACACACACACACACACACAAACACACACTAACACACGTCCTTGTCAGACACGCTGCCTATACATGGGCCTTCACCAGTGTCCACACACACACACACACACACACACACACACACACACACACACACCTACACACACATCCTTGTCAGACACAGGGCCTGTACGTTGGCCTTCGTCGAGGTCTGAACATGCACACACTCACACACACACACACACACACACACACACACACACACATCTGTCTCCCTGCTCTCTGCCCCCCCCTCGGGGAACAGATCCCTACCTCTCCGCTCCTTCCCGAGGTGTTAATGCCTGCCAGATTGGAGGAAAGTAATTTGAGATCATTTCGCAACAAAGGCCGCAGATACTGATTAACACGGGCTCTACTTTCTCCTCGGCCCCGTTTAGCAGAAGAAGAAGAAGTAGGGAAAAGGCATCGGGAGCTCAATGTACTCCCCCTGTGCCTCGGGGGGGAGCGGGGCCAGAGGCGGCAGTCGGGGGCCCTTGAACACGAGAACAGGGTTTAATAAGTAAACAGGAGAGGCAGAGAACAGAGCTTCTGATCAGGGCGTATGTGCCCGGCGAGCCCCCGGTCCGCGCTGCTAGCTGATTAGCCCGGCCGATTGTACCTTGTAATTGCAGTGCCTTGACCCCCTCTAGGCAAATATTAGATTTTTAGCGGTTTAACCTTTCCAGTCGTCGGAGCGGGGCAAATTGCACCGACCAGATGTTAAGGAGCCCAGCGGTAGTCTGCAGCCCTTCTGATCAGCAGGGGGGTGGATGGAGGGGGGGTAGTGTGGGGGGGGGGGGACTCGCAGATTGAACCTTTTCTTTTTTAATATCGTCTCAATTTCCCCTCGTGCCTTTCAAGCTGATTTCCTCGCAGCGGTTTCCTTCCCTCCGAGAAACGCCGGTGCACTCCGACGCTCCTCATCCCGTCCTCTGAAGTCTGGGATACAAGCGAGGCGTATTATTTAAAATCAGTCTAGTCACAGTCATTAGTGTGTAGGGGGGAGGGGGGAGGGGATGATCAATAAACAGATCAATGGGAGATATTAACCTATAACTGGTACCTCTGTTCAATCACTCCTGTAATTAGTCACCTGGTGAGCTGCAGCTCTTCTATTGGAGGTTTTTTTGTGTGAAAATGAGACATATTTGTATTTATTGTCCTGTGTTGTGTTTGCTAAACTCTTAAAATGCGCCCAATGTGTTTGCAGTGTGTCATGGTGCACAAAAATAGAGGAAAAGGCGCAAATGTTAGTTTATTTTAGACTCATTTCTCTTTTTTTAATTATTATATTTCAACCAGAAGGATGCAGATAGAAGATTCCTTTTAAAATAGGTAAGAAACTAATATCAGAACTGCAGCGATTGTGTAGTTAGTGTTCTTTTTACCACTTAAACTGTATTGTGTCTCATCCTGTTTGTTGTTTTATGTTTATTATGGTCTGTCAATGTGGTGCAGTGCATGCTGACATGTATGTTCTAACTGTACATGGTCCCACCGCTGCGGATAAGAGGCGTGAGCGCCCTCCCTCGGGGTCCGAGTCTCCGTCCAGATGAAATGGGAACAATAGGAATTCTGGAATTTCCCCGCCCGACTTCTTTTTTGATCCGTCCCCAATCCACACGCAGATATGTGAAGCCGCCAGCTGGGCCTGGTTTCCATCCTCCTCGTATAGGTGTCTGAGACACAGAGGAGGTCAAAGGTCGCCGCTTCATTCATAATCTTATATGTGGTTTAACCCCAGAACTGGATGTGTGTGTGTGTGTGTGTGCGAGTGTGTGTGTTTGTGTGTTTGTCGGTTCCCACTGGTGCTTTCTGCGTGTTCGTGCTCGGAGTCTGCGGGGGCCTTTGGGGGAAACCTCTGCAGACTGGGACCATTATGGGAAACTCTTTCGGACGAGATGGTGGAGGAGGCAGCGGAAGTTTTTCTTGGGTCGTTCCCAGACGTTTTCTAGAGATCTCGGGTTTCTCCCCCCCGACCAGCGCCGGATCCAGATCCTCTTCCTCCCCCTGACGGGGCCGGGCGGGCAGCTGCGTCTCCAGGCTCCGGCTCACCCCGCGCGTAATGGTTTCCTTCCTCCCCCCGAGCCTCTCTCACCTGAAAGAAAAAAGAGAGAGAGAGAGAGAGAGTCGGATGGGGACGGAGGGGAGGAAAGTAGTCATCTCTTCATCCCAGAGGTGGACTGGAGTCACCCTTCAGCTGGAGGGGAAACCCAACACGGCCTCCAGCCGCCGTCTGAGAGGACGGGGGCGGGGGGGCACCAAAGTGGTTCCATGTGAGACATGGAAGTGAAGTCTGGGAAAGGCCGAGATCGACACCCTGACCCCCCCCCCCCCACACACACACACACACACACACACACACACCTTACAGAGTCCCGTCTCCTCTGATGAGAGGATATAAATACAGGAATAAGACGTCGATGACAACTCTGATCCGCTGCCGATGACAGAAGAGATGCATCCTGGGATGGATTACTCAGCGAAGCGTCAGCTGATTTTATTCCTCTCTGTTCTCTCCACACTTCTTCTCCTCCCACGCCATCTTTGTATTCGTCTGTTTCCTCCCGTTAGCTTCAGTCACACTCGGCTCCGTTATGACTGTTTCTTCTGTTTCAACGGGAAACTTCTCAGAACAGCAGCAGCAGCTCCGGCCCGCTCAAGTACCCCCCCCCCCCCCACACACCCTCCCCGTCCCCCTAATACCCGCAGACATCTATGGCCGCCGCCCCGATCTGTTGCACGCTCCGTTCATTTCACGCGCTGCCAGAAGTGCTTTGTAATTATCGTGATATTGATGAAGGCTGATTCCTGCAGGTAATCGCTGGCAGTTCAGCTGTTTCTACGCATCTCAGCGGAATGTCTCTATCCATTACCGCTGGCAAATTAATTTACACTCAGTGACCATACTTGTTGATTATCTACCAATTGTGTGTGTGTGTGTGTGTGTGTGTGAGCCTTACAGAGCATATAACTTGGTTCATCTCACACAAAGACGACTGTGTGTGTAAGCTCGACGCCGCACACTGTGATTAAACTAAATGTACGTATAGATTCATTGGTGGCACTCCATATCATATCAACTTCACATTAACACGACAAAGTACAATACATGTATTATTATTATTATTATAGTAGCCGTATGAGAGCAATAGAATAACACACGCATTCGAAGAGAGAATAGGAAAAGGAAATGAGAGCTATGGAGTTAAATATAAAGAAGTTAATGGAAGAGGAATAAGAATAGATGTGAGAAAGGGGGTGGGATCAAAGTGAGAGTACAAAGGGGATGTGAATGGGGAACAGGAATGTAAGAAATAGGAATAAGAATAGAGATGGTAATGATATGATGAATGGAGGTATAGAGAGAAATGAAAAAGATAAAGAGGGAGTAGGAATGAGAATATAAATAGTGGCGGAAATGAAAATAAAACAAGGAGTAAGAATAGAAATCTGAATCTGGAATAACAATATACATGCTGAGTGTGTGGGGGTGAGTAGTGCTTTTTAAAATATATATTTAGCTGTGTTTATGCGTATGTTTACAGTCTCCTAAAGAGGCCGCTAAGTATTTTAAAGACGTGTGATCCTCGGTACAAACGGACGCTCGTACTTGACGTCCACATCAGTGGAGATCTCCTCCACCGCGGGTAAATAAATACGCCTTAAAAGAGCAAATGAGCTCGGGCAAAGTGGCCCTTTGAGTCCACATGTTTGTGGAGCAGCCATAATGGATTCTTTAGAGCCGTGAACGGTTTATAGGCATGACAGCCATGTTTCGGCACGATGGGCTTATCCCTACGCAAGGCGCTAAGGATATTAGGGAATCAGCGTAAAGCAGCATGGAAATGATGACTGGAGCAAAGCCTCAGCTCGCTGGTATTATAAGCCCTCAATTCTCCAGCAATCCATCCTTGGGAAAAGAGAGGAGGGGGGTGGGGGGGGGGGGGTTGGCACGGCTCCACAGTGTGATATCCTCCATTCTTTCTTCCTCCCATCTTTGTTTTAGCCACACGGTTTTTAAAATAAAGGATGCTGTGCAATCTGGGGACGGGGGCACATTTGTGGGGAGGTCAACGGTGTTTTCCCTTTTTTCCCCAAGGAGCCCCCGTGTTGTGCATATGGGAGATCTGTTGGAACAGCTGGAGGAGAGCCAGCCCCCCCCCCCCCCTAATGCCTGGCACGGAGCGGCGGCCTCGTATGAAGCGGCGGTGGCACATGCCGAGCATGAGGTTCCCCACATTGAATCCCTTTTGCTTTTCCTCCTGGTTCCGTGTGAGATGAATACGTCCACGGTGAGCTCCAGCATCTCGGTCCACCCACACGGCGGCTCGGCCTGTCAGGTACGGGCCGCAGCAGAGGGATGATTAATGTCCCCCCCCCACCACCACCACCACCACCACTGTAAATTATAGAGCGTGGGTCGAAACTATTTTTCTTATAGTGAGCAGCACGCTCGTGGCAAAAAAAAAGAAAAAAAGGGGGCAAACACTGTTCGTCATCTGCCCGACGACAGCCCTCCTCGGGGCAAATTAACCACGCGGCCGTATCGACTGGCACGTGGCCGGGAGTCAGAGGCCTTCACTTTGATTAATCTGCCCGTGTTCCTGTTCCAACTCTATCAAAGTAATCTAAGTGAAGACACACAGCATTGATCTGTAAACACAGCGTGGAAAACACACACACACACACACACACACACACACACACACACACACACACTGAGAGGGGAATCAGCCACAACAACTGGAGCTTCTCCTAAAGTCATTATTAACCAAAGGAAGGTTGTTTGCATGCATTATAATGGCAAATATATCCGTTATTGTAAAAGATGAACACAAATGTAAAAGATGACCAGATTGGGAGATGCAGCGTCAGGTTTGTGACTTTCCACCGAACACTTTTCATGTCAGATATTACAATAATTTAGTTTAATAGGCATATAGGGTGATTCAACAAGTCAAAAGGGTAATATATATCCCCATAAGTAAATATCTTAATTCTGTTAAAGGCAAAAAACATTGTTTTGTGGACAGAAAACATTAAGAATACACATTCTGGGTTATTTGACCAACTCCTTTCAGAAAGTGAAAGTCACACATGGACGTTTTATTACTTCCTCACATATTTCTCCACTTCTTCTCAGCATCGTTGACTCAGAGGTGCAGAGAAAGCACGACGACGCGGAGGCAAAGGATCAAAATAACCGGATCGGCCTCTGACCTTCAGCTGCAGCATCAACCAGAAGTCGCGCCGCGCCTCGAGGAGAGAGCGTCCCTCAAACATGGCGAGGCGAGGAGAGGGCTTTGGAGAAGGTGACAGCCGGAGCTCATTTATCCAAGAAACCCACACAAAACGTCTCGCTAATCCATCTCTGCGCCGCCCGGCCCGACCGCGGCCACGCGTGCAGAACCGTCTGCTTTTAGGAGTCGCCTTGCCAACGCGTTTGGCAGACGGTGACTGAGCATTTCTCCGTCGTGTTATTTCTGATAACTCGTGTGGATCGGGCCGCTTTTAAATCCCGTGGCGTGACACGTACGGCACCCCGGCTATCGCCAGTGATTTCTACATGAGAGACAGATGGGGCTCACACGCCGTTTGCATTAAACTGGGCAGGGCAGAGCTTCACGAGGGCGACGCCGTCGGGCCTCTGGGGTCAAGCTGCTTCCAGGTCGCTGCGTGCACACAAGGTGTCGCACAACACCAGGATCCTCTGGTGTCAGTCGGTGTGTTTTTGTTAAATAATCTAATTTCTGCAAATTTCTAATGGCGAAAAAGTTGTTTTTTTTACCTTTTTATAGGCCTACGAACTAGTTTTGAGGAGTTTAAGAAAATAGGCGATGGCTGTTGTGAATTTATAACATGAGGAATAGTTTTAGTGTCCCGGATCACTGCAGATTTATCTTGTAGCTGCACCATGTGGTCAGCATGTTTTGAATTTCCACAATCTTGCATGAAAACCCCCCGGTTTAAATGAGTTTGTCATTGTGATACGTGGACTGATTAAAAAGAGGTATAATTGAAGCAACAAATACATCACAAGACGCAATTGTTTGTAAATGTTCTGTCCTTTAGACGTTTTGACTTGCTCATTTGTCCCTTCCAGCAGATTATGCAGCTGCGGTCTTTTGTAATGTGGCTTGGATTATCCGGTTCATTCTTTTCTTCATTTTTGTGCTGGTTTTGTTTGTGTATTGTTCTAAAGAGGTTTAATAATAGATTTTAATTTCCCTTGAATACATTTCTACATTTCCTTTGCAGCTGGTGTTTTGTTGTCTTTTATGTTTTCCCACAATATAAAAAAGACCCTGTCGTGATCATTTTAAACGGTTTGTCAAAAACAGAAGCGATATACAGTGGTTGAGGATGTGTTTATGATGGCCTAGTGTTTAATATTGGTCTATTTTTATTTATATTCTCAATAAAAACATATTCATGCATACATCCTTATTTATAGTAGCCACATCTAATGTTGGCTTTCTTTTCAAATACAAGTTAACAGAATGAATAACAATTATAGTGGAGAAAATAAAAGATATAGCAACGTATATATGTTCTGATTATATTTTTTAATTTATATATATTTTTTTAGGAATCAGTTACTATTTTCATAACGATAATTGCTTGGTTGTTTCTGTTTATTTTCCTTAATATCTGTTTAAATGTGTTTTTTCTAATTCACGGCACTTGTTGATGACGTGCGACAACTTCCGCCTCCGACGTCATCGCTGTCAGACAAGATGGCGGCGTCCCGTGTGCGGACCGTGGGATCGCTTTTTGGAAAATGTGGGAATTGCAGCGCGAGTTTAAACACCGTCACGTCGCAGTTGAGTCGACAGGTGAAGTGAAATATAATATTTTTATAAAGTACAAAGTCGTGTTGATTAAACACACGGGAACTCGTAGAAATAGACCAGAATAGAGCACCGGTTACGTCCTTGAGTTCTGATCGCCGCCAGGTTAGCTTGACGGATATTAGAAATTACAGTCAATCAACGCCGCGTTTAGTTGTATAAAGCTGTTATGCACTTTTTTATGTCTTAAATAACATTATAAAACTCTGAACTGGAGTTCGGCTGGTCGCTGCTGCCTGCCATGTCTCTTAATAAACGTCTTTCCCCTCGCCTTCAGGTCCTGAGCAGGCAGCTATGCGTGAGCTCCGCGCTGCGCAGGAAGAACCTGGCGGCCGCGGGGCCCGAGAAGTTCACGGTGGAGTTCATCCAGAAGCAGGTGGAGGAGTTTAACATCGGGAAACGGCACCTGGCCAACATGATGGGGGAGGATCCCGAGACCTTCACCCAGGAGGACATCGACGTGAGTGACTTACTGCATCATGCACGAGCATGGCTTAACTGTGTGCCCACTTTGTTGTCTTAATAGTGTGCCCACCTTGTTGACTTAGCCTTGTGCTCACGTTGTTGTCTTATCCGTCTGCCCATGTTTTGTTGGGAACCGATGGATGAATATCAAGTTATTGATGGCAGGATTTGAGGTCAGGAGCAGGATTTGGGGTCGTCGAGGTCACTTCAGGGTTGAGCCTGGGCCTTGAGTTCGCTTCTCCTGGTATACATCGCCGTGGTCAACTTAAACTGACAACTGCAGAAAGGAAAGACGGTAATAAATCAGCAGACGTATGACATCACTGAGCGAAACACATCGGACTGTAGTTGCATGTGTGTTCCGTCACATTTGTGTTTACGTAGTCTGTGAGTTATCGTTAATTATGGAGGGGAACCTTTTTTTTTCACACCGCTAGAGTTGCAACAGAAATATGTGTGTTAAATATTGTCGTACGAGTCGAGGGACCAAGTATCGTTGTGATCCTTTCGGCCCGAGCGATGCGTTTATCTTATTATTAGTCTATTAGTATTTGCTTGTAGAATAATCCGCTCCTCTGGCAGCGTGTTGTTGTTACTTAAGTGGGAGATTTAACATGATTTTAAATGAACACTAACATATATGAGGCTCAAGAGATCAAAACTATTGTCAGAGAATACAACATAAACACATAGGAATGAGCCTGTTGCAGTGGCGACACGCTCCTTTATTAGCACCCATGAACACACACTGGCGTTGTTGTTGTTGTTGTTGTCGTTTACTCACAAATGTGGATTAATCGTCCCGTGGAAATAGACCGACCAGTTCTACTTACTCCTGTTTGTGTAACGTTTTCTAAAACTAGGATGACCAGCTGTTTAAATTCACACGTAAACCTTTTAAAAACAAGTCTAACTTGTATTTACTGCTGCCGGAGAACCCAGTATGCTGGTAGCTGCTAGTTTGAAGTTATTGAGACGTAAACTAACATTCATTCATAATTATTCGTCCGCTTTTATGGTCACAAATGAGAAAAAGTCAGTCCGAGACCGTCCGGTGTCTTTTTATTGCCGTATTGTTCTGAGAAAGAGCTCCGCTGCCGTCTCAGGCGAAGCATCGGGCAGGTGGGCGCCACCTCTGGCTAATCCACTGCATCGGGGATATTAGCAACGCCTTCACTCACACACACACACACACACACACACACACATACATATATACACGTATGCACACTCCTTCCAGATTTTGGCAATACATCAGCCCTCACTGCTCCAACCATTTAGCTTGATTTCCCACTTTCCGTTCCCCAGTCCCCAGTGTGTACCCCCCAACACACACACACACACACACACACACCTAACGAAGAGAGCTGTCGGCGCCAGGCTGTGAAAGCCGAAGCGACGGCGAGCAGCCAGACTGGGACGTGTGGAGGGAAAGGGGAGCACTGGGGAGCGGCGGGGGGGTGCGGACGGAGGGCCGGTGATTCCCCCCCCGCCGCAGAGTCCAGACTCCTCAGGTGTGACGTGACGGAGACGCTTTAATCGAGCTCAACAACAACGTTGTCTTTGTTGTGGTGGTTTTGTTTAGTGTCGCTGGAAATTAGAGACGTTTCACGGGACGGTTTCCCCTCTTTTATTTATTTTTTCTGACATTTTGTGAAGTAAATGATTAAATAATTAATTAATGCAAACAGGCGTTGACGGATAAGCCGGCAGTGACTAATTTTTTGTTAGAAATGACGAGCGAAAGATTGACGTAATTAATTAGGCAGGAATTACTATTTAGATTTATTAATGAATTGTTCTGTCGATTTCAAAAAATGTTAGAAATTAGTTGTTTGTTTAAAATGTCCGTAGTGATTTTTTTTTTTCCCCAAAGCCCAATAGTTTTCGGCTCATAACACCCAAATAAAAACAACTTTAATCATAACAATCTGTGATGAAAAACTAAATTGACTTTCAATAATTTCAAATATCTAATTATTTACGTTATTTAATTTTTATTTTATTTGTGTTTTTATATGATGATAAACCAGACAATGTTTCCCTTTTCTCATCACACACTTTTCAACTAAACACTATAAATTAAAGGTGGTGAACAACTATTTTTGCCTTTTTTTGGGCTTCTAGATATATATATATATATATATATATATATATATATATATATATTTGTATGTCCCTTTGTTTTGTCGCGAGAGGCCGTTTTCCACGTGGTCACCAGACTCGTTAAGCATCACAACATGATTGATTTCGGGTGCCGCTGGACTCCTTCCTCCTCTGTCATGCCGCTGTCGGCCCTCGGGGATCTCCGGCATATTGCGCCGCGGCTCAGGAGACACGCAGGTGTGTCTTCATCTGTTCCCTGCCCGTCTTTCCCTTTTTCCTCTTCCTCTTCTTACCCTTTTACCTTCTCTGCCTGTCTCTCACACCTCAACACACACACACACACACACACACATCTCTCGACCGGCCCCTTTCTTCCTGCATTCCGCCGTTTTGACAACCTTAAAGGCGGCAACCTGTTCCCTCCTCGCAGCACCTGCTGCCGCACTAATTGAACCGACGGAGAGTAAGGAAGAGGAGGAGGAGGAGGAGGAAGAGGAGCGGAGAGACGGAGGAAGGGAAGAGACGAACAGACTGTCTTGATGAGTGTGGCGGGGCCAACACACTTTCTGTCTCCCTTCTCTTCCCTCACACACACAGCGCCATCTGTAGCCCTGCTAATAACACACACACACACACACACACACACACACACACACACACACACCCGGAGGATGAACTTGGAGTGAACTGTTGGATGTCCACAGTGTCCTCTGCTCACTGTCAACTAGGCCAGAAAGTTGTGCCTTTTTTTTCTGCTTGTTTTCTCCTCTAACTCCAGTAACTCACACACACACACACACACACACACACTCGCTCGCCTTTTCTTGAACCCGCCAGCAGCTTGTGCGTCTTGTCGCTCTCCCCGTCGTCCGTCGGCGTGACCTCCGTTGCCCCCCCCCCCCTGACTCATCAATGCGTTTCCTCCCGCCCACAGAGGAGCGTGGCGTACCTGTTCCCCTCCGGCCTGTTTGAGAAGAAAGCCCGGCCCCTCATGAAGGTACGCTTCCCTTTCCTGTTGGCGTGTGAGGCTGTACGTGGCTGACGGTATAGTAGAAGACGATGTCTATCGACTGTTTTTATTCCACGGGGATTCAAATTCCACACGACGTGAATGCTGGGTGTTAAACACATCACACCTTTCACAGACGGCGTGTTGTATTTTTGCCGTCGGGTTCTGAAATCGCACCTTTTGCCTGAGAAATACACCTTTCTTTTTTTCCATGCTAAAGAATTATTATGACTCTTTATGAAAAAGCCCATAAATGTCTCTGTCCTTTCCTTCCCAGCACCCAGAGGAGATCTTTCCCAGGCAGAGAGGTAAGTGATCTCCTGTTGTACATCTGATCCAGAGTTGTGGGTTTTCCGTGTGAGCTGATTGGCCTTCCTGTCTTTAAAGCCGTCCAATGGGGAGCAGACAGGCGGCCGTTCCACTTCCTGTTCTACACCGGCAAGCAGTCCTACTTCTCCATGATGCATGTGAGTACTGCAGCTGAAGCACAAAGCCCCTCCGTCTTTACGTGAGGTGGAGGTAATGTTCCCCCTCCTCCTCCTCCTCCTCCTCCTCCTCCTCATGCACCCTCGGGTCATATCCTATTCAGTCGGAGTGAGTTGAGAGGAGGCTGCGTCGTCCCCGAGGACCGGCAGCGTCGGATCCTCTCCTCCGCTGAATGGAGCCGGGGTTGAAAGAGAGGCGGGAGATTAGAGGAAGGTGAGCTGGAGGCAGGCGGAGAGGGGAGAGTCTAGAATATCTGGAATACCGCCGGAGCTCCGGAGGACGGCTACCGGTGCTTTAATATCACAAAACAAACAGGTCAAAGGTCACGGGAGGAACGCTCTTAAAATAATTAAATGAAGGAAATGCGTAAGAGAGACGACAAGGGAGTAAATAATGTAATTTATAAAACAATGAATAAATAAATACAAATCATAATAAAAATAATACTGTTCCTTGTATAATTGTACTTGCGAAATGTCTTTATTATAGAGATATTCTAGTTTTTTTTATTTAATATATTCTTATTTGTTGTATCCAAATGAACCACTAGGGGGCACCAAACGGCCAACACTGGGCTGAGAACATTAACGGTCGTTTAAGTATGTAATTTAAACGTAGAAATTAGATATCATGAGAGAGGAAAAAAGAAAAAACTGAGCTCCCGTACAATAATAATAATAACAACAACAAATGGAACATGTGGTGGGTTTTTGTGTCGGGTTGAAAATCGCGTTTGAGGTGTGGCACGTCTGGCTTTTGTCCCGCCACAGGGAAGGACTCCTCCATGGGGAGTTTGGGAGGGAGGAAAGGGGGGAGCATCTCAGCAAACCTCCTCCTTGTTGTTGTTGTTGTTGTTGTTGTCTTCACACGCTCGGCTGTTCCTCTTCCTGTCTGACCTTGTTCAAAGACGTTTCTCAGAAGAGAGGCGTGTGTCTGTGTCTAAGACACAGAGCAGGGTGTGATTTCTGAATATTGGTCCCAGGCGCTTACACACACACACACACACACACACACACACACACACACACACACACACACACACACACACACACACACACACACACACACACACACGCATCATTGTGCCCTGCAGCCGCAATCTGCACCCCCTGCTGTTGGATTAAATAGGTATGTCAGACATGTCTGAGAGCTCATTCTGCAGGTTTGCATGATTGCAGGCTCAAACACTCCCTTTGCACTTGTGATTTTTTTCTTTTCTTCCCCCTCTCCCGTCCAACCACACACACACACACACACACACACACACACACACACACACACACCAGGGGTGTTTCCAGGAGGGGGCAGTGGCGTGTCGGCTCCTCTCCTCTGGCTGTTGTTGGACTCAGCCAGCGTGGCACATTAACCCGCTCGCTGCTCCACTGAGCCCTTTATGGCCTCCTGGGGAGCCTGGAGATGCACCGTCCCCTCTTCCCTTGAACACATTCGTACCCAAGCCCCCCCTCTCTCGCTTTCCTCATGCCGCCTCTTTTTCTCTTTTTTCATGATTTTTCTATTACGCTTTTTAATTTTCTCTTGCAAAGAAAATTGCTGTTTGCTTTATTTTTTTGCCCCCCCCCGCCTGCTCCTCCTCCCGTACCCCTCTGTCTCCGGTCGGAGTGGCAGCGGATTAGAGACACTCTATCAAGAAGGAATTAAGCAAACATCTGGTGAATAATTGACGGGGAAATGAGTTCTCACCCGAGCTCTGGGTGGCTGAGGTGGGGGGGGGCGCCTCGGGGACGTGACCCCCCTCCGTCTGTGTGTCTGCGCCCATCGGCGTGACGCACACCCCCCCGGGCCGTTCCCCAATGACGGGGATCTAACGGCGAGCCCCGAAACCGTCGCGTCATTTATTTATTTTGCCGTTTTTTGCCAGACATCCGAATCCTGCAGGAATCTGAATAAAGGTGCATTTTTCCAAGCTTTCGAGACAAAGTTAGTGAACATAAACACCAGAATAGCCAAATTATTTTTGGTGAAACATTTTCACAGTCTGGCTTTCTCGCTCAGCGTCTCACGTGGAAGGGCCCCGCATGAAGGGCTTAGACCAGGCCCTCGGCGGCTTGAGGAAAAAGAAGGTGTGTGTGTGTGTGTCTCCCAAATTAAATGTCCGACCATTTTACAGGAACTGTACGGCAAAACCCTGAAGATACAGAAGCACCAAGATCGACTGCGAGCCAAGGGCCTCTTCTCCGAGGACACGGCGTCGATGTAAGTGGAGGAACATGGGCGGTAAGCCGGTCGCTCGGCCTCCTCCGGCTCTCACGTCTCCCTCTGTCTCCGGCAGCTCTCTGGGCACCAGCAGGTGGCTCACCAAGGAGGAGCTGGAAGTGCTGCTGGTGGAGGACATCTCCCCCCACGACGTAAGTCTCCCCCTCGTTCCCTCCGCCCTCGCGTCCGCGGGTCGCCCGCCGACGCGTCCTCTTCTCGCCCCCTGCAGTACGCCCGCTTCATCCAGCTGATGGAGCACCTGCTGTCGATGCCGTGCTGCGGCACCGAGGAGGACTTTGTGCTGCGGCACCGCCGGCAGCTGGAGGCGCTGTCCAGCAAGCAGGCGGTGCCCGCGCTGGAGCGAGACGAGAGGGGCGTGGCCTTCAGCACCGCCGACGGTAGATGCGCGCGCGCTCGGACGAAAGACGACGCGTACGAATACAGTTTTTGAATCGCCGTGTTTTTTATCCGAACGTCCGCTCAGGGCGGAGGAAGACGTCGACCGCCTCCGTGGTTCTTCGAGACGCCGGCTCCGGGCGCGTCGCCATCAACGGCCAGGACTACCTGCACTTCCTCTCCGTACTCCAGGACAGGTAGGAGGGCGGCGCCGGTGTTCCCACCCGGAGAAAATGTGTTCTTATTCCCCCGCAGGATCCTTAAAATGCAAGACGTGACGTCATCCCCTCCGGAAGAAATAATACGTAAAAAAAAACAGCTTTTCCCTCTAGCCAGCGTCGCCTCGTTTTTCTGAATTTATTTATCTCCTCCTCGTAAGTTAATTACACAGTTGAGTGATTGTGTGTGTGTGTGGATGTCCAGAGCTGGTGTCGTCGCGCAGTGTGAGGACGAGCTGTAATCGGAGCAGAGAGGTGACAATTGACTTTGTCAGCAGCCACCGGCCATTCAGCCGGAGACGCCATCCAGAACGCACGCGCGCACGCTTATCCTGTTCCTGCTGACTCAGGAGTTGCTGTGGAATATGTGGTGGCGAGATTGTAAAGAAGGCTCTTCCCAGGGTGCTCTCTGCTAGTCTCAGAAGTCACCCAACCGGACCCTAACTGCGCTAAGCCTCTGCCGTTGAAAGCGGTATCTGTTAAATGGCGCCCGCTCCGCCCATTCACGCCATTCTTTTTTCCTGCGTTTGTTATTTTCTCCCCCTTCTCCTTCGCAGGGAGCAGCTGATGTTCCCGCTCCAGTTCATGGGCATGCTGGGCCGCTTCGACCTGGACTGCACCGTCAGCGGCGGCGGGCGGTCCAGCCAGGCGGGGGCGCTGCGGCTCGCCGTGTCCCGCGCCCTCCTCAGCTTCCTGTCTGAGGGGGAGATGGAGACCATGAGACAAGGTGGGGGGGGCTGAAAACTAACATTTATATAATGTGCAGAGCAGTATTTGTATCGACATGGACAAAAAATATAAAAATATGCACACAAAACATCTTCTAATGACACATTTTTCACCCGTTTCTAAATGTGCACCTGCAGCCGGTCTGCTGACCCCCGACCCCAGAGTGAGGGAGAGGAAGAAGCCGGGCCAGGAGGGGGCGAGAAAGAAATTCACCTGGAAGAAACGCTGAGGAAGAGAAACCGCCTCCCCTGAACTCTTATTGTGAAACATGCACGCTGACTTCCGGTGTTTCCGTTTCCCAGAAGCCCCGTCGACTCTTTTATTTAAGCTCGTGGAAGAAGAACAGAGGACACGCCGCCATTTCTTCACCCCGCTGCAGTGAGCCTCTTCCGCCACCAGGCGGCAGTGTGTGACAAGGAACCAACACGATTAATGAATTTGCGGAGCCAATATATTAAAACGTTTCTTTTTCATGTATTTCTTTTGTATTAGTGTGTATTTATTTGAGCTTGTGATCACCAGGAACCGTTTTAGATGTTTTCTGCACATGTTCTTATGTCAGCTTTTAACTTTGTGCATTTGTTTGGCATTTGTATTTGATAAATAATATCAATTAATATTTTAATATGATTAGTTAGATGTCTAAGCGATTGATTTTTCAAACGCGTCAGTGATTAACGTGTCCATACCTACAGATGTATACCTGGTTCCCATCGTGTCGTTACCAACTCCAGCCGCTAGATGTCGCCACATGCAGGGGGGGGACATTGGACGGCCGGCGTTTATGAGATTGGAGTGAGACGCGGAGAACATGCGATGTGGTGATCTTCACAATAAAACATCTTTGATGGGACACGTCGAAGGAAAAGAATCGTGGAACAGAATCAAAGCTCAGCAGAGCACACAAGTAAAACAAGTTGGTTCATGAATGGCTAACCATATTATATATAATGATAATTTAAAGTTGTTATTACTATTATTAGGGCCCGATCACTGAATTATTCAGAGGACATTTTTTCGTAAAATGTGTGTTATTATTTAGATTTGCGGTCACCTTTTTCACCCCTCATGAGTTTGTAGGTAGGAAGAGGGAATTAGGTAATTATCTGATAAATAAGTAACAATGCTCGCTTGATGCTAGAAAAATAACTAAGAAAATGTGACATTTTGACAAAAAGGATTAGACAATTGGTTAAATGGTGTACATTTAGTGTGAAATAAAAATCCTGCACATGTTTTGATTGAGATATCGGATCCTAAACCTTACGATAACAGACGCAGTGTCCACCTGTCGTGGGTGAGGGGGGCGGAGGCGCGGAGGAGGGGTGGAGTCCAGACAGGCTTATAGACTGCTACCGGAACAGAGCTCAGTCTGGAGGGTGATGAGCTCCGCCGCAGCAGCTCGGCCCACCTGTCCTCTGGTCCTCCGGTCCCCGTGAAGCTCCCGAGTCGAGGTCCCGTTGTGTTCTGGCCCCATGGAGGCCGCGGTGCTGACCCACAACGCGGCGCCGGAGCTGGACTGCAACAGCAACACCGTGAACGCCGAGCTGGAGGTGAAGAAGCTGCAGGAGCTCGTGCGCAAGCTGGAGCGGCAGAACAAGCAGCTGCGGACCCGCTGCTCGTCCCCGACCTCGGCGTGCACGCTCGGCACCGCCGGGGGGGGATACCGGCTCCCGAGCCCGCTGCCGACGCTGCTGTGCCGGTCGTCCTTGGGGTCGCTGTCGCCCCCGGAGGAGCCGTTCGACTATTTTCTCTCAGGCGGGGATGAAGATGAGGATGAAGAGGACGACGGATACGAGCCGTCGGTTCTGGACGAGCTGGAACTTTTGGATTTGGATTCTCTGGGCTGCTCGGACGAGTCCGACGAGACGTGGTAAGTATACTGACACGCCCGGTGCCATGTGTTGCGTTACGCGCGCCTCCCGCTCAGCCCTCATTGTGTCTGGGTGCTCCTGCAACACAAAGACACCCCGGGGAGGGCAGCGGGCTGAGAGGAGATGCCACTTGTTATCAGGCCTGCAGCGAGCCGCCACCGTCAGGCCGCACACTGTGACATTGGTGCCTTGCTCCTCCACGCAAGGGACTCGAACCCTAGCAGGGCTGTAAAGGCCGAGCCAGTGTGATTTGTTGTCATGCATTGTCTTCCACTGCAAAAAGCACCAAATCCAGATTTGAATGACTGATTATTGATCTGACTGAGCTTTTTTTTTAAAGCCGCAGCCAACAGTTATTTCCCCTGGTTCCCATTAGCTCTTAATCGATAGGTGCTTTAGCCCAACAATGAAGAAGCTAATGCATTCAATCGTAAATATTGTTGACTGTAATGGTTGTAAACAGATTAACTTGTTATCTTAATTGATGGAGTTTCTGTGCTGAATTTACGCTCCAGTTGTCGGTTTATCATCTTGAGACGGAGCAGTAATAAATCCACACGTTTAAAAAGCGTTGAGAGTTTTAAAGAGGTGTTGATTCATCTGAATGGACATGTTGTGGTGCTGCATGAGAGGTGCTTCTAACATGCTGCCCACTCCCATGAGAGGGAGGGAGGGAGGGAGGGTGATCAAAGTTGTCTTTGAAGAGTAAAGAGACGGATTCCTCTTTTATTATTTGGCACATGGTACGTGAGGTGCGTAATCTATAATTCAGCTCTTCCTCTTCCTCCTCATATCTAACCGGCTCATTAATGTGAGCTGGAGACGTACTTTTTCTTCATTGTGTGTTTTTATGATAAATCTCAGCCTCCCCCCCCCCCCCCCCCCCCCCCCCCAGGTTGTACGTGTCGTCCAAGGCCAGTGAGTCCAGAGACGAGCCCCTCCCTCCTCTGCAGTGGTGCCGGCGGCTTCTGGACTCTCCCAAATCGGAGGTGGAGGCCGCCAGGAGGTCGCTGTCCCTCCGCCTGGAACAAGGTAGGAGACGGGAGCCGTGTTTAGAGTGACGATGTCATCACCTGGTTGGTTTGTTAGCTAGCTGTTCAGCAGGTTGGCCGTCTCTTCCTCCCCCGCCGCCTGTGACCCGGAGACAGACGATTAGCTCCTCCAGGCTATTTCAGTGAGCTTTCCACTTGGTGGACTCGCCACACACACATGGCCTCCAAGAGCCCTTATATGGTTTCTGGATGCTTTAAAGGTCTGGCACCAACGTATAAAAGCTGCTGGCTCTCGGAAGGTCTTGTAGGAGCTCGTCGTGGACTGTAATCCGTCCACTTTGTGCAGCACTAAGCAGATCAGGCCCGGGTCACCTGACCCGAGTCCAGTCGTTATCATCGCGCACCACAGCGGAAGAGGGAGTAGCAGAGCAGCATCCCGGTCGGTGTGGATGCAGCCCGGCACCCCGAGGCCCAAAGAAGTGCCGCTCGGCCATTGGACCGTTCGTGAAAGCTCCCGCACTGAAGTGGATCAGGACATCCGGGCTCCGGAGGACTCTCGAGGTCCCGGAGCCTTGCCTGTGTGCAATGCCACAGCCGCCGTCAGACTTCTGGCTCGCTCTGATATTAATAAATAAATCAGTTTTTCCAGCGACGCGCGTATAGAAGCGGCAGATCGGGCTCGTTTTTATCGATTCGGACGACGTCATTGTACGCGTTTTAGAAATTGAAGACTCGATGGCGCGTGTTTAGTAAATCTGAGTTTCACCGGTGCAGCTGGAGGCGGCGAGGCGACGGCTGAGCATCCTCCCACCAGCTCGCCCCGCCATCTCTCTCTCTCTCTCTCCTCGTTCTCCATTGTGAGGCGAGGACAGCCGTTGCCATGGAAACTATTAACATGAAAGGAAGGCTCCCCCTCCTCTCTGAGCTTTAGTGCATTGTATTCCCTTCGACAGGTAGAGAGAGAGATGGAGAGAGAGATAGAGAGAGCCTTGCCCTGCATCCTGATGCATCTTTATTCCCAAGATATTCATATCGCAGCTGCTTCTAACCCTCTACATCTAAGAATAGTAACGTGTGTGCGAGAGAGACACACACACGAGACACACTCTGCAGCGTGCGAGCCGCTGCGTTGAGTTGAATCCAGCGTTGTCCTCTTGTGCCGAGCTCTGTGGCGCTGTCGACTCGAGCGGTCGGTGTCGGACACGGCGCCGGTGAGGTAACGCTGCACAGAGCGGCTTCTCTTCAAAGAGAGGGAGAGGGAGGGAGGGAGAGTCTGTGTGTGTGTGTGTGTGTGCGTGTGCGCGGCAAGTTAGTCGTCCACTCGTCTGCATACATTTTGGAAGCGTTTGTATTAATTCAGAAGAAATGCATTTGATGTAGGAGACTAAATAACTGTTGACGTAACATGCTCATCACGGGGCCTTTTTCACAGGTTTGCTTGGTGTTGTTTTAATATCACAGAGCAGGAGAACATTTGGTCTTATGCAACCACGTCCTGCTGCAGCGTGGCGCATGGGAAGTGTGAACAGTTGGAGATGTGTGCGTGTGGTCGTGGCGTCTTCTCGTCATCGGCATCTTTTTTTAGCGTCGAGAGTGATTTGTTATATGCACTTCCCCTCTGCTTGTGTCTCCTCCTGCCACTCCCTCCCTCAGTCTCCAGGTGGCGCCGCTCCCTGTCCAGCCCCTCCCCCGGCCCCCCTCTGAGTCGAGTGTCGCCCGTCAGCTCCTCCCCTAAACCCTGCTCCGCGCCCCAGTGGCCGGAGCGACACGGTAACCCGGCGCTGTGACTCTGACGCTCCCGCAAACCTTTGAGTTTATGAAACTAAAGATGTCTCCTCCCTCCTCCAGCGCCATGCCTCTCCTCCCCGCTCCACCCGGTCCTCCACCGGGCGCCGAGTCCCGTGGGGTTGGATCTCTCCCCCGCGTCCGAGAGGACTCCCACCTTCTTCCCCGCCAACCGCAGTAAGCCTCAGTGCTGCTTCCCACCCACCCACACACACACTCTGAACATCGAGGTAGAACTGGGTCAGCCGCAAGATTTTCGCATGTCGTTTTAACGCGTGGGCGTCTACGTTGCGTTATTCGCGATGGAAAAAGATAACGGTAGAGAGACGCACACAAACGCCATTTAATGTAATTTCTTTTCAAAGGCCGCAGCCTCCGGTACTCTGGCCTCAGTCCCCAGTCGTCCGTGGACGGAGGTCTGGAGGACGACTCCGTCTCTCTGGGATACAAACTGCAAGACCTCACCGACGTCCAGGTCATGGCCCGGCTGCAGGAGGAGAGTGAGTTGTAGATCTCGGTGCACGCAACAACCGAGTTTCTCTCGAACGCGCGCACGCGTGCTCGATATGCCAATTTATTTCTCCTGTCGTCTCGCTGCTTTCTCATATTTTAACACGTGGCAACAGATCTCAGAGCTCATCGCTACTTCAGCTTCATTAACACCAGAAGGTGATGATTGTGTGTGTGTGTGTGTGTGTGTGTGTGTGTGTGTGTGCGCGCTGGTCCTCATATCCCGCCCCCCCCAGGTCTAAGGCAGGACTACGCCAGCACGTCGTCCCTCCTGGCCAACCGCCGCAGCCAGAGCTTCAGCTTCCAGCTCGGCCAGCTCGGTGCCGGCCGCGGCCTGGACGAGGAAGACGAGGAGGAGGACGACGAAGACTACGGCCTCCTGCCCCCGCCGCAGCCGCGCTTCACCCGCCTGCAGCACTCCCACACCTTCTCCAGCATCCGAGACTGGCGAAGAAGCACCAGTTCCCTGTTCACGCCGCCTTCCACCCCGTCCACGCCGCCGTACCCGTCCGCCGGGTTCGCCTTCCAGCCCCAGCTCCAGCCCCCGGGACTGGGCAGCCTCTACGCAGCCGAGCCCCTCGGGTTCAGACCGGGATCAGGTGAGAAAACATCCGACGCAAAGAACAATCTCTGCAATCGTACTTGTTGAGGGACTCCAGCTTGATCCTACGCTTCTCAAAATGAAACTTTTGTCTTCTATGCATATTGTATTGGGGGCGACTTTGTCGCGGTGTCCAGCGGAATATGTAAGTCGATGTTGTTCCCCAAACGTTGGCGCCTTTTTTAACCTCGCAAACATTCAAGTTAATCATCCATCGAGCGTCGACCGACCCCTCCGCCTAATGATAACCGTCTACGCCTCTTAAAGCCTTCGCGCTGTTTCAGGGCGAGAGGTTGATGGAAAGGAGCCCGACTAATAACACGTTGCGCGTCTGTCTCCGTCAGATAAGCTGCGAAGGAGCATGCCTAACCTCGTCCGAGCTCCCAGCGCGCCCAGCGCGCCCAGCGCGCCCAGCGCGCCCAGCGCGTCCCCGTCTCTGCTTCGCAACAGCCAGAGTTTCGACTCGTCCAGCGGGTTGGCTCGGCTGCAGTCCTCCAGTAGGTTTCTTTTCCTCTTTTTGCATTCGTAAGAAATGCACAAAGGGGATCTCACGTGACGTCTCGCCCTCCAGTCCCGTCCCCGGGCCAGCTGCAGAACCGGGTCCAGAGCGTCGGGAACTTCTCCACGTTGTCGCGGAAGCCGCTGAAGGCCACCGCCTACGTCAGTCCCACCATCAAGGGCTCCGCCTCCGTGCCGACCCCCGCCGCCGGGGGGAGCGGCATCCCTATGCTCGGTAAAGCTCCGGGTGGAGGGGGGACGCCGGGCTCCACCCCCAACACGCCCCGCAGGAGCCTGCCCCGCCCCGTCTCTTTTGTTGGCTCCACCCCCCGGAGCAAGGCGGGCCAACAACCACGGAGGTAAAAAGCCTTAAACGAAAGTGTACGCGGTAAATATAAAATGCCAATGTTCCGTCTGACGCGAGCGGTCTGGTCTCGTCCTCCTCAGTCTGCTGACGCCTCCAAAGAGCCTGTCCACCCTGAGTGCCCTCCGCGACAGCAACTGGAGAGACGGCTGCTACTGATCGGCTGCAGCGGCGACCCCCGCTGGCTGGAGCGAGCCGCTGCACCTCGACGTAAACCGTCTTCCTCTGGGACGACCAATGGGTTTTGACCAAAAAGCAGCGCGACTCTTGCATAGAAGAGTTCCCCATCGTCATCGGTTTCAATTCTATGCAGAATCTCTTTGGGGAAGGCGGGTTGTACGATTTTTACTGACCGCTCGACTCTCGAGTTTGTTCTGTGCAATACTAACTAAAAGAGGGCTGCCAGTTTTTAACGAAAGACGCCTCACAATACTGTGTGTATTTATATATTTATTTTGAAGTAATTGGGTGTTTTCCCCTCCGGCAACAAGCGCCAACGATGCTGCTGAAAATGAACCCGCTCCCGTCAGTTTGGGCACATTTGATCTAATTTTTACCAGACTAGCTAAAGCTAAATATTAAGTGTGCTAATTATATATATATATATATATATTATTATACGATTTTATATATGGTTGAATTTTAAGTGTGACCAAAAGTAAAATGTCTGACTGTTTACAAAATTGTCTCACCATAAAAGCTGTGCATATTAACACTTTATACAAATCTCTGAATTCACTCATTATGTTCTGTTTGTTTGTTTGCACTTTTTACATTTCACCTGGTTTTAGGAGGAGATTATGTAGCACCTGTGGTTGTAATATTGTATTAAAATGACCGTTACCAAGTGGCACATTTCACAAAATCCTGACACTTTTGTTACTGTGATGAATGCAACTTTTTTTTAAATATAATAATAAATTAAAAAACACTTTTTCCTCGTGATTATTATAGTATGAGTATGTCGCCACCTAGTGGTAGGATTATGGAAGTGTTTGTTTCATTTATTATCCTGGTATGCGTGTGAATGTCGTCACGTGACCGAGTTAGCTCTGCGCTAAAACGCTACCCTTAAATATGCCGAATTATCTGTAGGTAGTCCCTGTACGCAACGTACGGAATCGTAAAAGTGGTGATTTTCTAAGCATCGGGGGACGATGATGTGTCATCGGTGATTTAACTAAGTGGAACTGACGGAAAGAAGCGATTGGGTTCTCCGGACTAGTAAGAAGGTTGCACTGGCCCTGATTAGGCGATATTCCGTGCTGGGAAATCGGGATACGTCCCAGTATTTGTTGGGTTGCTCACCGCTTTTGAGGTTTATTTTTTCTCTGTTGGCAGCTATTTATGATTAATGCCGTTTTCGTTTAATTTATTTTCTATTTAGTGGCACGCTGTCTTGGCCTACCGTCTGTGAACTCGTCCTGCCTGAGTTGGAACAAAAGGAGCGCTGCGATTGGCTGAGAGGACGTGGGGGGGGGGTAGTGTGACGTAGGTCGTAAACAAGGAAGTGGAACGTCAACCTGCTTCGCCAACACATTTCAGCGTGCGCCTCAACTCTGATGAACAAATAGCGGAGGCGCTCACCGAGTGGTCGCGTGGCCGTGGACGCGAGCATGTCATCCGGGTTCCCCACGCCCGTTTACTCCCACGCGGGACGGGGAGACTTTCGCGATGTGTACGAGCCGGCGGAGGACTCTTTCCTCCTGATCGACGCCCTGGAGAAGGACGCAGAGCTGCTGCAGCACATGAGGTAACAGACGTCCATTCATAGTCTTTTTCTGCCTAAAATAAAGTTATAACACTTTAGATAATGTAAACCTTTATTTACATTGTACAAATACAATTGTTTTAACTGGCCGTTGTGTAGCCCGCACGTGTGTCTGGAGGTGGGCAGCGGCTCTGGAGTGGTGTCCGCTTTCCTGGCGTCGGTGGTCGGACCTTCCACTCTCTATCTGTGAGTTAGACACATGTAAACATTTGTTTTTCAAAGTTGAAGACCCCCCGAAAGTATTTCATGCATGCGTTAAGAAATACGAATATAAAAATACATATTTAGTCCCCGACGCCTCATAATCTTGTGTGTTTCTATGACAGTAGTAACTTGACCAGAGAGAACAGCGCAGATGGGTACAAACACTTTGGCCAGAAGATGACGCATTTATACAGGGAGGACGATTAGACACAAAGCTATGCACAACCCCCCTGGCTCTCATCTCACCTTCACCGTCAAAGAACTTGCTTATGAAAGCAACAGATGGTTTCTATTATATTAAAACTCCACAGCTGCACAGCGCCTGCTTTAGATAGAGAACAACATACACGCACACACACTGAGTGACGTCTCCATCTATTTTATCCAGTCACGCCGTCTTTGAGAACTTCAGTCTGTTATGGAACGATGCTTTCAGCTGACTTCATTCAGACCCGTTTTGTTCAAACACACTGGATTAAATACACTTTGCCGTATGTCTCGTCGCAGTTGCACTGACGTGAATCCCGCAGCTGCGCGGTGCACAGCCGCGACCGCGTCCTGCAACAAGGTGGCACTGCAGCCCATCCTCACGTCCTTGGTGAGACGATATTAAAAAAGGTAGTCACGCGCTTCTAGTTTTCTTGTAATTTTAATAATCTAAAATGGTTGTTGTTGTTTGCCTTCAGGCGCAGGGTCTTCTGCCTCGCTTAAGCGGGGAAGTGGACATCCTCCTCTTTAACCCTCCCTACGTGGTCACGCCGTCGTGGGAGGTGGGTGGGCCGCCGTGCCGCGGGTCGTCTCCATGCACGAGGAGCGGTTCGGTCACCGTGTTTTCTCTCTTGCTCCAGGTCGGCAGCACCGGCATCGAGGCCGCTTGGGCCGGCGGGAAGCGAGGTCGAGAGGTCACCGACAGACTCCTGCCCGTGGTGGCGCAGCTGCTCTCCAGCAACGGGTTATTCTACCTCATTACCATCGCGGAGAACGAGCCAGGCGAGTGAACATTACGAAGGATTTTACCGTGCAGGAAAGGTTTCGGACGGCGCGGTGATTCCTTTTCTTTTTCAACAGAGGAGATCATTCGGCTGCTGGGCAAACACGGCTTGAAGGGGGAGACGCGCATGTCGACGAGAGCCGGCAACGAGCGGCTGTCCGTCCTGCGTTTCAACAGGAGCTGACTTCGCATCCCCTGAAAGGACAAACAAACACTGCCTCTGTCGTACTAGAAAAATAAAAAAAAAATAACACATCAACTTTCCCTGGTTGTCATGATACTAACATTATAACTTGTGTGTGTGTGTATACACACACACACATACTGAAATGGATATCACAGCGCTTGCCGGGCCGCACTATGAAAACCCTGTTAACGCTCAACGGTTCAGTTGTTTATTAAAGAGTACTGCGACATCTTTTGATTTCAGGTGACTCACTCTCAACCAATGGGAGTGCTCGATTTTAATCGAGCCGTATTAGAATTTATTTCATGCTCCTCCACCACCTGCGCCCTTTTTACACACCTGGTGAGTAATTGGACCGGACCAATACGATCTATAGAGGTGAGTTTAGCCATCGCGAAATGTACGCTAATATATGTAAACGCTTTTACTCAACCCCGACATATCCATATTCATTTACAGACACGTTTAGACTTCCTATAACTAAAGTAAATTATAAATCGATAGTTTTATTTGAATAAACACAGCAACACACGGCTTGACTTTCCCCTCTCGATTCTTCCAGTTGGTATCTCCCGGACCTATAAATGAGTCTCGGACCCCGGTTACGGTTTTTGGCCGATCACCCAGCGAAAAGGCGACAGGTTCCAGAGATCCGGGAGGAAGACGACACGGGTAAGTAGTTGCATTACACGCGCACACGCACCACATGGCTGAGCACACGACTGTGTTTTACACAGTAACAATGGGGCACTCTGCGTTTTCTCGTTTAGCAGGCCCGTGGCCCATTGCGTGTCGGCGTAGCCATGTGCTCAGACATGCAAGCACACATCCACACACGTGTGAGAGGCGGGGGTTCCTTTACCCCGCCTCTCACACGCCGTCTGTCTTCCAGGTCACTGGACGGCGAGAGGCGCAGGAGCCGCGACAAAGAATACCGGAGCTGCCTTTCGGTAATATTTCCAAGTCGTATTTGTTTAACCTCAACAATAGTGTGTATTTGAAGACACCGGTCACGTCTATCCTCTGTAAATAACTTGTTTTTATCTGGTGGTGTGTTCACAGCTCTGAGATGGAGGGAAGCAGTTGACACCCCCCCCCGTAACAGGTAGTTGACATACACGACTTTTTTGAACAAAAGCCATTGATTCCAAAATAAAATGTTGTTTCCACAGCCTGACACCTGTAAGTGTAATAAAAAATGTCTTGATTCCCTTCAGAGGTCATGTTTATTTGGTGGAAAGCGTTGTACCTTAATGTTTCTGTAATGTCCCTTGATTCCCAAATTAAATCTGTTTTCTTCACAGCTCGTAACCGGTAAGTGCAATAACATTTCTTGTCTGTATTTTAACTGTTTGAAGCCGACCCTCCCCAGTTGTATTTGTTTAATTCATGCTGATGTTTGTGACTTAACTGTGTTCTTACTTTTCAGAGTTCAACGCCCGGTACATCAATCTGCACAATTTTGTAATAATGCCACAAGTATTTCATTTATTTAGCTGGCATCTTTGTTCATCTGTACACTATTAAAATGTTTTCAAACCACATTAGTGTGAACGTGTTGTGTTTGCATAACCGCCTCTCATCTCAAAACCAACTCAAACATGGTGAAAGTGATTTTGTCACCATATTTATTCAGTGTAAAAGTGCTCAAAAATCCCCTAAGTCCAACTGTCAATGAAGGGTAACCCTTGTCGCCCAAAAATCCCCTAAGTGTTTTCTAATTCTAGGACTTAACCTCTTTCATCCACCTATAAGCTGTGCAGATGACAGCACTATCATTCTCTCCATACACTGGACTCTACACATCTCTCCCCCCCCCAAATGCAATCACTAGACTGTGCACCAGGAACTCAAGCCCCGCCACAATTCAGCTTATTGGATGACTGAACTCTATACCACAACCGAGTGTGCTAAAGATACATACCTAATTAAGCTGTCAAAGGAAAGTCTACTCTTGAATGTGGTCCCTAAAAGAAGCACTTGATAACTTCAGGGGTGGAGGGGGCCTAGCAGATTGGCTGACGACTAAACTCTAGACCGCAACTTTGAGTATCTAGAAAAGCACTCGAAATGGTTATTGTGTGCTGGGCAAACCTGATTAAGCTCTGTCAAAGAGGGTGGGGCCTGGCAGTAGGCACAGATTGGCTGATGACTAAACTCTATACCACAACTTTGAGTATATAAAAAATGGTTGTGTGCTGGCTGGGCAAACCTAATTAAACTGTCAAAGAGGAAAGTCTACTCTGAAATTGGGTCCATAAAAGAGGAGCATGATGACTCTAGGACAAGGGTGGTCACACTTTTTCAGCATGCGAGCTACTTATAGTGGGGGGTGCCAGTGACTTCTTCTCTGCTCCGCCCCGACGATGCGAGCAGAGGGCTGTAATCTGGCGCTATAGAGGAAGTTACTCGGAGACGGGCACATTTATTTTTCTGTGACGTATTGAGCACCCCTGCTCTAGGAACTACAAATAGCCCCACATTTAGTGAGCGCAGCTCTCTGGTGATCGCCTTGAGGAACCCCAGCAATGACAGGATCTGGTGGGGGAGAGTAAGAGAGACTGAGTTGCAGGATAGAACAGTCTCTAATAAAAATGTAATCACATGACGTCTCAGTCTGAATGAACCAAAAAACCTTGAGGGATCAACTATGAACACATCATGAAATGGTTCTAGAAGCCACAGAATTATTGCACATATCGATGGGAAGTAAAAGCTGCTTTCCAATGTTAAACTTCAGTGTACAGGATAGACATTATTGCACTTACCTGTTGAGAGAGTCAAGATGCTTTATTCCTGCCGACGATACAAATTGGGAAAATAGCTACCCCTTGTGGGCGAGGAAAAACACATTCGCTTTTGTTAAACATAGTCACGTGTTACGGGGGGGAATCGACTGCTTCCCTCCATCTCAGAGCTGTGAACGCACCACCAGATAAGAACAAGTTATTTACACAGGATGACCGGTGTCTTTAAATATTACCAAAAGGCAGCAGTAGTTCTCTCTCACCTCCGTGACTTGAGAGTAGAATAATAGACGTAGCCAAACGCGCCAGAAAGATACAGTCGGTACACACTACCGTTCTACAAATTGTCGGGTTAGGTACACTGCAAGCCCGATTAAACCTTAGCACTGTTAATTAGACGGCGTGCCATAAATGACGGACTAAAACGCTGGTGTAGATGCACGTGAGCTTAGTCGTAGCACTTGCCTGTTCTTTGCCAGAGGAGACAAACCGGAAGTGCGGTGACCTTTTCTCGACTTTCCGGTCCAATTAGTCACCAGGTGTGGGAGCAGGTGGGGCATTATAATGCACTCCCATTGGTTGAGAGTGAGTCGCAGTACTCTTTAATAAACAACCAGTTGAGTGTTTCAATTAGTGACGTCTGTTTGTAATTGAGCTATACAAATAAACTCAATTATCAATGTATGATCTGATATACCTACCTGTGTTACATAAAACAGTTCAACAATTAGAGTACAGTGGCCGTGCTTCTGATTCGATACATGCGGAATATCTGTCAGAGTCGCACTCATTATTTACAAAAATAACGTGGTAACTCTTAATACATTCCATTTAATTGTCGACGCAGATCATCGTGCACACGCCGTACCGTATGGAATCAATGACTTTTGTTCAACA
Source organism: Liparis tanakae (assembly GCA_036178185.1). NCBI lineage: Eukaryota > Metazoa > Chordata > Actinopteri > Perciformes > Liparidae > Liparis > Liparis tanakae. The sequence continues at coordinate 1,477,357 of CM070103.1, forward strand.
TAATTGCAGAAACATATTGAGGTTCAAAAAATAGGACTTGGAAATATTACCAAAAGGCAGCTGCAGTATTTCTTTCTGTCCCGCAGAGAGCAGAGTCGGGGCTCCTCCACAAAACAGTTCTCAAAGGCCATGACCACCAATTTATAGGTGGGGGAGTGAAGCACGTGTTGTTCGTCCTAAATTCTACTTCAAGTGTTTTCAAAACTTTACACAATTATGTCAAACCTATTAATTCTGTTCTTTTACCTTTTTATTGGAAATAGTTGGCAAACGGGGAGTAGAATAATGCGTTTATACATCTTCATTTCAGGTCTTAACCGAGGTAGAAACCGAGTAATACATTAACTTTTCTCCTGCCTATAAAAGTAGGAGAAGCTGCGTACAGATAATTTAGTAAATGTCACTGAACCTATGACAAGTCTTGAGGAGCAGCTTTTATACACAAACTCAAATTAAAAAGATTCAACATTAACTTTTCTTCTATCTATAATATAAATACTGGAAGCTGCATACAGATAATTTAATATTGTGGGACTTTCAACAAAACAAAGTATTTCTACAGCAAGGGTTCACTTCTCCTCTAGCGTGAACGCAGGGGGGGGGGGGAGGTTATAGTTTGTACTATTTGAAGGATGAAAATAGCCCCCCCCGTCAGGTGCAACTCTACACATGGGCTCCGGTTACAGCTCAACCAAAGCACGGCCACGTGAACAGAAAAGTGCTTTTTCGCTGTGTCTCTGGTCACAGAATAAAAATATATGTACAACAACATGTAAACAGCTTGGGGGGGTCAAGGGGTCGACTCGTCACGCGGCGTGCTTCCCTCCATCTCGGAGCTGTGGAGGACAACAACACGTTATTTACAACTCAGTGTTGTGATAAAGTGTGCCAGAAAAAGCAAAGATTTCATCTTCTTGAATAGTTTGACATAATATTATAGTCTCTATTTATAGCTTGTGTGAAGAGGGTAGACAGGACCGGTGTCTTTAAATACACACTACATTTTGGGGTCACTGAGAAATGTCCTTATTTTTTTCAATAAAGATACTATTAAATTAATCATAAATACTCTCTCTGGTGTGTAGAGGCCCATGCTCTAATGGTACATTTTATGTCTTATTATTAGAAGACTAACAGAGGGGTGGAAAACAGTTACGCTGGTGAGAGAAGCCATACAACTGGCCTTCCTTTGTGCCACAAGTTTGAAGAACATTAATTTAGTAAATAAAAGGGAGTTTTCATGGAAAACACAAGATCGTCTTGGCGACCCCAAACTTTTCAACGGTGGGATGGATCAGAGAATGCAACTTACGCGCTCTAACGAGGGCCGGTCTAGTTATAATTGCATCTTTTCGTGCTTTTTTAATAAACTTGTTCTTTTAAAGAAAAGGAAAAAGTCATCTATTGGTGCGCGCGGCCGCTCACCAGCTTCCTCTGCTTGCCGAGGCAGAAGGTGCAGATGGCCCTGAGCGAGGGCGCGTTGAGCGGCGCGGCGCGCAGCGCGTCCTGGTAGCCGAGGCACGGCTGCGCGTCGCGGCGGTCCTCCCCGAGCAGCAGCACGTTGGCCAGGTGCGAGATGTAGCTGGAGGCCAGGCGCAGCGTCTCGATCTTGGACAGCTTCCTGTCCACGGGCTCCGTGGGGATGAGCGTGCGCAGCGCCGTGAAGGCGGTGTTCACGCTGTGCGTCCGGTCCCGCTCCCGCGCGTTGGCCGCCTGCCGCTGCTTGTTGGCGCCGCTGCCGCGTCGCCGCATCCTCCGCCTCCTGCCCTCCTCCGGCCCCCCGCGGGGGCTGCAGTCGCCGGTGGACTTCCCGTCGGAGCTGTCGCTGTCCAGGTCGGAGGCGCTGCCGGCGGTGGACCTCATCCTGGCTGCGCTCTGGTGGGACTGGAGCTGCTGGCGGCGCGGGCGGCCGGCCGCACATCACTTTATCCTGAGGGTGAAAATAGCACCGGGGGGCCGAGCAGCTGCCGCCGATCCGGTGACCGAGGGGGTTCGCGCCGCCGGCCCCCCGGTATCGACATACCACCGCTAATAAATGACGGCTGCTTTCTGGTCGCCAGCCCGCCGCGGAAAAGGGAAGACAGGTGGAGCCTGGAGGGAGGGGGCACCTGTTGTGGTCTGCAGGTTTATATCGGGCTCCACCGATATGGGGCTGCTTCCAGGCCACTGGCACCTCAGAAATAGTCACTTTTTAGGCAAATATTCAGTTAAGTACCAAAACAAGCACCTCACGGAGCTTTATATTTACTTTATTAAATATGTCGTATTTCAGAATACTTCTGCATCTATTGTTACACAATATGATGTCAAGTTTTAATAATAAATGTACAGCAGAAATTAAATTTATAATTAAATATGACATTATTTAAGACCTGATCTCACTGCTGCCGCTAAGTAAAAGTGGGAAATTTACTTTATACGTTTTAATGTAGGACTTGCAGTATTTGTACTTATTAACCATGTGTTTAATAATGATGACCTTGATGCACAGTGTGATAACTGTGTGGATGGAGGCAGCAGCTTCAAGCTACCGCTGAGTGACCAGTCCAGGTGGAGGCGTCCCGTGTGCCCGGTGCCATCTTCGGGGGTGGATATAAATATCTGACGGGCCTTGTGGCTGCAGAACGCTCGGAGCCACCAGGTGCTTTATTTCCTTTGAATGACCTCATGACGTCTCAAGTTCATCTGCATTATTGTGCACTTGTTATCTATTCTTGACATTGTTGTATTCGCCACCAGAGGGCAGTAAAACCCTAATGATCATATCTAGAAGGTTGTTTTTTCTTCTTCCCCATAGATATGGACTTATTTATTGAGATGCTATTTTATTTCCATAACAATTGGGGAAGTTAGTTCACCTGTCGCTCCTCGTCTCAGTCACACTCGGATTAAAGCGATGGCAACAAAAGTCTCTGAACCAGCCGCGAGAAGTCAGCCGAGTCGGGGGGGGGAATCCTAATTGGCGCCGAGCTAACGCGTCCTCGTTAATCTTTTAATCCTCGCTTCCTCCCCGCCCCGCTGGCCGTGAACCCGTGGAGTCAAATGTCTCTGGAACTTTTGCAGGTTTGAAAACACGCCAGATGTGTTATTCTTATTATTAGGTCTCCAACTGAAAGATTACAAACATGAATAAAACCGTTAGAGGATATTTATTATTTTATATTTTCTTACAAAACAACCCATACACATTGCCTTAATGACAATTAACAGATATATATATATATACACCGAGAAATATAATAAATAAATACTCGTACATTTGGGTTTGTGCCGTTGAAAATAGCTGCTTGTAACGATTCACGTATGATAAAATAAAAAGTATAGTGTTTACACTTTTATAAAGTTGTGAAATGATGACGTTAGCCTCGGGAGCTCGGAGGTGTTTCTACATAAATATGCACTCGGCGAAGCAGATTTCTGGAGACGTGGAACTCCACTCTCGACACTTTTCCGTCGGGGGTCTCAACCTCGGCCAACAGGGAGCTGGGACAAACACACCGGAAAGTAAAAACAAAACAAAAGACTGACGCAGAAACACACTGGAGGAAAGTCCCTCTTCGGACTTCCAACTGAAAAAGGCGCCGTGCTCACCTTTCTGGAGCACGGCGCTCCGCTCCGACAGGCGCAGACGTTGGGCCGCACGCACCGGCTGCCGTGGAGACAGGCGTGGTCACAGTGGGCTGAGGGGGGAACACACACACACGTCAAGAGACCGGCGGGGCCTTCGTGGGCGGCGTTGTTTCGGCGTTTTATCGCTCACGGCTCTGGCACAGCAGGCCGCGCCACCCCGGCGAGCAGCGGCAGGCGTCGGCTCCCACGCACTCCCCTCCGTTCAGGCACCGCTGCAGGCAGCTGGCTGAGAGGCGACACGCGGCGACACGTTAGAGGAGGAGGGGGAGGAGGTGGAGGAGGAGCGGGCGAGAGGCACCTACGTTTATCGCATCGCTCTCCTCGCCAACCCGACGGGCAGTCGCACAGGTCGGGGCCCACGCAGCGGCCGCCGTTCATGCACACGGGCTCACACACACCTGCAGAGAGAGAGAGGGTGAAGAACAACAAGGATAAAGAGATGGGGGAAAGCAGAGGATAAAACGAGGGAAGACGGACTGACTTTTCTCGCAGCGCCGGCCGCTGTATCCCTGCAGACAGGAGCAGACGCCGGTCCTGATGCACAGGCCGCCGTTCTTGCAGGGGGGGCTGCACACGGCTGCAGGGGGGGCGACAAGAAATACTGAAACCCACCACCAGAGGGCCGGAAGACGGCGGATTAAAGGCGAGCGGCCGAGGGCGCACCGTTCTGACAGCGGGCGCCGTAGAAACCGCCAGGACACCGGCAGATGTTCGGCCGAGCACACGAGCCCCCGTTGAGGCACACGGGGGAGCAGAGAGCTGGAGGGGCGGGGTCAGAGGTCAGAGGGGAGGTCACAGGAAGAGCGAGCGCGCACACACGCACACACCTGTCTCACAGGACGGCCCGCTCCAGCCTGACGCACACGTGCACTCGTCCGGAGACGCACACTTCCCTCCGTGGTGACAGTGGCGGTTGCAAACCACTAGGACACAAACCACGTCACACAGGAGTCAGCTTTAAAAACAGGTTCAGAGGAACAGGAAGTCGGGCGACTCACGGGTCTCGCACCGCGGGCCGACGAAGCCGTACGGACAGGAACACGTGTGCAGACCCACGCAGGCGCCGCCGTTCTCACAGGGCGACCTGCACAGAGCTGCTCGCCGATTGGTCGAGCAGGTGAGAGAGAGGCGAGACGTGAGCGCGTCTCCTCGGGGAGCCGAGGAGACGCGGCCGGAGGAGTCCTTACCTTCCTCACAGGTGTCTCCGTGAAACCCGGCGAGGCAGCGGCACACGCCGGGCGCCACGCACTCGCCGCCGTTCACGCAGCGCGGCTCACACACGGCTGAGAACACGGGAAACGAGGGATAAGACAAACAGGTGGAGGTGGAGGAGGAGGAGGAGGAGGAGGAGGACAGCTCTTCGTTTACCCGTCTGACAGGTGGAGCCCGCGTAGCCCGGTTTGCAGCGGCACGTGTTGGGCGCGGCGCACGCCATGTTGCGGCCGCACGGGCGCCGGCAGACGGCTGGAGGAGCAGAAACACGGCGACTAGTTAGAAACGCGTCGGCCGAGGGGGCGGAGCTACGAGATCCTACCTCTGCAGGCGCGCCCGTCCCCGGTGTATCCCGCCGGACAGCGGCCGCACCGGAAGCCGCGGCGAGCGTCCGGTTCGCACGCGACGCCGGGGAAACACGGGCGCTCGGCGCAGGTCGGCGAGGAGGCGGCGCCTTGCGGCGCCCGGGTCGGCGTGGCGACGGTGGACGCCTGCGGTTCTTCGGCCTCGTCGCCATCGGCGGAGAACTCGGAGTCGGGCGGCGGGTCCGACCCGGCGGCGAGGGGGAGGGCGGGTCTGGGCGGGGTCGTGTGTTTGGCGTGGGAGGAGCGGCGAGGAGCGGCCGGCGTCGCCGTCTTGACCTGCGAGGAGATGAATCGCAGCATGAAGGACGATCGCGGCGACGCATCGCGAGTAACCGTGGAAACGGGCGACTCACCTCGGAGGTCGTGACGCGGGGAGCCGCCCAGTCCCTGGAGACGGCGGTCCCGGCGCCGCCCGCCTCCCTCCTCCCGGTGCCGCCGCCCCTCCCCGACGTGGTCAGCTGGCGCTGCGCCCCGGTGACGGCCCAGGACGGGTGTTTGAGGCTGGGCAGGTGGAGCAGGCGGAGCGGAGACGCTCTGCCGGGCGGCGGCCGGAAGGACTGCTGCTGAGGGAGGTGATTGGACGCTGGGGGAAAGAAGGCGGGGTCACGGAGGGGTCCTCTTGGTGTCATCTCTGCAGGGCGGTCCAGGCGGAGCTCACCTTCCTTGGCGTTCCTCACGCAGACGCGCCCGTTGCCGTAGAGACCGGGCGGGCAGCGGCCGCAGGCGTGGCCGACGTGCGGCGCCCGGCGGTCGATGCACTGAACCCCGGGGAAACACGGCCGGCTGGCGCACGTCGCCGACGCGTTGGCGGCCGGAGGCGGAGCAGAACCTGAGAGAGGGGGGGGGGGGGGGGGGTCAGCGGGGTCCTCAGCGCCCTGCGGGTGAAACCCTTAACGCCGTACCTGGTGCCGGTCGGCCCGCGTTGGACGTCTCGGCGATCGCGTTGCTGATCCCAGATCCGTCGTGGACGCCGTCCGGGTGGAGTCGGACCCCGTGGCTCCTCCTCCCCAGAGCGTCGGCCTCCATCAGGGGAACCGTCGGCGCTCCGGCTGCACCGCTCTCTTCAGCCTCCGGGGGCAGCCTCGTCTCCGGAGTCCGTCTCCAGTAGCCGCTCTCGGGCCTCGGGGCGCCGCTGGAGCTCTTTATTCGGGGCGGTTGCGGCGGCGGGACACCCGGCGCCTCGTGGGCCGTCGTGAGAGGAGCCGACGTGGAGGAGGAGGAGGAGGAGCCGCCGCCGGCTGTGGGAAGGAGAAGGAGAAGGAGAACACTTGCAAACATCTCCAGAAACTCTCTGTAGAAGATCTCTCCGCTGGTTTCAAGCGTCAGCTTCATAAATACTATCACAACTGGCTTCTCCCTCAGCGCCAGTGTTTTCCTGACCTCCAGTGAGCGGCGGCCGTCTGGTTTCCATGCGGTGAGGCCAGATTGTGCAACGGCGTGAAATATTTGCATGCAAATGATCCCAGAACAAAATAAAAGCTTTCTTTTTTTGCAACGTTTTGAAAGAGCGGCAGCATCTGAGCTCATGTTGTGCCTGTTGAAGACATCCAGGTGTGGGGGGGCGGAGCTATGACATCACGAAGAAGAAGGTGCGTCCTGTACAATCTTATTCGGGAACAATTATTACCTGTAGCTTTAAATGTTTCTTCATTTATTTATTTATTTATACTCGAGTCCTCCACACAATAAAGGCAGAAATAAAACCACGAAAACAGATTTATGGAGCGCAGTCTCGTGTCTACCTGTGCACACGGTCCCGTTTCCCAGCATGCCTCTGGGGCACGAGCCGCAGCCGTAGGTGCCGTAGCCGTTGAAGCACCGGACTCCCGGGAAACACGGCGTCCCCTCGCACTCGTTGACGTCTTCCAGACACGTGACACCTGCCGAGCACACGCTCAGACGTTCCCACGACCGCACACCCGGTCCGCCCTCTCCGAACACGTGACGGTAACTCACCTTTCAAGCCGGCGGCGCACGGCGCCCCGAGGCGCTCGTCCTCCTCCCGGTCGCAGAGGTCGCCCTGCGTGCCGTCGGGACACACGCACAGGTGCTTCCCGCTCCCGGCGGGGAAGTGGACGTCCGTCACGCACACGCCGCCGTTCCGACACGCACACGGGACCACGGAGACCTGGAGGGGGGGAGGGGGGGTCTTTAAAGTGACCTTAAAGTTACTGAGCCACTTAACACTCATTATCTGCCTCTTAAAGCCAAAGTACTGCCGTGCTCATGTCTCTTTAAATTAAAAACACATTTCCTTCCTGCAGCATTCCTTCTGATTCTTTTACGGGCCGAATAAATGACTTGAGTCTCTCCTCGATCCGTAGGACGGGTAGAAAAGTTGTTTTTAATGAAATGATATCCTTTATAAATGACTTTTCTTGATCGTTACTGAGCCCTTTAACAGTCATTATCTTCCCACGTAAACCACCGGGGGGTTTAAATGAAGACCACATTTCCCATAAAACTGTTTTCCTGGTCTAAATATGTATAAATAAAACAATAAAAAATGCATCAATAAATATAGGAATGAATAAATAAATAAATACAGGAAAGAATATTATAAATCAACAGGACATTTATTTATGTATTTATTTATACTTGAGTCATTTTGAGTCCTCCATACATCACAGAGTTAAACCTCTCCTTCTGTAACTCTACCTCCGCCGTGAAGGCTCTCTGGGCGTCGCACTCGTCCGACAGCGTGAAGCCGACGGTGCGACGTCCCTCCTCTTCCTCCTCGGGCACCCTCCAGATGAGGAGGCCGGCGGGCGAGAGCTCGGCGCCCTGCGGCCCGTCCTCCAGCTGGAAGAGGAGCGCCGAGCCCTCGGGGTCCGACGCCGAGAACTGGAACACAAAGTTCTCCCCGGCGAAGGTGCGCAGGGCGCCCCGAGGCCGGTGGAAGGCCGGCGGCTCGTTGACTGGAGACAGAGGAGGAAGAACACAACGCTTCCTTCACTTATTCATTCCCACGTCTCTGGTGACAGTCCTAAACGCGTCCGTTTCCACGGGATCCGCTCACTGATCTCATCTCCTCCTCACAGATGTTACAAAGGAAGGCCTAAGCCCAGGAAACAGCTGCTCAGCACTCAGATGATTAACCAGCTCGTACTGAATTTCACTGATGCAACTCGAGAGGAACTATCTGAACCCACTGGGAGGATTACCCCCCCACCTGGTCCCAGACCGGGTAAGACGGGTCAGGGCATGCTGGGAAACCTAAAGCTCGGCTCCTTTGATCTGCTAATGGGGACAAACGGAAACTTCAGATGAACACTGGTCCTCGCGAGAGTCAGTGTCGTCTCCAAAAGACACTTTATTAAGAGGGAAATTAAGATAAAGCTTAAAACACAAGAACATAACAATATAAATGAAATTCAAATACTTGGTGGTATTGTTTCTTTCCAAAAGTAAATTGGCTTGACCTCAGATTATGTTTTGATTTCACTCCAAATAATAATTATAGTTTTGAATAATTGTCTTTATAGCCAATTTTAGCTATTGGTCCACTAACAATAGAAGAACACTGATGATGTCTGATAGCGTGTGCATGCGGTGCTGTCCAGGGTGAGTCGTGTACCTTGATTCACAGACCAGCTGAATGTGGATGTTTCCGGGTCGCAGAGGAGACACGGGCTGCTGGGGCTGGAGACTCCCTCTGCAAAACACATCCCGTCGATGTTACACGTCCTCTCCTGGCCGCCGGACGAGAGGGTTCTCATGTTTACAACAAGTTAAAAAAATAAAAAACAACGCTCAGATGTTGCTGCAGCTTCCAGAAATGACAAAAAACAATTTATCTTCCAGTTCTTTCTCTTTCTGCAGGACATCGCCTCTGGTGCAGCTAATGACACCGGGGGGGGGGGGGGTTTGGCACGCAGCCCTCTCTCTCTCTCTCTGGCGCTCACTCCGGGTTGTTTGCGAGGTTACATGTCCTCCTGTCTCCGTTCCCATAAACATCCCCCGCTGCACCTTTTGCCGGGCTTCTAAAGCGCCAGCTGCTGCGAGCTTTGAGGAGGGGAAACCGACCGTCTCTGGCATATAATCACCCACTGAACCACATCTGCCTCCTAACTCTGGGGTCTGGAGCCGCGTGAACGCTGACTTTCCTCCCTAGAGCCAACGACCTGACCGCCTCCTCCCGGCACAGTGAGTCTAATCAGATGGAGACATGTTTACCTTTAACTCACAGAGGCCGGAGCGCGACGCCTCGCACACCTGGCACACGCCGTCGTAGATGGTGAGCACCTTGGCCCGGCTGTACTGGGACCCGTCGTTGGTGACCTGAGAGAGGAGAGAGGAGCTGGTGGGTGGAGGAGGAAGAGGAGGAGGAGGAGGAAGCTGAAACCCAACAGGAGGCGTTACTTTGATCTCCCAGCGCGCGTACGGCTGGTCGTCCATCGTGAAGTCCTCCGTGTGGACGGCGTTGCTCAGCGACGGGACGGCACAGTCCAGAGCCGTGGAGCTCAGGAAGGTGGCCGCGGTCCTCTGCTGCTCCGCCTCCACCCAAACGCCGCTCATGTACTGAGGGAGCAGATCCACGCCGGTCAGAGGGAGCGCTTCGTTTCAGGAGACGGACCCTTTTTCACGTTTCAAGCTTTTCTCTCCTCACCTGCAGCCGGGTGGCGTGGCAGCTGAGGTCGGGGGAGTCGACGAAGCCGAGGCCGAAGGCGCGAACGCCGCGGCAGTCGAAGGCTCGGATGTCACACAGGCCGCCGTTCTCCAGATCCGTGAGCTCCACCGGCTGGCCTATCAGAGGAGAGAGAGAGAGGGAGATTTGGGATTTTTGAAAAACACTTTATATACATTTTCTTATCCAAACAAAAATAAAACATGCTTTAACGAATAAAAAGTGGCGCAAACACCAACTCCTCCTCCACCACGGAACAAACAATACCCTTTAAACACCACCTCTGTTTAAAAGCATCCAGGTCTCCAATGTGTTTATAAAACCTGAACTCCAGCCAGAGAGAGAGAGACTGAACGGTACTCACTGATGGCCAGGCTGCAGTCGTAGGAGCTGTGGCTGGGGGAGCACTGGCAGCCCCACTCGGTGCACTCTCCGTTCCCGTTGCAGGCGTTGGGGCAGCGCAGCGCCGTCTCCACGGCGCCGGACGCCTCCGTGGCTCTGCGGGCCCGGTTGTCCAGCAGCCTCCTCTCGCACTCGTTCTCCAGGTAGGGCAGCAGCGCCTCCTCCCAGCCCAGGTCGTCTTTGAGCTGCAGGTCCAGGACGCAGAGGTCCACCGCCTCCTCCAGGCGGCGGCCCAGCAGCCCGCGGCACGCCGCGCCCACGCCGGAGTCGGCCAGGGCCGCGCGGCACGCCTCCAGAGCTTTGGCCGAGGTCAGGCCGCTCGGCGTCGGCCACCGGGGCCGCGGGGCCGCCCGGGCCTCCGCCCGGTGATCCTCCGGGAAGAAGTAGGCCAGGTTGTCCAGGTCCTCCCGGCTGAGGCTCTGAGCGGCGAAGACGGGCCGGAGCCCGGAGGACGCCTGCCGGCCGGCGCCGGGCGACGGGTCCTCCCTGAGCTCGCCGTCCGGGTCCAGATCGGCGTTTCTCTCCAGGTGCCTCCTCTCCAGAGGATGAGCGAGGATCGCGGGCGCGTGCCGGACGCCTTCCTCTCGCTCTGCGCGAGCGGCGTGCTCCGCGGTCGTGTCCATGGAGGGGAACAGCGACGCGCGGTCCACGTCGTCGCGGGCCGTGCAGTCGGAGTGGCCGGCGGGACGAGAGGAGCCGAGTCCTTTCTGGCACCGACAGAACGACCTCCTGACCCCCGGCACCGGGCCGGGAGGCGTCCTGTCGAACAGACTCCTCCCGGGAGCAATCCTGGAGAACGGAAGAAAGAAAAGCTCGAGCGGACCGAAGCGGCGCCGATGACCCCCGATGACCCCCGCCGCCCCGCACTGACCTCCAGGCCTCGATGAAGCGGTGCAGGTCCTCGGGGCCGCGCGGCGCCCCGTCGGGGCCCTGGAGGTCGTTGTCGGCGTTGCCGTCGAACGTGCCGCAGAGCCCCCGCGTGGCGCCGTAGTCGGCGCCGGGCGCCCGTACCGACAGGCTCATCCCCCACTCGCCCACGTCGGCCCTAACAAAGGCCCCGGAGGGAAAGATGAACTACGAGAGGAGGGTCACATCCAACAGCGGCGTTAACGGGGCGGCGCGCGGCGCGGGAACACAGGAGCTCAGCGGCGTGTCGACGTGTGGGGATACCTACGGTGACCTTCTTGCCCCGGTGGGACTCCAGCACCCTGACCCGGCCCCCCTCCCCGCCGCCCAGGCTCCTCAGGGCGACGCGCGGCCGGCTCTCCCGCCCGGCGCACATGTCCAGCACGGCCACGTCGCCGCCCTCGCGCGCCGCCACGCCGCAGCCGCAGGCGACGGCGTGGTGCCGGCTGCCGCAGTCCCACTGCCGGGCGTGGACCTCGAAGTCCCTGCCGAGGCTGCGGTGGAGCACGAAGGTGCCCGTCTGCTGGTTCTCGTAGCGCCTGCAGAGCGGACAGGTGACGTCAGCCGGCTGCCGAACCGCCGGCGGCCGATAACCGAGCTGAGAGGCGACTACCTGCCGTCCAGAGTGATGACATGTGGGTCAGTCAGAGAGTAGCAGATGGAGGTGGGAACGTCCTGGACCGTGACCTGGGGGGGGGTTAGGAGAACAAAAGTGAGGGAGGGGCTCCACCCGGTGACTTTTGAGGGGCTTTGATGTTTTCACCCAACACAGATGGGAGAACTCCCCTCAGAGACGCTGTCTGACATCATGTGTTGCGTAACGTGAACTTTAAACATGATGTTAAGCCATCACACACACACACAGCGGACTGAGTGTGTGCACGTAAACAGACAGGCTCAGGCCTGTAATTACAGCCGTCTCTCTCGTCAAAGTAATGCTCGTATAATTATATCGCTGCTGTTTTCTTCATTTAGCTTTGGTGCCCTCCTCAGAAATTCCCCTCAGGGATTCCTGGCTTCTCCCGTGAGGACCACAAGGGCCACAGGGGCCCCCGAGGAGCCTTTTCTCTCCGTGACATCGTCACAAACCCCTGAGACTTTAATGCTTTCATGAATGTGACCTTCTAGACAGTTCCATCACCTTCAGAGGCGTCGGGACGTAGCTCCTCCAGAGCCGCGGGGCTCCGGGTCCCGGCGACACTCCGATGAGACTCGGGCGGTTCCCGTCCCGCGTGAAGTCGGCCACGGCGGTGACGAACAGCGCCGCCCGGCCGCAGCCCCCCCGGCCGCAGGCGGCAGGCCGCAGCTCCACCCGGCAGGCGGACAGCGCCACGTTGGGGGCCTCGCGCTCCGCTCCGTCTGCGGGGCGGAGGAGAGTTAAGTGTCGACGGACGGCGAGCAGCTGGCGGAGGAACGGCGAGCGCGGCTTTCATGTGGCGCTGATGGACGGGGCGAGACGGAGGGGAACAGATGGGGATGCGTGTGGACACGCAGGCATCTTTGAAGTCACGCTTCCCCCGAGACGATAGCTCACGCACGTGCTCTCTGATGCACAACTAAATAAACTGAAGGTGTGTGTGTGTGTGTGTGTGTGTGTGTGTGTAGTCCTGCCGCTCTGACCTGTGTCGTGGACGCTCAGAACCAGAGGGACTCCACACTGGCGGGCGTGGCCGGCGTGGCAGGGGACGGGCACCGTGCTGAGCACCGTCACCTGGTGCTCTGAGCCGTTCTCTGCTATGTGGAGCGAGTCGGGAGAGAACTGGAGAGAGAGAGAGAGAGAGAGAGAGAGACACTGTTCCTACAACGGCTCTGGACCACGTGGGTTTGGATGGGGGGGGGGGGGTGTTGACCTTCAGTCCGGCGTAGAAGCCCTCGCTCTCTTTGGGAGGAGACCGGCTGCGGCTGGAGTTGGCCGTGAAGGTCGACACGCTGCAGGAGAACTGGAGGATGACATCACCGTCAAGGAGAGGAGAGGCAGGGTTCTTACACATGTTGACCGATGGATTTCCAGGACTTTTCCAAGACTTTAAACCAAATTTCCATGAACAAAATGAAATCTCGGTATAAACATGAACAATTTGAAAATGTTGCGTGTTGAGAGGTACGTCGGCTTATATTTTGAGCGTCTTTCTTTAAAAAACATATTCAATATTTCAAACTCGGCGTAAATGCCATAACTTAACCAAAACTTTTATGATTTAAGTTTTTTCCATGACTTTTCCAGGCCTGGAAATGACAACGTTTAACCTCGCCGTCACGCTGCGAAAAGAAAACGACGATGACCTCCGACCCGACTGAGCGGTGACCCCCCCGTGGGGGGAAGCCGCTCTCTGCAACGCGTTCCAGACGCGAGTCTACACCCGAATACGGACATGCAGGACGGAGTAGACCGTCTTCACGTCTGGAACGAGGCCGTCGGCCGTTTGAAGAGAGCGGTCGCTCCGCCCGACGCAGAGAAGACGTTAAAGTCCCCGAATCTGAGACGTCGAGGGGGAAAAACGAGAGAAAGGCGGCGTGGAGGAGGCTTCCCAACCTGCAACTGGTTTCTCTTCCCCAGCCTCCTCTCCTCTTTAACTGGGTATGACACACTGCTGAACCCGCTCTCGGGGGTCTCTGGCAGGCATTACCGTCTCCCCGAGCCGGAAGTGGACGCCATCCATCTCCCTCAGGGAGAAGGGCTTGGCGGTGGCCTCCTGCGCGATCTCGGCCTTCATGCTGAGGCCGATGCGTCGGGCCCAGACCACCTGGAAGCCCAGCGGCTCGCTCCAGGGCGGCGGCGTGAAGGAGCAGCGCAGGTGGACGCTGTGGCCGACCAGCTCCGGGGTGACGACGGGCCGGGACGGCAGGGGGGGGACGGCGGCTGGAACACAGGCGGCAGCAAACGAGAAGGATTCATTTTCTTAAAAGTCACTTAAAGGCATTTTACATAAAAAAAAAATTAATGTTATTCTTTGTCATTTATAGAAGGAATTTGCAAAACACACATCATTTGCGATCATTTGCGACATTTCCGACTATATCTGGAATAAAACACAGATTATCACTTCAGTGGCTCTTAAATATCTCTTATTATGGTACTTTTGTAGTTTGACTATGTTGAGGAAATGTTACTTTGTGTATTCTTGTTGTTCTTAGTTTGTCCTCTAGGTTGAAATGCACTTATTGTAAGTCTCTTTGGATAAAAGCGTCTGCTAAATGACACGTGATGTAACATCATTTGCATGATTAACTAATTAATAATTGCATTATTAGGTGTCAGGAGGGTAACTTAACTCTAAATTAATTCTTACGCCTCACCTTTACATCGGCCGTTGACTTCGACCTCACCTGGCGGGCAGAGTCGGGGTCCCACATCTGGAGTAACTGAAACATCACATTCATTCTCACGATCAATGAGCACCAGCATTTGGTTTCTCAGCTTTAAGGTGAGCGCGTTAAGGCGGCGCCGCGCTCACCTTTGGCGCAGTAGCCCATGCACCCCTGGGTGGGCTGCAGCCGGTACACCAGGAAGTCCCCGCAGTGCCGCACGGTGATGGGGATCCGGAACAGGCAGCAGTCCTTGGTGCTGCCCTGGAAGAACTGCCAGGTGGCGCAGGCGGACAGGTGGCGCAGCTCGCCGGGCCGCGGCAGGGGGCCGTCCTTCAGGGAGAGCCACACCGGGGCTTGAGTACCGCAGCGGTTCATCTGCAGGAGGAGGAGGAGGAGGAGGAGGAAGGGGTCACCAGAAACAGTCATTACCTGCAGCGAGCGGGGTCATTAAACTCGCCGGAGCCTCTTATTAAAAGGTGCAGGCAGCTGCTCTTCACTCACCTCCACGCAGGAGGTCGGCATCTCCGCCGGCTTGTCGTCGATCCTGAAGCGGTACCAGCCCGGGGACAGCGAGTGGTCGCACACCAGGTCCTGGATCGCCGTGTCCTGGATCTCCATGGAGTCGAAGTCCACGCTGCGGTACGGGTTACGCAACGTGCGGTGGCCTCCCGGGTAACACTCCGGAGCTGGGAGGGGGGGAGCAGAGGGAGGGTGAGCAAGGAAGAGGAAGGGAAGAGGCACGACAGGCGTGACGAAGATATAGACGAAACACATCTCAGTCATGTCGCCGTGGGAACGTCCGGCTGGGTTTCAGGGTGCGGGCCTTGATGCGTGGCCTTGGTTTGATACCTTGCAATAACAAGTTTTATCAAAACCACTCGACCCTGCTCATTCATAACAACAAAATAAAAGTCAAAGACAAGAAACGCAACCACGAAGGGATGCAAACCGTCAACAACGGGACTCGTCAGATCATTCGCGCTCCAGCGTGAGGTGAAGCACGGCTGAAGCGGCTCTCCAAAGACCCCATTCAAGGTTTTAATTGAGCGTTTCGCTACGAGCTTCCTTCAGGGACGCGTCTAACGACCGGCCGCTGTCACGCGCTGGCGACCCGTCGGAGGACTTGACGGGACGCGTGGCGGCCGGCGTCGAGACGACGAGCGGGACGGGTCCGTTCCCCCCCGGAGGTCACCTCCAGGAACAACGGGCGTTCCTGTGAGCCTCTCTCTAAACTCGAGCCGACGGCGCATGACTGCAGCTGAGACAACCGACGGGACGGGACGGGGGGGGGTTGAGCAGAAGATGTCGTTATCCACACTCAGCAGCTCCACATGTGTCACGTGAAACGGGTCAAAGTCGTCAACAGAGGGGAAAACAAACAGTCGGGGTATTTAGGGTGTTTTGAGACCGGTCTGGGGGGGACTCCCCCCCCCCCACCCCACCCCCCAAACAAGCTCCCACACACAGGCTGGCTCCACGTTGACGGCCCCCTTGAAAGCCAAGGCGCTCGTCTGGAAGCCTCCGGCTCGTCCGGGCAGCGGGACCGAGAGGCTGATGAGTTAACACAGCTAATGAGGGCTCAGCAGCCCCAGATGTGCAGGAGACTTCTGCAGGTTCTCAGGGAAGAACATTAATTTGAAAGAGCGTGAACACAAGCGGGGCCACGGGTCCTTCACCCAGACGGCGAGACTCATTACAACCAATCACAGACGAGGGTTTGGGGTTCAACGCCTGAGGAGGAGATGTTTTCTGGATGAAGATCCTGATCCAAAGTAAAAGCTTTTAAAGTAAAAGCTGCTTGAGCACCTCCTGATGTTTTCTTTCAATACATAAACAGAAATAACCACATGGTTTTATTTAATCTAAACTAAACACTCATTTATTTTAGAATTATTGTGTAAAATAATACTTTTTTTGTATTATCACTTTAGTCATAAAGACTCTTCTTCATTGTATTTAAGATTCCTATGATGCATGTTCTGTTAGTTTTGTTTTAAAGTAATGAAACAATCCATGAATACGAACTCAGTGAGAGAATTAAAAGTACCCTAAAGTTTCTGAACGCATCTCATGAACCAGAGCGAGCGCTCCTCTGTCCTCTCGCTTAGGAACTCAAATGTTTGATTCTGGAAGAGACGACCCAGACTTTCTTTTTTACGACGGCCGGCCTCAGAGGTTACGACCTCGGGGCTTTGAAGTGTCCTCTGAAGCCCGGAGACAAAGACATGATGGGAGACAGCAGACAGTTTGACACACAGACACACCAGGGAGAGGAAGGCACGATGGGAGATGTTCACTGGGTCATGTGGAGTAAGGAGATGTTTTCGAGACTCTTCTTTGCAAAACATCTCCAGAAAGCGTCCAGCAGCTTTACATCACACATTCTCACTGAATGCCCCTTTTTGTCTCCCTCAGTGTTGCTTTGTCCTCGTGTCTCTCATCTCTCCCGTCCCTGAGGTCCGTGCAGCCTGTGGAGCTGCTGAGGGACAGGAATGCAGCCACGCGGCACCGCGCGCTCCTCCAGGTAATAAGAGGCGCGTTGCATTTAAAGAGACATCTCCATCTGCGCTGTGCACCTTGATGCTGAAGATCACAGTGTGCCATGCTCCTGGTTCTAAGTTAGAACTGGACACGTTTTCTCTCCACTCACCGTGTTGCGCGAGCGCTCCCGCAGCGTGCACGAGCCACAGCAGCGCGACGCGTAAACATCCAGAGGAGCGCCGGCGCTGCGAGCCCGATGCGCGCCGCTCCATGGCTGCGGGTCCCGGGGTGAGGAGCTGAGCGGGCCGGCTTCAGTCCGCGGGTCCCATCGGGGGGAAGAGGGTCAAACTGAACGTAGTCCTCCGGGTCCCGCGGGATGAGGAGAGGGGAAGGTTTCGATTGGCGCTGCGCTGGAGAACTGCGGCTCCCCTGTGCAGACTGCGCGAGATGAGCCACACAAGAGGCGGGAGGAGCCCCCCCCCCCCGCTCCAATAGGTGGGTCCTCTGGGGTCCCAGACCCTCCATCAACATCACGTGCGCACGCATCGTTGAACGCTCCGCGTCTTCTATCTCTCCACTCATGAACTCCTCTGACCCGTGTCACCGCGAGCCACGCGCGTGACAGTGAAAACGTCAGATGAAAAAAATCTACAGGCGCGCGCGCACGCTACAGCCACATGTCGGACTCCCGAAGCCAAATGCGTGACACGCGCTGGACTAGCTCATGCATTTCCTGCAAAGCACTAACATCACCAACAGGATAAACATGGATTTGGTGTAAAAACGTTAGTTGTGTGCACAGATGACTACACTGTGTGTGTGTGTGTGTGTACACGCACACACGCAGTATCCTGCAGCTGGTAGTACTCAGGGTGGTACTTGTATACACTCACAGCATGTCTGCAGCTGTAGAGGAAGTTACTGCCCCTTAAGGCTTTAATTTGGAGAAAACATGAGGATAAAATGATGCACATGAAATCCATTGTTAACAGAATAGGGCAAGTGTATGAAAGGCCTAATCTAGGAGAGCAAAACATGGACCATGTGGTGCTTTGGGGAAGGGGGGGGGGGGGTATGTAGTTATTTTTGTATTTTATCATTGTACTTTTGTATCTTATGCTTATATTTAGAGTAGGGATTGTTAAAAGGGACCAAATGGTGACGCACAATTGGTAAGAAGAGATGCAAAAAGACTAAAAGGAGATGCACAATGACTACAAAGAGATGCACACTGACTACTAATTCATGGAAAAGTACCAACAACAATTTCAAACCACTACAAAGCGATGCAAGCATCTCCACGGCCCGGGGCGCCTCGTTTCATGTCATAATCCGTCAGCTTTAGTGTCGGCTGTCTTGTGTCTCATCCTAGAACACCAGCCAGGAGTTCACGACCCCTCCGTGGGACTGGAGACACTCTGGGGGGGGCAGAGTAAACGCCAGGAGCCGGCGGCTGCAGACACAAACACACAGCTAAATAAAAGAGCTGGGGGAGCAGCAGGTGTTCTGCTCAGCTTCCACACCCGGACCTGAGACCAGGCTCCTCAAGCAGAGGTTTTAGAGACGGGTGGCTCATAAACACATGACCCAAATCACATGACCTGATGGGGTCGGCAGCTTTCCAGTGTTTGAGAACAAAGCAAGAAACGATACAGAGAGAATTATTGTATTATTATGATGTATTATATTATCTCCTGGTATTGGACAACCTGCAGGACAGTAACCTCTGCACTGCTCTCAAACCTGTCCTGCATGGAGAGGAGCCACCTCCCTGAAAACCTCCTGAAACACCCCAAACCCCTCCTGAACACCTTCTGAAAAACTCCTAAAACCTCCTCAAAACCTCCTCAAACCACCTGAAACCTCCTCGCTGAAGACTCCTCACATTATCTGCTGCTCCCTTTGATGTTTGTGCCCTGAGAACAACAAGAGGGGGGGTCAGCCCCTCCTCCTGAGCACTTCCAGATGTCTCACCTTCTCTTCACTGTGAGAACAAACAAGAGGAACAAACAAGACGCATGTCGGAGGAGACAACACAATCCTCTCCACAGTCATGTTGAACACACCTGCATGGCACATCTGTTTCTCTACATCTCCAGGTGAATAAATCTGTTTCTTTAAATCTCCGGGTGAATAAATCTGTCTTTAAATCTCTGAGTAAATACATCTGTTTTCTTTACATCTGGAGGTGGAGCGTGGCTCCAACATGCATGTGTGTGTGTGTGTGTGTGTGGGGGTCTTGTTTAGGTCTATATAAAGCGTGAGGTGGGCTCTAAACAACTTCACTGGTGGCTTTGTTGGTCTGAGACAAAGCCACCAGTATAAACTTCTACAATAGTAAACTTAGAGGGCGGGTTGATTGGGGTCAAAGGTCAATCAGCTTGACCTTTTGGTCATCCTTTATGTACTCTCAAAAGTGTCTGTAAGATGCACACTACTCCTTCTTCAAATGCTTTTAAAATAGATTAAGATTATACATGTGTGTTTATTTATTTATTAATATTAAATAATAAACTAAGCAAAGCCAATCAGTGGAGCCCAGTGGTGTTCCTAATGATTGGAGTAAAACAGATCTTTGTTCTGTCTCATAATCCAGGGATTTAAAAGCTGTAATTTGCTGCCACCTCGTGGACATAGTGGGTATTACAGCTCTGAATATAGATGGTTAAAAGAGGTCAGAATCAGAATCAGAATGTTGTTTATTGTAGAGAGGCGAGGAGGTGGCCTGGCTCTTCCTAAATTAATGTTGTATTATTGTTTAACTAACATTGCTAACATAATAATTTGGATTAATGCCCCTGAGGCTATTGGAGGCTTTTGGAGGCTCCGTCAAGACGTTCATCTTCTTAAGTGTCCAGCTGCTCTTCTAAAACCTCTCAGTGGAAAAGAGGAGGATGAAGAGTTTCAGGGATATTTAATAATGATGATGAAGATCACTTTATGACGAAGAAGACCACGTCTCCAGCTCGATTCTCTTTGGAGATGAAACCCCTCCCGTCTACCGTGACCTCTCACTGCCCCCTGCTGGCCAGTTGGAGGTACTGCAGGGCTTATATTATTAAATAATTTTACAGTGAAACTGGTTTACAAATATAATATAGCAACAACATATTAGAATAAAGTAGAAACTCCACTTCCAATAATACTTTTTTACTATTAACACTTTTAATTTAAACCCCATCATGGCCTGGAGCAACAAGGACACGAATGAATGAATTTCACAGGTTTCTAACTCATTAAATGATGATCATTTATTATCCATTATTCTTGCAGGTCAACATGTAAAGTTTGACCTGTGTGTAGGGGGAGAAGGTTGAGAGGGTTTCACTGCCTGGTACAATGATGATGTCATTATGAGCATCCAAAAGACCTGAAGATGAATTAAGGGGTAAAACATTAATTCGTACGTTTTGATTTATTTGCTCTATATTGGTGTGTATTTGCTGAAATCCCCCAAATGTTTTGATTTGGTGGGATTATAATCAGGTTAACAGGATATCTGGGATTAAAACTGTCACTAGTTACTTTATAAAAGGCCGTTAATTCACATTCACTCATATTTACATATATACTCAGTTTGCGTTTTCAAAAAATGTGCATCGTCTTTCCTTCATAGGATATAAATGTAAATGCAAAAATATTGAGGCTTATTTTGCAGTTAAATAAACTAAAAAGTTACCTGTATATCCCGCCCCCCCCTCCCCCCGTGACCCTCCTCTCCAGTCGAGCGTTGGGCCGACGCCTGCAGAGCTCTCAGCATGGGGGCTTTCGCAAATGACACTTTTTTGGGGGGCATGTGACGAGACCCCGCCCTCACCCGGCTGTACATTACACACATGAGTTAGCCGCCAGTCCTCCTTCACCAATTAACACCTACTTTATTATAACGCCGACTCCTCTCTAATGTTCCTGCATGTGTTTATGCACTATTACCTTGACGGATGCCTATTCCACGATTAGACATAATTGGCATATCAATATGCAAAACCTAAATGGATTAACCTTCTTTAAAACTAATGAGCACTTGCATGCCCAGCTGGGGAATGGACCAGAATTAGCATTTGTCATCTTTTAGGAGTGATGTGGGAATAAATAATGGAGGAGAGGGTGGGCATTGTCTTTCCTTGGGCTACTTGAGCGTAAAGCGACTGTACCGGTGACAAAAAAGAGGCAAATATGCAGATGTGCCGTCTTAACGATGACTGTGGGCTTAAAAACACAAAGAGGCTGCAAGAGGAGGCGGGAAGCTCACGGGGGAGAGGGGCATCAAGAGGGGTTGAC
Source organism: Liparis tanakae (assembly GCA_036178185.1). Lineage (NCBI taxonomy): Eukaryota > Metazoa > Chordata > Actinopteri > Perciformes > Liparidae > Liparis > Liparis tanakae. The sequence goes on from CM070103.1 coordinate 1,498,570, forward strand.
CTGCTCGGGGTTTGTGAATTAAAAGTATTAATCAGAGGTAAACAGGTGTGTATAATAATAATAACAATAATAATAATAATAATAATAATAATACAACAGGAGAGATACATACATGGTGGTTAAATCACATGAATAGAACAGATGTGTAGTTGTTAAGAAGTTAACTTCACTTACATGTAACCCTGTTTGGCTACCACTCCTCAGAACAAGAGGAGCCTCATGGGATTCAAACCCACAACCTCTTGGCTCCTCACCGATCTTCTATCACCAGGCACCCAAGAGCCAACTGATTGTTTTTTATCAATTACTCTGTTTTCGACATCTTATAGAATGACTTTCTTTTCATGTATAACAATAATATATCTGTATATTTGTAATATTTGTACGACTTTTCCTCCAACTCTTCTATAACTTAAGATAAACGGGTCAAACTTCCAACCCGATGTCTCCTGAACTCACGAGCGGCTCATTTGTGCAATAAATGAAAAAGTGCAAAAGTGCTACATTGTGTCACAAAGAAGTATTTTATAAAACGTATGAATAAATAATATGAACGGAGATCTGCATGCATGGAAACTAATGACTTTAAATGACCCCGGTGTCCAGCTCGTTACCCATCCACCTGTCACCAAGCAGTGTGTCTGCAGGAGGAGGAGGAGAAGAAGAAGATGCACAGAGAAAAAGTAATATGAAGAAGAAGACATAAAGAAGAAGAAGACGCATGAAGAAGAAAAATACATGAATAAGAAGACACATGAAAAAAAAGACAAGAAGAAAAAGAAGAAGACACATGAAGAAAAATAAGAAGTATAATGAAGAAGAAGACACATGAAGAAGAAAAAGAAGAAGACACAAGAAGAAGAAAAAGAAGTATAATGAAGAAGACATGAAGAAGAAGACACATGAAGAAGAAAAAGAAGAAGACACAAGAAGAAGAAAAAGAAGTATAATGAAGAAGACATGAAGAAGAAAAAGAAGTATAATGAAGAAGAAGACACATGAAGAAGAAAAATAAGAAGTATAATGAAGAAGACATGAAGAAGAAGACACATGAAGAAGACACATGAAGAAGACACATGAAGAAGACACATGTAAAGGAAGTCAGCTGTTGTCTCAGCCGTTTCATTCTGCTGAACACATCATATCAAAGCGTTCCATCCAATAGGAAGTGGATAAGCTTGTTTTTAAGGTTGTTTGATGAATAATAAATCACCAAAAAAAGGGAAAATATGATCCTAAAAGAAAAGAGGGCCGCTCTGTGCTCAGATGATCTGGGATCAGATTCTACAACCTTGTTAGCGTCGCCGGCTTATTTCCATATTAACGACCCCTTCAGAACCTTCAGCGATGAATAATTGACAACAAATGAAATGTTTTGATTGTCGTCGGCGCCCGGCGTGTTTAATGTTTCATATGTTGCTTCGGAGCTAATTATTGAGATGGCACATTCGTCAGAAATATGTCTCCCTCGTAACCCCCGGACGACCCGCCCACCGTCCTCATGGACGCCGTTAGCTTCTAGACAGGGGGGGGGGGGGACTACAGGCGCTGTTTGGACACAGAACAGCAGATATTATCCTCTGAATTTTGACGGTTGCACCAGGTTCCCTGAAGCGTCTATTATGGTCTGTTTACCATAATGTCCTAAATGATGACATCATGCCTTATAGAAGAAGACTTGAAGCTAGAGATTGAGACATGAACTCATGTTTACAATGTTTACTGAGGGAATACATCAAGAGAAGTCACTGTATAGACTTCTATACAACTAGAGGAGTCGCTCCCTGGTGGTCAATAGAGAGAAAGCAGCTGTAAGACATGAAGCAGAGACATACGACTAGAGGAGTCGCCCCCTGGTGGTCAATAGAGAGAAAGCAGCTGTAAGACATGAAGCAGAGACATACGACTAGAGGAGTCGCCCCCTGGTGGTCAGGGGAGAGAATGCAGCCGTAACACATGACGTGGGCCGAGGCATTTAGACATTTTAGAACTCCACCGCCTCAAAGGTCAACGTGTGTGTGACCGACGTTGATCTCCATCCATCCTGAGCTGCTGCGTGTTGTTGGCGTTTCCCATGATGCACCTTGACAACGACGGACAAAGCGCCGCTGACAGAGGTCATCGGGGTCAGACAGAGAGGCAGCTGGAGAGCATGTCTGAGTGCTATATTTGGTAGTTTGTGTGTGCTACTCGTGTTTGTTTGTGTGAGTTTAAATGTTTATATATCCACTTTCCTCAGAGCTCGCGCGTGTGTGTGTGTGTGTGTGTGTGAGTGTGTGCGTGTGCAGTTGTCATGGTCCAGTCAGGTCGGAGTATCCTGAAGACACTGTCAGGCAGGATTGATTTCCTCCTTCCCGATCCGTGGAAGCATTCCTGTAACACAGCTGACCCCCCGAGTTGCGTTACCTTGTCATTTTGAGACGCGGATCAAAGTGAAGACGAGCTGGAAATAGCCACGCACGGCGACCTTGACCTCCTCCTCCGAGGAGGAAGAGGAGCCGGGGGGGACGGGAGCTCTGCAACACACACAGGTTCATGCATGCATAGTTTATATCTGATGATCGAATATAATAAAATATTAGAATGTTTAATAACTCGAAGGTTTCATTTTTCAAGTTATACGGACATTAAACAAAGACATGAATGAATACTGAAAATATTCCAGTTAATAAGATGAATAATAACACAATATAGTTGTGTAAAAGAAGACTAAAAGATAGACATGCAACAGACTGAAAGGAAGCAGAAACCTGGTTATGAACGTCTCTTATTCTAAATAAGCATCATTATGATTATTTCTATTATGTGGCACTGCAGTAACTTCCCCTCAGCGGCCACTAGAGGGCGCAACAGCACCAGGAAACTAGTGAATCCACCCAGACAAACACACGTGACCTTTAACCCCGACCAGGTAGAGTTGAAACCTTTACATATTTATCGGAGTATTTTGGAGGATCTTTGAACATGAAACACACAAAATAAATTAAAGTCACAAAATACTTAAATATTTAAAGTTTTAGACGGGAAACAAAAAGCTGAGTTTGAATCATGAAAAGCTGATTTATTGTGAGAAGAGAACAATAGCGTCCATAAACACATGTAAAATACTATATATATATATATATATATATATATATATATATATATATATATATATATATATAAGGCTTTTATTGTGAAGGGGAAAGCTGGCTGTGACAAGGTTCTAAGGCGTAAATAAAGTTTGACATTTGGTTGGGAGCTTTAGTGTTTTATATTAAAATAATAATAATGTTTTATAACCTGACTGGTTGATGCTTTTATTTGTGGTGCAAATGCTACAAAATAAAAACATATATATAATTATATAATGTAGAGCAAATAACATAAATACTGGTTATTTTTTGTTTGCTTGTTTAAAATTAAGGGTCGTTTTTTTAAAGTTATATTTTCGGTCAACAGTCACGTCACCCACAGAATGCTGGGAGACACACACACACACAAACACACACACACACACACAAACACACACACACACACTCACATACAGAAAGAGAGTGCAGCTGGGCGAGCTAGCTGTTCTATGTGGTCGGTTCTGGATCCCTAAAGAACGCCGCTGCCAGTGTGTGTGTGTGTGTGTGTGTGTGTGTGTGTGTGTGTGTGTGAGAGACATTCTCTGCTTGGCTCCTTCTCAAACATTCGGTAAAGACCACAACACTGAGGATGTGTGTGGCTTCTGTTCAGAAACACAAACATTGGATGAAAATATTATAATTTTTTTTTGAAAGTATTTAAAAGAAATAAATTCTAAAATTAACCATTCTACAATTTCAGCATTTTTAAGCGGTACAAAAAAGGGTCAACTATTCGACATTATTTGCTTTTGAATTTTAGATTTTTTTCAACAACAACTTTGAGGTTAAATAATGAATTTAAATACGTTGTCTCTTTCTTGGGCACATTGGAATAACGACTTCACAGAAAATATTATATTTACTTTTTAAAGCATTATTTAAATCAAACTCAACATAAATTCAGTAAAAAAAGTTGCTTTTTAAAGCATTTAAATCAATTCATGAGATAAATAATCAGATGTTTAGGTATTTTAGTTTAATGGAGCTGAACCTGAATCATATTATTATATGTGATTTATTTTAGTTATTTCTACCACAAGTAGCATTTACACTTTTTACTAATATTCAGATTTATACTCCACATTTATTTAATAGCTGGACTTTTCACACATTTAGTTTATTCACCTTGTATATAAATTAAACAAAGTATAAACATACTTATTTGAATGTATTACTTTACTTTCTATGCTTATTGAGAATCTCTATGACAACAAAATATTTATCTTGAATAATGAAAACACGTGATCATCTTTTTAATATAAAACACTATTCTCATATAAATAAAGCATGCAGTAATTCACATTTTATTAATCTCATCACCGTTTCTTTACTTCCTATCTGTCTATTATTTCATGTTTTGACGTGTTGCTGCTCGGTGCACTTTAACATGAATAATCTTTATTAAACGCTTCATTAAAACATCGATGTTATAACAAAAGAAAGAGGAAGTAGACTGCGTAACATTTACTTTCAGAAGCTTCTCATCACAACTCTCATCTTGAGCTGCTAAACGCTCTAAACTCCGTTTTAATTGTGCCGCTTCAGCTTTTTTACACATGTAATAAAAAATACTTTTTCTTTCCCGCCCTCTGAGCTCTTAGTTTCACTTTCTCCCTTTTTTTCTGGCTCCAACAACTTTGTTCCATTTCTCATTCTCTGGCATAATTACGGCTTTATAGCGTTCTCCACAGCTCGGGCACGCTGTAGATATCCCTCCCTCCCTCCCTCCCTCCCTCCCTCCCTCTTCCTTTTTCTTTTTTTTGGGGTCTTTTTTGGTTTGGCTCTCATTAATAATTCACAGTGAGAGAATGGCACATTTTAGTGCAATTTGCAGCTGCTGAATCCCAGTTATTGTTTTGCAGGGTGTTGCACGGAGACGCGAGGCCTTTGTAGTCCTGGGCGTCTGACACACACACACACACACACACACACATCATTAGGGGGGGGGGCTCCGTCCAGCCAGTCCAACACACTGTCCTCACCCGTCGCTCCGGAGCCAGACGCCGCCGCGTGTTCCCTTAATGCTTCTAGATGCTGTTTGTTCATATTTACGCCTCATAACTATCTCCATGTTTTATTCCGTTTGTTTGCATTCGACCGGCTTGAATTATTCAGAGATGACAAAAGGCGACGGGAAACTTTGGGGCCGCTTTTCTCTCTTTGGGAACGCCGGACCCGGACTCTTGTTGAAAGGAGCCGCGGCGGCCGAGGGTATTTTAGGGCGCCCCCGGGAGGCGTGCGGCCAAATCAAACCGCCCAAAACTAGGAATAGTTCCAATCGCTTTGCTCGAGGCAAAGACTCCGTTCATTAAACGGGAGAAAACTTAAAGGATACATTGTTGCAGTTTCAACCCTTTTTTTGTAAAGATTTGGATCCAATCTGGAAATACACCAAAATATAAAAACAAGTCTAAATGGGCGTGGCTTATAGTACACAGACCGTCTCCTCACATTAACAGATAGAAGATATTCAATGGTTGCAGCAGAAAACAAGAAAACTTCAATTCTTTTCCACAACAATGAGTAAGAATGTATTTTAAAGTTTTTAAAGAACTGGAATTCAACGGCGGCGTCAGCCCCTCAGTGACAGCTGCTCTCGTATTTACATTTGCATGAGCAACAGCTGCTCACGCGAGACCTGAAATGTCACATTTATACCAACCAAAGACCTCAACCTGCAATGTGAGAAGAACATCTGCAGTTTAGAATATCCGTCATTTCATAATTTACTTACCCTGCACAGGGTTCTTTAAATTTGAAGACAATTTAGCTTCATTTGATTTTTTTTGCACACAACTTATTGAACTATTTCCTCCATCTTTAGTAGTTTTCCAGTCAAGCCGACTCTGATTTGCATGTGCATGACAGTGTGTGTGTGTGTGTGTGTGTGTGTGTGTGTGTGTGTGTGACCACCAGGAGTAGGACCGGGGGCATCGAGGCTCGGAAGAAAACGTAGAGAGACAGAAATAAAGCTAATAAAACAAACCCTCTCTTTGCCTGCTTCCTTCTCTCCTGGCTTACGTAGTATCTCATAACCGGAGAGTTTAGGGCTGTTTAATGCTCGGTGACACCGCGCGTGTCCTGCAGTCTTCTCTTTCTTAATCCCTGGCATCTTCGGTAAAAGATCTCTCCCAAGAAGCGCCGCTCGGCTCTGGCACCCGGTCGCCGGAGGGGAGAGGAGGTTGTCAGGGCGCATCGCTCCTCTGCTCAGGAGGCTTGTGTGTGTGTGTGTGTGTGTGTGTGTGTACATATCCCCCTTTCTATGGGGAGAGTTAGATAAACTGCGGGGAAGAAGAAAGAGAGGTGGCAGCCCCCCCCTCGGAGAACAATTCCACCGTGAGCTTCTTTTGGGGGCAAATTAAGGAATGTTTCCTGTCACCTTGTTGCCTCCAACATGGCCGCAAACAAGCTGCAGGGAAACTCGCTGATGCGTTTGTGGAGGAACGAGGAAGAAAGGGAGGAGGAGGAGGAGGAGGAGGAGGAGGAGGAGGAAGATGCCCGGCAGCCTGGTGTTCGGTGTCATCCTCTGATAGCGGGTTTGGTTTGGCCGCGAGGCCGACTGGGAGTCCAGTAATCTCACTGACCTCTCTCTCTCTCTCTGGTCATTCAGAAGCTCGCTCGCCCCTCTGAACTCTGGCTCCAGCGACCAATCGCCGCTCGGCATCCCAAGAAGACGGATGGACCTCCAGCTGAGGGCGGAAGAAGCAGAAAGAAGCAGAAAGAATCAGTTGATGAGAGATAGGATGAATCCTGTGGAGGTCAAAAGGTCACAAACAGAAACAGGATTCTTCTGTTTTTTGTAATTCTAGTCTGATAATGAACAAACTTAAATTAAAGAGTTTCTTCACGTTGAATTATAAAAGTCGGCAGTATTTAGGGACTTGAAGAGCAAGTGGGTCCTCTCTGCTGTTACAGCTTTAATACACACATAAAAACACATCTTATTCTACAGGATACAAACATAAAATAAATCACATTCATACATTTTTTGCAGAGCATAATATGTGGAGTTATGACATAATAACGTATTGTCTCATCCACTGGGCTGTAAACTGCTGCCTAATAATAATAATAACAATGAATCACACTTGTTAAAACATTTAAATACACGTGTGTGACGTCATAACTGACACTATGAAGTCACTTTATCACATTTTTGACCTACTTAGGGAATGTTTTTTGCCAGATTTATTACAATATGATTTTTTTTGTGTATTTTCAGCTCGACAAACGTCAAAGTGAAATGCAAAGGGAGCCGAGTGAGCGTCACTTGGTGCACGGAGGTACTTCAGTGGTACTGGTCCACACACACACACACACACACAGGGGCGCGTGGCCTTTCTGCAGCAGCAGATAAGGACGGGGTCGCCCCCCCCACCCGGCCGGGGGAACCCCACTTCTCCCCCAATCAAAAGTTCCATTAACCTGGAGCACCGGGAGCTAATTGAGAGCGGGGAGAGGGTGAGCCGCGGCGCCGGCGTCCGCGGACGTCACGCCGCGACACGTCTGACATATTTGTAATTATCCGCGATAATAAGAAACGGAGAAAAAAAAACAGCGAGTGTTTTTTATCTGGAAGAGGAAGAGACAATAAGGAGGATCCTTCTCCATCCTTTCAGGACCAGGATCGTGTTTTAAGCATTGAACAAAATAATAAATCCACACATCTGCATGACTGTTTTCTGAGGATTTCTGAATCTGAACTTCACACGAGATCAGCGGTTCACCCGGTGCCTGTGCTCCTCTTATCTCTGAACATATTATAATCTGCCGCCCAATAGCCTTAAGCCCTGGTGCGGCCAACTCCTGCTCCTCATAATCCCTCCACCCCAGTGAGGGGAGGTCATGTTTGTCAAAATGTGGGGAAGTGAACATGCAAATTATACCTTCCCCCCTCCTCCTCCTCCTCCTCCTCCTCCTCCTCCTCCTCCTCCTCCTTCCTCCCTGGCTTAATTTTGAATTAAAAATGCATGTGATTTTGAACTTTAGATCTCTGGAGAGAGCCGTAAACAAGTATGAAATGAAGTGTCTTTTTGAAAGGCGGCGGCGGAGACGTGAACCGAATAGAGGCGCTCGCATTATTCAGCCTTCACAAGGGTGTGTGTGTGTGTGTGTGTGTGTGTGTGTGTGTGGGGGGGGGGTGACCTGAGTGGCCTCTCGAGTCAAATCACTCAGAACCGGTCCGTATTGACTCAAACAAAGAGCATTGCAGCGACACCTCTGTCTCGACTCCTCTCACCCCGTGGAGGTGAGCTCCATCATCCCCGAGGGACGGGGTGAAGAACACCTGTAAAATATAAAGAGCAGTCGATCTGGAGCAGAGCACAGAGCCGTGTGTGTAATGTAGACACAGAACAGCATGAGGTATGTGGACACCATGTGGAGCTTATTTCACCTCAGCTCAGCTCACCAGAACTCTCCTCTAGAACACCAGAACTCTCCTCTAGAACACCAGAACTCTCCTTTAGAACACCAGAACTCTCCTTTAAAACACCAGAACTCTCCTCTAGAACACCAGAACTCTCCTTTAGAACACCAGAACTCTCCTTTAAAACACCAGATCTCTCCTCTAAAACTCTCCTTTAAAACACCAAATCTCTCCTTTAAAACACCAGAACTCTCCTTTAAAACACCAGAACTCTCCTTTAGAACACCAGAACTCTCCTCTAAAACACCAGAACTCTCCTTTAGAACACCAGAACTCTCCTTTAGAACACCAGAACTCTCCTTTAGAACACCAGAACTCTCCTTTAAAACACCAGAACTCTCCTTTAGAACACCAGAACTCTCCTCTAAAACACCAGAACTCTCCTTTAGAACACCAGAACTCTCCTCTAGAACACCAGAACTCTCCTCTAAAACACCAGAACTCTCCTTTAGAACACCAGATCTCTCCTCTAAAACTCTCCTTTAAAACACCAAATCTCTCCTTTAAAACACCAGAACTCTCCTTTAAAACACCATAAATATCCCTTTAGAAACACCAGAACTCTCCTTTAGAACACCAGAACTCTCCCTTTAAACACCAGAACTCTCCTTTAGAACACCAGAACTCTCCCTTTAAACACCAGAACTCTCCTTTAGAACACCAGAACTCTCCCTTTAAACACCAGAACTCTCCTTTAAACACCAGAACTCTCCCTTTAAACACCAGAACTCTCCTTTTAAAACTCTCCCTCTAAAACACCAGAACTCTCCCTTTAAAACTAAATCTCCGTGTTTTATGATTTAATCTCCATAAAGAGAAGCTCCTCTATGCTAACACCTCCTCCTCCTCCTCCTCCTCCTCCTCCTCCTCCTCTCTCTCTCCCTCCCTCTAATATTTACACCTTTCTTTATGAGCTCCGCTGCTCTTTGCTCATTAACTGCAGCAACATTTGTCCCTCTTTAACGGCGGGTCGTGCGGAGGTCACGCTGCACCTCCAGTAAAAGACGGCGCCGCCCGGTTCCCCTCGGGCCGCGGAGAGAGCGCTGTTAAGCAAATCTGCATCGTAATACCCCATTAGTATTCGCTTCTGCACGCCGGATCCTGGGCGACTTCACCGCGCTCCAGAGTCTCACGACTCGGATACCGAAGGAAAGGACGTCTCCTGGTCCAGGAGGAACCCTCCAGCGACGGCCTCCGGGACCCTGAAGGCCTCCTTGGACCCTGAAGGGTGCACGGTGCAACACGCGGCTGCAGCACGCCGTCGATGACATCACCACTCAGGTATCCGGCGGAACGGAGACTCGACGAGGCCGGAATGTAAACCGTGGAGCGCAGGGAGAGACCTCCGAGGGTCAGAGGTCAAAGTGACGCAACGGCAGCGATGGTTTAAAGTCTGCACGAAGCTTTATTATTATTTTTAAAGGGTTATAATTCTACAATTAATACATATTTGATAGTTATGAGCTGGACTGAGTTACAATATTTAAATCAGTGGGAAATAATCATCATATATAGTATTTCTATTATTTGTTATCTTCTAAAGTGTTGATTTAACAAACAAAATAATATCTGACACAATCAAGGGTTTTCTAAATCCCTAAATTATAATGTAAAATAATAAAAAAAAAATATTATATATATATTTATATAATTAGTTATTATATTTATATAATTAGTTATTATATATATATATATATATATATATATATATATATTTATATAAACATTATTTAATTTAGTAAAAAACTGTCATTTAAAAAGATATATAAAAAAAAATTGAAATATTGTGAAGATAACAATATTCATACATTTTCAGAAGTTGGCTGAATGATTTTTTAAATATTAAAACATGATATTTTTAAGGCGGTTGCCTTGAACTGACACTTTTCTACGTTCTTTCAGTCAGGAAGCGTCCTGCAGCAAACCATCGTGGTCCAATCAGTGTGCTCGCGCTCTGTGACCTCCTCGGCGCCGCAGACAGCTTGACCAGCGGAGCGACCCCCCCGCATGACGGATGGCGTGCGGCCGGAAACCGCCGCCTTTTATCGGGATGCGTTATCCACCAGACGGGACAGATTTCTATCCCACTGTATTGGATTTAGTAATTTCCTTTTCCAAGACAAATGGATTGAGATACCGAGGGGGGGCGCAGGGGAGGGGGGGCTTATTGTCTGCAACCCCGGGGTGATTATTACTTATGATCCGTTTAGTATTTTGGGCTCGTCCCGACGCGCTGGTGGTTACTCTCAGTCCACCTTAAAACACTTTGTGTGCAGCTTTAACCCAGGAGGCGCGGTGGATCTGATCTCCTTCATGATGCCAACGTGTTCAGGGGCCACAGGCGAGAGCAGTCAGATTATTTAAAGATAAAATCATGCAGTTAAAGTCGTAATTACAAAAATGTATCGTCGTCATGCAGTTGAAGCTCATTTACTACGAAGAATAACATGAATTTAAACAAAGGATGTGCACTGAGGCATTCAAACGGTATCAGTACACCCTGAACACGAAGCCGACGTGTGTCGAGGTTATCGAAGGTCAACATAAAGCGTCACGTTAAGTATCTGCAGTTAAATATCTCTGAACCTCAGGTCGCCGTGAGACGGATTAAAGCGTTCTGCAAGTGGCATATGCTCCGCTCGCCCACCTCCACCGCTCTGTGGGAGAACACGTGTGTACAGATCCCACGGCTGCGAACACACGGACGGGGGGGGGGTGAAAAGCTGTGTCAGGTAATTTCACACTCTCACACGCGTGCAGTCATGTCGGCCTCCCCCGAGCTAACTCATTACCTGTCGCCGAGCGCTCGCAGGAAGCACCTTCTGGAGAGGCAGAACAAAGCTGCACGGGGGGGGGGCAACAGGGTTTGTCGTACTAAACGCGGAGGTGAGAAGCGACAGCAGCGTGGAGAGCAGACGGGGACGGTTGCTGCTGGTCCTGGGGGTCTCGTTGGGGGTCTCTTTGGGGTCTCGTTGGGGTCTCGTTGGGGGTCTCGTTGGGATCTCTTTGGGGTCTCTTTGGGGTCTCTTTGGGGTCTCGTTGGGGGTTTCGTTGGGGTCTCTTTGGGGTCTCTTTGGGGTCTCTTTGGGGTCTCTTTGGGGTCTCGTTGGGGGTCTCTTTGGGGTCTCGTTGGGGGTCTCGTTGGGGGTCTCGTTAGGGGTTTCGTTGGGGTCTCTTTGGGGTCTCTTGGGGGTCTCGTTGGGGTCTTGTTGGGGGTCTCTTTGGGGTCTCTTGGGGGTCTCGTTGGGGGTCTCGTTAGGGGTGAGGCCCCGGACACAGCGAGCGGTGACAGACCTGCGGACCCTCGCCGAGTCAAGGTTCACCTTCTGCAGGGCCAGGCCCCCGCCAGCTGTCTTTCTCCCTCTGTTTGGCTCCCTGACAACCCCCCCCCCCTCACCCCCCCTCATGACAGCTCCCCCGTGGCAGGGAGGGTGTGGGGCGGACCTGCCAGCATGCATCTGGCTGACAGGCGACTGGGAAGGTGCACTGCGAGCGCACGTCACAATCAATAACCCCCGCTGAGAGCGATGGACCAGGGGGGGGGGGGAGGGAGGGTGGTGTGTGTGTGTGTGTGGGGGGGGGGGGGCGGCACCGCTGACTTGTCACCTAACGGCTCGCTCCGGGTCCTTTGTGGAGTTTGTTTTGAGAAAATACATATGAGAGCATGCATGCATGAAGAGCGAGTTATGGAGGTGTGATACGTGACACACACACACACACGCACACACACACACACACACACACACACACACACACACACACACACACACACACACACACACACACACACACACACACACACACACACACACACGGAGCGGTTTTGTTAAATATCTGATGCACGAACATGCAATCGTTTCGGCTCGTTTCATCCTCCCTCCTCATCCGGAGCTTTACGCCAAGGAAACGATATTTAGGTTTCACACCGGAGTTCAAAGGCTCGGGCGTCAACTCCCGTTATCCAGTTGCATCGTGGGAAATGTAGGACTTTGCTGCTGGATTGAGGATTCAAAAAAGGTGGTCATAAACATCGAGTTTGGCCTTTCACACGTACTCGGATATCTTTTTGACTCTGAACGCTCGAACTAGACAGGAAGTCTAAAAATATCCTCAAATTGAGTTTTCAGGTTCATCAGCTGAACCTTCCTGTGCATGTTGCGTGACAACCTGTGTGTGTGTGTGTGTGTGTGTGTGTGTGGGGGGGGGGTGATCAATTGTCTTTGCACTTACAGTCAACAGCCCAAACACGCTGGAAGATCCGTTACGACCCCTTCCCAGAAGACGAGGAGCGGAGGAAGAAGACGAGGAGTTCCTGGCACAGACGCCGTCGTAAGAGGAGAGGACGTCAATGAGACACCCGACCGCCGGCCAATCGATGGCTGACATGACACCTCAGTCCTGAGTATGAAAGTTTAGCATTACCAAAGAGCCCCCCCCCCCCCCACACGATAATTCCTACCAGCGCTGCTTATGTCCTGAAGGGTGATTATCCAGTCACATCACAACCTGAATGAAGCTCAGACTTCCAGCAGCAGAAACATCTCACGCTCTCTTTTATTCTTCTTCTTCAAGCAAATGAAATCTAATTTTCAAAAGAATCCCCGTTGGCTGATTAGAGTGATTCTGTTGTTGCGGGAGACGGAGACGGTCGCTCTCGGGGCTCGCGGACGCCTCACATTTAAGCCGACAGGGTCCCCCCCCCCCCCTCCCCCTCCTCTAGCTTTTCTAAGAGCCGAGACATTTTCATAACTGGGCAAATTAACCGGCTTTGATACCTCGCTCATCTCGTCGGGACGTGTTTACCATCGCGGACAGAGGAGGGGAAGAAGTTTAAATGTGTGTTTCTGCTTCTTTAATCTGGCCTCTGATGTGACGTGGCCGAGTGTGTGTGTGTGCGTGTGTGTGTGTGGGGGGGGGGGGGGGGGGGGCGGGGCATCGGCGGGCTTTTAATGAAGCGCCGAGCAATTATCAAAGCGGCCTCCTATTGATCTCCACTCGGGTGCGAGGTCGACCAGACGGGTTCTAAGTCTCTCTCTCTTTATTCCTGGTCTTCACGAGGGCGAGTCGGCTCCGTGACAACACGTCAGGACGTCGAGACGCTTCCCGCTCCGCGGATTTCATTTTGTTTGTGCTTTCTAAAAAGGTCATCTAATATTCTCCCGAGCAGAGGAAAGGTGATGGGAGGGGATTCTGACAGTTACTGTGTTTTTAAGAGGATTTGTAGGGATTTAAAGATTTGAGGCTCAGATTGAGGTCAGAGTTCAGGTTCCTACTGTGGAGACTCACTTCTTGGGTTGAAACATCTGCTTTTAGAGAAAAGAAACGTTCATCAGTTTAGCTGATGAGGTTTTGGTTCACTGATAATCCTGATGGATTACTGAGACCACAAACAACCTCAACGAGACTCACGAGACACTAAACTACTGCGAAGAGGCAAAAACACAGACTACAAGATACTAAGAGTAACAACTACCACAAAGAAGCAAAAACAACAACAACACAGAGACAAAGGAACTACACAAACACACAAGAGACACACTACAACTGCAAAGGGATGTAACGCAACTCCAAAACCCCCATTGAGAGACACAAGATGACATGTATCATATGTATCCATAGGTATCATATGTATCCATATGATACATTAGTACCATATGGATACATATAGAAACATAGGTATCATATGGATGCCAATGTTACCTATTTATGATACATATATATCATATGATGATACATATGTGTCATATATATCCATATTATGGATATATATGATACATATGTATTATATGGATACATATATATATCCATATGATACATATGTATGTATCCATATGATACCTATGTATCATATGGATACATATGATACATATGTATCCATATGATACCAATGAAACAAATGATACATAGGTATCATATGGATACATATGATACATATGATACCTATGTATCTCTTTAACGTGTTGAACTCTTTGACATGTAGGAAACGAGCCGTTGAACCCGGGGAGAGGATCCGTTTGAGGACTTCTCCTTCTCCGCCTGACGGAGGCGATGCTACTCTGACTCTGGTGAACTCTGCGTCCTTAAGCCCCGCCTCCCGACACATCGGCCCGTATTGTTCCGGCTCTGTTTACCTTCGGGCCCCCGCCGCTCTGCGTTTCCGCGTCGCCACCTGTCACCGGGCCCTCATTTATAACGCCGGCGGGTTCCTCGCCCTTCCAAACAATGCCAGAACTGTGAAACTTTCTGTTATATTTATTCCAAAAAGAAATATAAATATTTGAACTAGCGTTTAATGGGGGGAGGCGGGAAGAGGGGGGGCTTGTGCATTCCATCATATCGTACACAACCTCAATTGTTACCTTGGACGACTCTGCGGGTCGTATTTACTTTGGGCTCCGTGTGAGTGATCTGTGCATTGATGCTGTTTGCCATATTAGTGAGCTCAGGCTGCGGCGGCTGTGTACACAGTTTAGATGAAAATCCTGTTTATATTGCAAAAGAGGTGTATTCTGTAAGCCTTTCTCCCCGCACTGCTGTATTTTTCATTGTGAAATATTTCCTGTCCTGGCGGGCCTCGTGGATATCCCAGAATGCACCTTGAGCTGGGGGTTCACGCGGCCGCTGTATGACGGGCTAAGGGTTAATACACTGGGATTTCTGCGTGTTTTATACGTTATATATATATATATATTTTAAGGTGTTCAGCTCATTATCTGGATGCATTTCCTCCACAGAACCTCTCACCTCCCGTAACAGACTCTTTTAACCCTTGCCTGTGGACAACATTTATACGAGAGGATTCTGCAAAACCAACGTTACAGAACACCAACTTTAATATCCTGTTAATATGTGCTGGTGCTTTTGGTGAAACGCTGTATACATGGCACATATTGCTCCTCCGTTTGCTCGTTAATTACAGCCTCTGCTCCGTTTGGGTCAACAGTTTGGAGTCTGTCTCGTTATCTCGAGCGTCCTCGTGTATTTTACAGATTCCATGGATTTTAAATTCAAATTCATGCATTTTGCTTTTTTCCCCGTCAAGCTTCTTCTTTTTATTTTTGGAGCTTCACCAAATCACAGCTCATATTTGTTATTCTGCGCTTTATGAATTAAATGAATACGAGTCGACATCTAAAGCAGTTTGTTTTGCACTAATTGAGCTCACGTCTGATTGGACGATCAATTAAATCCTGCAAGTGTGCAGATAGTTCATGCTTTTACCTCTAATAGAGCATTAAAACCCAACAGGGGACCTATTAGAAACCTTTCTGACACTTCTTATACTCTTATAACGCGATTGAGTCGTTTATAAAGAGTCAGAACTCTTGGTTTCCAATAGAAACATTTAAATAAATAACCGTTTCACATAGAAACTGATGGAAAAAAACTAGTTCAAGTTGGACTTTGCGATACTTCTTGATGCTGAGTGGCGTGATGATAATTCAGAGCGCCTCCACGCCACGCTGACCGCCGCCACTTCCTGCAGCGCCTCGGCTCCGGCTCCTTTGAAAAGAAGCAATTTCAGATTATCCCGTCCCGATCTGCGGCGCCGTCAGCTGTGCGTCGGGCACAGATGCCTCCGCGCCGCCGCTAATCTCCCCGAGTGGCTCGCGCCTCGATGGCATCCATATGCAACTTTAATTTCAGCACTTCACAAAAAAAAAAAAAAAGCTGCAGAGGGATAAAGATAGCTTCTGAAGATTGCTGTAGCTGCGTTTGTCTGAGTGTAGCGGAGGAGATCTGGGCTGCTTTTCTTCTTCCTCTCTTCGGCTTCTTCTTAGATGGAGGAATACAAATAAATAAAGAAGAGGAGAAGAGGATTTGAAGCGTCTGAAAGCGGTCGTCTTTCGGAGGCAATTTCCTGCCATTGTTCAACGCTAACGAGATAAACACTTTCCGTCAATCACAGATTTTCAACATGGTGCGGTTGATGTAAATCGTGGTTTTGTGGGGAGAAGTTCATCGAGCCGCCAGCTGCTCTGGGACAGTCGGGCATCTTCACGCCGGCATTCGTGACCTCAGGTCACATGACTAGTCGAGAGCGGCGGTCAGACGAGTATCGCATAACCGCCGAGCCTTTTTTTTATGGACCAACAGTTTACTCCTCTGTAAAATACACAGCTTTTTTGGGGGGTGAGTTACGAGCGCGGGCGTCCGTCCAAGTGCCGGCGGCCTTCCTGTTTATTTGTACGGCGGCGCAGGTCGGCGGCGAGGTGGGCCGGCCGGGTCCAGCTGAGCATGTGTAAACATGGGCCGGGGAGCCGCGCTGAATGGACGCCTTTTCGCTTTTTTTTACCGCCCATTGTTTTTAGCACGGAATCGACCTCTTAAGAAACATTGGACACTCTCATGGCTCTCCTGTGGCCCGACGAGAGCTTTGTATATGCCTATTGACAAAATATTTCTGTGTTATGGCGTGTGTGTGTATACGGAGACTCGTATAAACGGGGGAAAGAATCACGAGCGAGCTGGCGGGAACATCTCGGACGTTTCACGCAAGTGCTCCCTGGAAAGATGTTAAAACAACCTTCACACACACACATGGACACACAGTGGACACACACACACACACGCGCGCGCGCACACACACACTCCAAGACAAAAATGTCTTGATAAAATATGCCAAAAATGACATGCTGAGAATGTTTTACCCTGTGAAACCTGCAGAAAAGGATTTAAATGAAAAGGAGCATATCGTAGAATATTAAAGGACAAACGGAGTCAGACTTCAAAACAAAGTTGCATGACCTTCATCTCGTTGAAGGTGAACGATCCTCTCCTGAAAGCGTTCCTCTCAAGGATCCTTCACTCAACTCTTCTAGGAGTTCGAGCCACATTTATTCTTCATGCATCTGCAGACTAAAATGCTTTTCTATAGAAAAAGTTATGAAATTCTCTTTGACACGTTTTAGAAACGGCTCTAAAGTTGTAATGAGACTCCAGAGGAGTTGATGGGAGCTGGCACGGGAGAGTGGGACACCGGGGGGACAACCGGGCTTCATGTCACTCGGACCCCTCGGCGCCGTGGCCGCCGCCGCCGCCCCGGAGCGACTCGGTGTCTCCGAGGGTCAACACGAGGCGGGTCGACCGGCGGCTCAAAGCGATTCAGCCTCGACCGGCGGAGAGCGGCCGCTCATCCACCGCGACGCGACAGAGACCGAACTCCAAATGAAAACAACCCGCCGCACGTGTGTGTGTGTGTGTGTGTGTGTGTGTGTGTGTGCCGGGCGGCGAGGGAAGCGGAGGAAGAAGGGACGGGCGGCGGTTTGAGCGTTGCCACTTTGTGAAAGCTTCTCCGGGCTGCCGCTGCACTCTGACACCGGTAGCCAAGACCCGGAGGCCCGGCGCGCTGAAGGGGTCTGGGAGCCGGATCCAAGCCAGGGTCAGGGGGTCGGATACATGTCCTAAAAGCAAACTGTAACCTACTTTCTCCCACACACACACACACACGCTCGGCGTCTGTTTGCAAAGTCAAAAGGCCACGAGAGAGACGAGGTGGTGCACCGAAAACTTTGGGGCATCGAACAAAAAGTGCCTGAGAGTTCCCAGAGGGCCGTTGGTTTCAGTGTGGGTGGTGCAGCTAAAGTGTACATTTTATATAGAGTTGTATGAATACACACCACGACGATGAGATGCAGACATCCAGAACTACAACTCATCATTCGGAATCACAGATTAGAGAAATCCCTAATTTAATGAGCACTGGATCCTACACTTCTCAAAATGAACAAATGACTTCTCTCCAACATCAGATACTCCAGTGGGTGATGTTATTGTCTATTAAATTCAAGAAAACATTTATTTTACAACTTTTATTCCATTTAAACAGAAGAAAGTTGTAAAATAAATGTACAAAAATCTAGAATATCGTCCTGACTTCATCTAATGTTCAGATTTCTATTCTGAAAAACATTAGATAATATTTAAGAATAGAATTTGCACGTTTAAACTTGCAATACATAAAAATGATCGTCTTAATGCACGTAGTCAACCGGGGAAGAGAGCTGGTGAGACCCTGCAGAGTCCTGAGTGCATCCATATAAAACACATTTAGTATTAATAAATAGTGAAGAAACAAATTAGTTTTCACGTCTCACTTCCTGTGTCGGAGGAAGTGAGACGACGCTGCCTCCGAGTGTTTGTGGAGGAGAATCAGGAGCAGGAAAACAACCCAGGAGACGTTCTTCTGGGTGCCCCCCCCCCACACACACACACACACACTCGGCCTGTAGCTCCGCTCCACTCAGGATCACCCGGCCGTCTCCTCGCTGCCGGTTTGAAGTCTGAGGCGCGTTGGAGATCTTATCGGGTTTGAAGTGCGAGACCGACGAGCTCCCGCTTCCCCGTCCCCCTCCCGGCGCTTTCTGCCCCCCCCGGAAACACAAAGAGCAACAACACGGTCGGGCATCTCCCAGATCAAGCACCGGGGAGGAGGAAACAACAGCCGCCGCATCTCCGGGAGGCAGGCGGCTTCTTCAAGGACCGGGCGGAGGGAAGCGGATCTGGTTCTGGGCCTCGGAGCTCTTCAGTTCTCTCCTCCGACATCAGAGATCAGGGAGGAGTCGACATCTCCATGGAGGGTCAGAGGGTTCCAGGCCTCCAATTAAAAACACGCTAACGAGCAGCTTGGACTCGCCTTTAGTCCAGCTTTTATTCCTGTTCACAGGAGTAAAAAGTTACTTTTAAATCCATTAATCAGATTTAAGAGTCTTTCTTCTTGCTGCGTCACTTTAACATTTATATTTATTTGACATGTCCCCTCAGTCATGAAGCTCCAGAGTTAGATCTTTCCAAACTTTTCCTCCCTAGTTTCTTTAAGGAAGTCGAGCGGGACGCTGGAAAGTTCCCGTGTATACGGACTGCCGTGAATATGTTGGGAGATGGAATAAATCATCGCAGCTTTTTAGAAAAAAAAATGCAAATACATATCTGTTGCTCAGCTTATTGACAAAGTGGAAAGAGAGAGAGAGAGAATAAATAAAGAGAGAGAGAGGAGAAAGGAGGCAATGAAGGCGGCCGGCCGATCCCGGCGCCCGCTTTGAGACCTCGTTGCTTCCCAGTGCTTTACAACTTTACTGTTGCCGTATTTTGACTGAAATCTTAATGCAATGAGGATTAAAGGGATTACAACATAATCTTGAATAATCCAAAGTGCCACGGCCGGAGCGGCGCCGGTAATAACGCCGTAACACCCGTCCGGAGGTCTGACAACATTGTCAGTCACGCCGAGGATTAAATACGAGAGGCGAAAACTTTGGGCTAATGCCTGCAAACCAGTGCAAATTAGTAATTTAAGAGACATATAGCACCTCAGGAAGAGACAAAGCCAGGCGAGGAGGCACGGCGTCTTAAGGAGATTTACTCCTCTGATTTGAGTTTTTTGATCAATGCTCAGGCAGCTTCATTACACATGTGCAGAATCAATTCTTATTAGGTTTACCCAAACGCCATCAACACGTCCATTAGCCGCTCCCGTTCATTCATATTTATTCCTCGAGAGCGGCGCTCACTTGTGTATTTTAAGGATTATGTAAAGCATCGCCAGAAATGATCTTTTGAGCTGAATAACCCGCGTTCATCGACGGGAACCTTTAATTACAACCGTTCACTCAATAAACAGCGTCGCTCAAAATGTGTGTGTGTGTGTGTGTGTGTGTGGGGGGGCACATTAGTGAGATTTGATGCGGCCCCTCGGCTGGATGCGTGATTGAAGTCGTATCGACTCCTCACCAACAAACAACTCTCAAGTTTACTGAATTAATATGAAGAGTGCAAGAAAAACATTTAAAGAAAACCTGAATCTACATTTAGAGAAACAGTACAGCACATATATACATATTTGTATTTATATATATATTGAGTATTCCTTCACAATGAGGCTGATGAGATCATTTCATGTGAATGTAACTTAAAAAGGACGATAGTCAAAGGGCGTCGTTCTGTTTAAATTCTTCTTTTTGAGGATATTTTATTGGGTTTTGTTGAAATGAGGGAATGGAAATATTCTCCATTCATAAATTATGAAAAATAACATTGTATTCACTTTTTAAAAGGTCTAAACCTTTATTATTTAACAAAGCTGCATCTTAAATGTTGATCGTCATATGATCTGAGGGGTTTGTTTCTCATATTTAAACCGTTGACCGGACTTCATTACTTATTCAATAAAGAGTTTCTAATTTGAAAGCGCTTGAAAAGTCTGAAGTTTGAATTCTACTTGAGAACTTCAGAGCCCGCCTCCGGCGCTCCGGCGCTCCGGCGCTCCGGCGCTCCCGCCCGCTCAGCCCCTGCTCCGTGTCAACGAGGACGAACTCTGCTGCTGCCCGGCTGCCCTGGAGCAAGGCACCTGACCCCCGGCTCCTGGGAGTCCGGCAGCAGCAGCAGAACAAGAAGACGAGATGATCATACTGATGCTGCTCAACCCTCAGATGACTTGATGAAGATTACATTAAAAGGGAGGTTTTGAACTTTAGAAATATATGTATTCAGCTAAGACCTTCAAAATAAGAGTCTAGTAGTTATTTGGCAAAAACATTATATATATATATATATAATATTCTATATATATATATATATATATTATTTGATATATATATATTATTTTGATATATATATATATATATATATATATATATATTTGATATTATATATATATATTATATTTATAAAATATTATATTTTATCAATCTTTGTATATAATATATATATACATATTATATATATATATATATATATATATATATATATATATATATATATATATATATATAATATAATATTATACATATACATTTTATTTAATTGGACTGGGTGTTTTGATAATGTTTGTGAATATGAGGGTTCATGTTGTGTTGTTCCTGCTGGAGGCCTGATCTCACCCACGGTGCTGCCACCCAGTGCAGAGCGCCGTCAACAGCAGCCGCCGCAGACAGCAGCCGGACGTGCGGAGCTGCGAGAAGACGTGTTCTACGAGCCGCCGCCTTAACGCCGGCTCCCCGTCTCTCTGAGAGAGAAAGGAGCCGCCGGTTTATTCCTGCCGCCTATAAGCCGTAATGAGGTGGCGCCCGGGGGGGATCGGTCGAGCGGAATATGTTATTAATGCCTCGGAAAAAGAAAAAAGCAGGAGAAAAACCCTCGCCACCTTCTGCAGGGCCGCGGCATAAAGGCAGGAAAAGGCTGTCAAACAATTACAGTGAAGTGAATTCCCCGAGATGAAGGGGGAAAAGAGAGAGAGAGAGGGAGGGAGAGAGGGGAAAACAAGTGGGCGGGGCTGGATGCGTGTGAGAGGACGAGCAGAGGAAACGGGCTCAGCTGGGGTTTAATCAGCATCTAAAGACCTGGATGCCCCCCCCACGAGAGGTCAGAGGTCATCACATTCAACTCAGAGGAGATCGTCACTTCCTGTCGCCTCGAAAGCCAATCGGGAGGCTCGCTGCGACACAGGCGGTCTGGCCCCGCCCCTATATGTTGATGCACGTGTGAGGTTGGTAGATAATCATTATTTTGCTCGTGCTCAAGGCCTCCAGGAGCTCTAGTTTCACTCCACGTTCTCTTTGCAACACTTTGCGAATGTATGTGGAACAAAATGTGCAAAAGACGACGATTTGGACTCGAGAGATGCAAGAAAACCTGTCAGCAGTGTAATTATGATTCAAACCGAGTTAAAATGCAACCGTGTTCTACCTTTGCAGCGTTGTCAGCGCTCCGCCTGCACACGTCTCTTTCTGGTGACTTATATTCACTTGCAGCGGTTGTTTAAAGCTCCTCTTGTCAAGCGTGCAGGGTCTTGCTCAAGGGCACGTCCTCAGGGACGGACGCGCGAGGACACATTCAAATGGTTTGAAATCCAATCTTCCCTCCCGCGTCCCCGGAGGCCGACTTAAAGCCACAATGCGGAGGTGAGCGCCGCGCTCCCGTCTCCAGTCAGAGGAACGCCGCCGCCGTTTAATTCGCTCGGCTGCGTCCTCCCGGCCTCCATTGTCCCCCCCCCCCCCCCCCGGCGGGTCGAGACCCCGCGAGGCGACGCAGGCCTCATTGTGCGCGCTCACCTTTGTGTCTTTGTGGAGCGTCACATCGGAGGCCGTGGTGCGTTCAATGAACAGCAGCTCCCACAGGAAGTCGGGAGGAAACGTCTGAAACAGAGAGGAGAGAAAGAGACGCTCAGTCTCCAACGCACCGGGACTAGGGTGTGAAACAATACACGTATATATACATATATTTATATATATATATATATATTTATATGCATATTATGGAGCCAGGGGATCACTTCTGAAAGGGCGTAATAATCTGAGGAATCTACGAGGTCATGAAGTCACAAATGTGTGAGAAAATAACCCCAAAAGGACTTCAAGTCCAGGTGGTCTTTCTGCTGGTCCTGGACCAGTCAGGGGGTCTTTCTGCTGGTCCTGGACCAGTCAGGTGATCTTTCTACTGGTCTAGGACCAATCAGGGGGTCTTTCTACTGGTCTAGGACCAGTCAGGGGGTCTTTCTACTGGTCTAGGACCAGTCAGGTGATCTTTCTGCTGGTCTAGGACCAGTCAGGTGATCGTTCTGCTGGTCTAGGACCAGTCAGGTGGTCTTTCTGCTGGTCCTGGACCAGTCAGGTGGTCTTTCTGCTGGTCCTGGACCAGTCAGGGGGTCTGAACACTTTAAAGTTCTCTCTCTCTCTCTCTCTTTCCCATCAAAGTGGATTTAGCCCCCCTGCGCTCCGCCGTGCCGCCGCCTCATTACTGTGAGCGGTGCAGCCGGGTTTGAAACACGCTGAACCCCTCCAGCCGCCCCTCCGACGGCCTCGATGGCTAACCGCCCCACCAGAGGCCCCTTTGCAGAGCGCCGGGCGGACAAAACAAACAGCGGCGCTCCGTCACCGGCATCAGGCTCCAGCGGCCTGTCAACATCCACCTCGCCGCCGCGGCCCTCGGCGGCGGCGGGCCGGAGGACGCTCATGCGGGGAGGAAGACGCGTAGCGGCTCGGACTAATAGCGGCGCCTCCCCCCCCCCCGGGCCCCTGCACGCCGCCCCCCGGCCCGGGGCTCTTCTGGTGGAGAGGCGGCGATCACGAGCTCAGAAGTGTGGAGACGGAGACGGCGGCTAATAAACAGCGAGGGGATTTTGACAGCACAACACGGAGCGCTGAGGACCGGCCGGGTCGCGGGAGGCTTCCATTCATCTCCCACTAATGATCCGCTACCTCCAGCAACGCGCCGCGCTCTCTCTTTTTACGCCGTTTGCTGCTAAATTTTTTTTTTTTGTGTTTGCTAATTGGGCCTCGGAAAGTTTCCCTGAAGCTCGTCGGAGCAGAATCACAAATACGGTGTTCAGGTCCAGAGGAGAAGTCAGCGCCGAGCTCAGGGAGACGACTGAGAGCCAAACTACAGAAAGAACTTCAACTTCTTACATCTTGTATGAATTGAATCCAGCTGGAATGACTCAATATCAATAACATCACAAACATTCGGTTATTACTCACCTTCTTCTACTAAAGCTTCTTTTAATGTCTCTTCTCTCGGTTCTTTAAGGATTTTAATTGTATTTAAATGTCCCTTTGTGCTATTTCAACACAAGTAAACATTGTTATTAAAGGCCATATTGTGTATAATTATTGTATGCAGTGATATCTGTATAAACTGCAGTACATATAAATAAATAAATACAGAACTTTGTGATTGCATTCAATGTGATTTTCAAAGAGAAATTAAAGGTAACGATTTACTTCAAAGACATCCTGCTGCAGCGGTTCGAATGGAGGAGGAATCTTTAAACTATTACCCATAAGTGAAATTACAATAAGCAAAGGCTTTAGGAGGCATCCGTCTCCTTAGACTTCAGAGTAAATCGGCTTTACGACACCAAACGGCTCAAAGTCGCTCGTTTCTCAGAGCGGAGCTCGCTCACAGAAAGTCACTAAATTACCCAGATGTTGCGCGAAGGGAAAGGATGAAGGAGACAAACAGGAAGCAGCAGGGCTGCTGGGTAATGTGGTCTTAAATCTGGTGAAAACTACTGTTGGCTTTTCCTCCGACGCGTGAATCACCTTAACGGCGCCCGCTTGATATTCATGATTCTGCTCTAGTATTTCATCTCCAGACGATTCTTTGTTTTTTAAACGCCCTTGATGATCCTTCAGCGCGGATTTAAAGGACGCCGCTCCGCCGCCTCGTGTCACCCGGCGTCACCGTTCAGCGAGGTGCGGGTCACGTGACCCCCCCCCCCCCCCCCCCGTCATCTTGTGGTTTCCACGGATGTGTCACCTGTCGGAGCGATTACAGGGCGTCCCGCGGGCCGGCCGCCGCGGCCTGACGGCGCCCGACCCAAAAGGCGTCCGTCATCGGCGGGTCGCGGTCGCTTCGATTGTCACGGAGCCGACGTGAGCGAGGCCCGTCCGCCTGCAGCCGGAGGCCGACAGGAGGAGGAGGAGGAGGAGGAGGAGGAGGAGGAGGGGATGATCTACTCTGAGTCCTCATGGCAGCTTTTTGGGGAAGTGAAAATCGTCCACTCGTCCATGTTAGCTGCGGACGCGGTCGACTTTGTCCTGGAGGATAATGGACGCCTGGAGGTGCATCGAGGAGCACGGGCTGGAGTCGGAAATACGAACGCTTGCATCTGTTTGGGGGGGAAATGCATCTGGAGGGAACTCCAATCCAGAGTTATTTTGCGTGCTCGACCAATCGGGTCGTGCGCGTTCAGACGGAGGAGGACGTGAACTCTCTCACGTTATCCGGAGGGACAATATGTATAAATGAATGTTTCGTCACGCGGATTATTGGCGTTGGCTTTCAGATTCCGGCGCGCGGATAAATCAACGAGAAGGTCACGTTTCTGCATTTAGACGGAGGGGCGGGGCCCCGCGCTGCAGGAATGTGACGGAGGAACCAGGTTGGGTTTCATGAGCAGGTGTCTGTTGTTGTTCTCACACTGTTCCGCCACCTGTTCTCCTCCACGCTGCTTCCCACAGAACACCGGGTGCAAAACACGCAGCTTCCCCAGGACTGGATCAGGTGGAAATAGAGTTTATTTAAAGTAGCACGACGAGGCGGCCGATTGGACGGGAGCACGAGCCCGTGCAGCGCGAGAAGCTCCCGCTAGTAAGATAACGGGTTTACGTCCCGGGTTTCATTCCTGGAGCATTTGGCAAGAGACAAAATACGACACGTGAGGCCGCGATGCATTCAGTGACCCGTAAACACTCATCGGCTCGTAGACACGCGGAAGAAAAGCCTCGCCGAGGAAGTCTAAAGAGAAGCGATATTTCTTCTCATCACAACATGGAGGATTCATTCCTACGTCTCCGGTTGTGATGGAGATGGAGGAGCACAAAGGAGGAGGAGGAGGAGGAGGAGGAGGAGGAGGAGTGTTCCCCCTCTCCGCTACACATGTCCATGTATTTGCTGGAGCGGCGCGGCCGCCGGGCCCCTGAGGGCCGCGCTCCGCTGCCTCCTCGCTCCCCGTGTCCACGCCCGGCGCCCTAATCCGGGGCCCGCTCTCCCTCCTCTGAGCGGGGAGTTAACCTAATCCCTCTCATTTAGGCAGCTGCACTGGCGGAGGAACTCTGGGAAGGAGTCACGGCTCGGTGACGGACGCGTCCGGCTGTTGCCCCCCCCCCCCCCCCCCCCTTCAGCCTCGCATGCAACGCTCGCCCTGCGCCCGCCGCTTTAATGCGGCTGTGAATAATGCATGCTGGGAGCAGGGCGCGGGCAGAGGGAGGTATGCGAGGCTGGCGTGACGCCCTGACGAGGTCACGACTTGAACGCAGGAAGTTACTAAACTAACTCAACGTGTGTGTTCAGTGAGGAAGGAGGACGTCCTCCACGTCGGGGTTCATCTGTAGAGACGCTCCTGTAATCCGTGAATCAGGATTATGAAGTGTTGACATCAGGAAGCCTCTCGGGGGGGGGCTCCTCTTTAGTCTCCCTCTGAAGACACTTCCCACCTCGCTCATTACAGAAGGTCAGAACACGTTTCCAGTCCCTCCTGCAAACAGACGGTACTTATCTGGCAATTCCTCCTCGCGGAGAGCGTGCACGCCGTCGCCGCCGTCGCCGTCGCCGGTCGGGTCCCCCCCCCCACCTCCCCCTCCCCTCGCACCACATCTGGCCGTAATGGCGCCGGTAATCAGCTCTGGGAGGTCGGATCACGAGACAAACGAGCAGGAGGCGGCGCCCCGCGAGCCTCCTCACCGCCAACCCCGGGCTGCTCACCGGGAGGTATTTAATTGCGCCTCGCTCTCCGGAGGTCACTTGGCGAAGTGCAGGTGCGGCGTCTGAGAAAATAATAATTGAACAAAGGATTCTAGTGAGCTTCCCACACACACACACAAACACACACAGTGTGGGAGCTGCCGTGACCTCCGACCCCCCGGCCTCTTGGTGACGGGCCCACGGCGTCCAAGAAAACAAACGCCGCCTCAGCACGTCAACGCGTCTCTGGGCCTCAGGAAATATCCAGACTCTACGAGACCTGGACCGGACTCTGGACCGGAGACCTGGACCAGGACCCTGGACCGGCCCGCCCCCCTTTGGGGGACTCGTCACTCTTCTGGTCCCATTGTTCCCTCGGAGGGCGGATGACGAGCGGCTGATTGTGACGGGACGGACGCCAACAGACCGTCAGACTGAAACAACACGCGTTAGCCTTGATGCTAAGCTAACCAGCTAACCATCTGCAGCGCTCTCACACACACACACACACACACACACACACACACACACACACACACACACACACACACACACACACTGGGAGCATTCCTAAAATCCTCCCGATCCTAAACTTTACTTCTTTCTTTGTTTCTCTTTCCCAACTTGTCTGCGGGCGAGCGGCGGCGTGGCGCGGCGCTCGCCGGCCGCCTCCGCGTCTCATTGCGGCTCATTGTTTCCACAGATTATCCGAACGTTACATTTCAGTTTGATGCCACTTTTCGAGCGAGGAACACCAGGTTACGCGTTAGCGACGATTTTTTGGAAGCGAAACCTCCAAATTAATCTTCGAGTGCGCTTTTTTTTTCTTCCTCGATCAATCCGATAAACGCTCCTCCCGGAGGAGTTCTCCTCCCGTGCAGGAGGACTTCTTCCTCCTCGTCGTCCTCCTCTTCCTCTCCTCTCTTCGTGGTTGTTGGCATTGCTTATGTAATAACAGATGGAAGAGAGAAATTAACACGTCTTGCCTCTCTCGTTATCCTCCTCTCTCCATTTATTTTTAATGCCGTGAGCACGAGCGTCTCTCGTTCTCTGTGTCTGTCTCTCGCCCCTGTGTGTGTGTGTGTGTGTGTGTGTGTGTGTGTGTGTGTGACCCCGGCAGGCCAGCAGCACCTGTCAGGAGTGTATCCACCGTGGTTGCGTGCCTAATTAGCACAAAAGGAATTTGGTGCCATCGATGGGAAGAAGAGAGTGTGGGGTGCAATTAGGATTCGTTGGCATGTACAGAACACACAGCGAAGAGGAGGAGGAGGAGGAGGAGGAGGAGGAGGAGGAGGAGGAGGTGTGGGGGCTGAGCGATGCATGTGTGGCTTGACACTCCTCTACTTTTACAACTTAGACGCTTGAATATTCGAGAAATTTGTTTACATTTGAAGTTCCACATATGTGAAGTGGGCCAATCACGGGGCTTTAAATCCAGGAGCGCTGATTGGCTGGCACAGGAGTCGTGTCACTGGAGGCGTGGCCAAAGCTTGAGGCAGCTGGAGCCAAACACTGGGTCGGGGCCCACTGGAGGGTCGCGGGAGATTTAATTTGGGTCGCCAGGAACATTTGAATAAATCATTAGAAACAGAAAAATCCTAATAAAAGATAAAATACAAAGCATATATGGTTTAACCCCTCACACACTTGGTTAGGGTTAGGGTTAGACACACACACACACACACACAGCTGAAGCTCTCATCACATCCTCTCAGCTTCCTGCATTTTTTCTTCTTTCCCGAACATAAAACAAAGAGAAGTAAAGTTTGAAAAGAAGAAGAAATAACAGATTAAGAATTCATTCTTACGTCTTTTAGCATCGAGCCGCCGCCGCCAACGGCCGCCGAGGACTTTGATGACGGCGCGATGACCAAAGCGAGGACTTCTGAGGAGGGCGAGGTTTAACTTTGTGATTTATTTATCACGTCCACGGACGTCTGGGCAGATTGTGGCGGCGGGGGGGCGGCGGCGCTCCGAGGAGCGCGCGTGACCCCGGCTCAATCAAACGGATCCCGATAGCTCGTGTGCCCACAACACTGAAAGGGAACAAATGGCTCTTTAATATTTCCATGCATACTAAGAGCGATGAATAAAACAAAAAGAAGCAACAAGAAAGGAACGCCGTCGTCTTTGTAGCCAGAGAGGAAATACGCGGCGCGTCAAAAAGCAGACGTCTTTCTAATCTATCGGGCGGCGGCGGCGGCGGTAATGGCGCCCACGTGGCCCCCCCCGCTTTAATAATTGAACAGGCGTCGGGGGCGCCGGCACCTGCTGGGAGCTCGAATCACCGCCGCGGCTTTGAACACACCGCGGTGACATCACGGGGGCGAGAGGAAAAAAAAACGACAAGAGGGGGAGAAAAGAGAGAGAGGACGCATCGGAGACGGCGAGCGCGGCCCGAGGCCCGAGGCTACGGAGTAATGAGCTCCTCCGCCGAGGCTCCAGATCTGTTTCAACACCTTTATGTCTTAATAAATCCTAAATGTGTAATTTACCGCTGGAAGAGGAACAACAAAGCAGCCGACATCCCCCCCGCTCTCCTTTCCTCTGGAAAACGATGGAAATCACACACCGTCCTCAGGTGGAGACGCAGCCCCTCAGATGACCCCCCCCCCCCCCCTCTTCCTCCTCCTCCTCCTCTTCCCCAAATTGCAAAGTCATTGAAATTCTCCGTCTGCTTTCTGCAGGAATTATAAAACCTTCTGAATCAATTACGACATCAATCGGGTCGGAATCTGCGGGCCGATGAATATGTAGAAAAGTTCACGCGCGCACGCGGCTAATTAAACAAGGCCGCTCCAGACGGCGAGCGTGCACGTGCACGCCCAGGGCGAGCGTGCACGTGAAGTAGCAGGAGGCGCACGGCGACGGGGAGACGACGCGGGAACTGAATGTGAATAAAGGGAGATGCTAATGGAGTCAAAACGAGGTTTCACTTCTTCTTCTGGGGCCGTTTGACTTAATCTGGAACAATCTGGAATAAAAGTAGATCCCCCCTCCTCTTCCCTTTTCTCACACACACACACACACACACACACACACACACACGCACACACACACAACATAAAGTGGAGATCTTTATAAGACTCTCTCCTGACCAACGCGTCGCCTCGTGCACCTTCTCCTCCTCCTGGACCGACGCCTCCTCCGGCTGCAGAGCGTTCACGTCGGATGAAGATCACCTCCTCTGTAATCCCCCGTCTCCGTTTCACTTCAAGTTACCCGAGCGTCTCCACGGAGGAGGAAGAGGAAGAGGAGGAGGAGGAGGAGGAGGTGTATGATTTAGACGGGTTGTTGTTTTCCTGGCGTTCTGCAGATCGGCCCGTCGTCCCCGGGCCGTTTCTGAGCTGAGGGGAGGAGAGGGAGGAGAGGGAGGAGAGGGAGGAGAAGGGGGAAGGAGAGCCCAGCCAAGAGGCCCCGGGGCCAAGGCCCTCTCTGGACCCCCCAACCCGGGGTCACTGAGCACCTCGGGGTCGGCCGGGTCTCGCTCGGCCTCCTCGTGGGGGAACCGCCCGGCTACTGGATCGAGGAGGAGGAGGAGGAGGAGGAGGAGGAGGAGGAGGCAGCTCCCCCCGGTGTCTCGTGTAATCAACATTTAGAGAACAGCTGGAAGGAGAAGTGTGTGTGTGTGTGTGTGTGTGTGTGTGTGTGTGAGTGTGTGTGTGTTCCCTGCCGGCCCTCAGCGCTCACAGAGGGTTCAGCGTTGGGTTCTTCGCCTGCAAATAAAAACTCCTCCTCCTCCTCCTCCTCCTCCTCCTCCTCCTCCTCCTCCTCCTCCTCCTCCTGCGGGTGCCAAGCGTCTGCAGCCGTCGGTTGAAGGAGTTCAGGCGTCGAGGAGAAGAGACGCGGGAGACGGACGTCGATACGCAAGTTCATCAACGGTATGGCTTTGCGTCTCCCGGGCCCCGGGGCCTCCGGTCGGACCCAGACGAGCGCCGGAGGAGCGCAGCGCCTGACAGCCATTGTTTGTTGTGGTCCGTGGACGCGGCGTTCCCGTCGCTCCGTGTCGCACAACATCTGAATGGAGCCGTCTGACTAATTACAGCGGCGCCCGAATCAAAACGAACCTGAGCGTGGCCTTCTGGGTCACGGAGAGAGAGAGAGAGAGAGAGAGAGAGAGAGAGAGAGAGGGGGGATGCCGCCGCCACCGCCTGCCAGAAAATAAACCATTTCAATTTTCTATAATTTCCAGCGTCTAAACAGAGCGAAATGCACGTCGGGAAACAAAGCTGCGGCGCCCGCCAAGCTCCGCCTCCCGCGACGCACCGAGGCCCTCGGAGAGCGGCTGCCATCTAAAAACGGCTCCTGCAGCTGGCGGCCGGCGTTCCAGGCGCTCGCGGCGCGCTTCGCCGTGCTCCGGCTAAATGTATGGAATCAGCCTCTCGCTAAAAACTACAATTACAGGTGATATACAGATTGAAATCATAGGGGCCGCGTTTTGTGTTGAGGAAAATTGTCCTAATGAGCGGTTTGGCGGAGGGGGAGGGAGGGAAGGTGGCGGAGGAGACCGTGCAAGTCTTTTCTCTTCAAGTGTGTGTGTGTGTGTGTGTGTTGGGCATAAACAGCTGCACCTGCTGCTGCGGCGCACTGCCACAGTTAATGATATCGGATGATATCATTAGGCAAAGTGCTCATAAACAGATGTTGGAGGCGCTGCCTAAACAGTGTCAGCTGAGCCGGTTTGCATTTCTGCAAACATATTATTTATATAGGGCATTTAAGTTTGTTATGTTAATAACCCCTCTGTTAACATGCAGGATGTGGCACAGGAAGGATTAGACGGCATCTCCGAGGCGGATCCGAGGTGTGAAGAGCTCGACGGGAGCTCAGAGGAGATGAGACCGGCACAGCTGGGCCTAATCCAGATCCACCTGAGCTCTCATCTGGTCCACGGGGCCCAGAGGCCTCGGCGCCGCCACGGGCAAACCGGCAGCTTTATTCTGAGGGGGTTCTGCAGGTTTCGGTCTCGGTTAAAGAGTGCAAAGGATTAGGGTTCAAAACGGGCAAATTTGGATTATGCGTTCAATTTAGGATTTTCAAAATAAAACAGGATGTGACGTACTCAACTGTGTGAGACCCCGTCACATGAACATGGAAAATCAAAAGTGTGTTTAGGGGATTCTGCAGGTTTCTGTCTCGGTTAAAGAGTGCAAAGGATTACGGTTCAAAACGGGCAAATTTGGATCATTTAGGATTTTCAAAATAAAACAGGATGTGATATACTCAACTGTGTGAGACCCCGTCACATAAATATGGAAAATCATTATTTTGTTTAGGGAATTCTGCAGGTTTCTGTCTCGGTTCACAACGGGTAAATTTGGATTATGGGTTCAATTTAGGGTTTTCAAAATAAAACAGGATGTGACTTACTCAACTGTGAGACCCCGTCACATAAACATTGAAAATCTAAATTTTGTTTGCGGGATTCTGCAAATTTCTCTCTCAGTTATATATTGCAAAGGATTACGATTTAGGATTTTCAAAATAAAACAGGATGATGAAAAAGAGAACGCTTGTTCACAGGTGTTACGACGTTTTGGAGAGTGAATACGAGAGTCTGCTGTCTGTGGCTCCTGGCTGACCTCAGCTCTGAGGTCACATGACACGAGTTTACTGCAGCGACATCAAAATACTAAATATATGACGAGTAATTCAAGCGGAAAGCAGGAGTAAAAAAAAACAGGAGGAGGGCCCCACTTTTAAACAGCACTCATACACGTGTTAACAGATTTATGGAAAAGGTTAAAGTCCTTGTGTTATTCTGCTCAGGCGCTGCCATTTCACCCCTCCTCCCCCTCCCCTCCTCCCTGGCTGAAAATAGGGGGAACATGCGCCCATTTCCCTGCCACCATTATGCTCATTTGTCCTGTCAGGAGAATGACAGGCCGCTTGACTCTTCCCCAGATACGACCATTAGGTAACGCTCTGTCATCTGACAGCCAGGCATTCTGCCGCTCCTTAAAAAAAAAAAAGAAAACCCTAATTATTTCCTTCGCCAGAGACAGGCGGCGGTGGGTAGGTAATTTTTAACCTTTCACGTGCACCTGGGGAACCCTCCTCCGGGGAGCCAAGGTGCCTGTGTGGCATTCAGTCATCAAAACATGACCTTTTATGGCCGTTCGGAGAGCAGTTGGCACCGGGCGCCGCGCGCCGCCTAATGCTAATGTTGATGACTAATTTATGCACCAGCCGACCGCATCTGCAGCAAGTTTAGGGCAGCAACACTGTGTGATGGAGTGGTGATGGAGGGGGGGGGGCAGGCAGAGGTGAAAGGCATTTTGGGGGAAGGGGCGGGGCGTCCGAGACACCCGGCGGGGAATTGAGGGGCTAATTATGTTGCAGGGAACACATTCGGCGTGACCGGCGAGCCTCTTTAGAATTTGTCGAGCGCAATCTGACTAACGTGACTGACCTTTACTTTCTTTCTTGTTTCTTTTTTTTTTTTCCGGGGGGCCAAATTGCGGGAGAGCAGAGAGCGAGGCGTGTGCGTGCTCCCTGACCTCATTGGCTCCCTCCTCGTCTCCACCTTTACGCCACTGGAACGTGGAATGTCACAGAGGAAGTGGATACGCGGGTTTAACCTCGATTTGAGAGAGAAAGAGTCAGTTATTGCAGAAAAGGTGTAAAATGATCCAATAAAGGACGTCCGTCCAGACCAATCAGCAGCCGGGACGCAAAGCCGCCGTCCAATGAGGAATGTAATGATCAAAAAATGATTACCATATTATTATATTATACTTAATAATAATAATATACTTATACTAATAATAATAATAATAATTATTATATATAATAATAATAATAATTATATATAATAATAATAATAATTATTATATATAATTATAATAATAATATTATGTAATAATAATAATATACTTAATAATTATAATTATATAAAAACACGTGTATGTGATTGAGGATTTACTTTACACAGGGTGCGTATTCAGACTCGTTTAAAGCTTAATTTTTCTCTTGAAGATAAATAAAGAGATACGTAGCCAACCAGACGTCACTACTTCCTGTTTCCTCGTTCCCCGAGGAAGACGAGGACCGGCCTTCCTTTAAAAAGCTCACGCGACAGGTAGCGTAGCTTAGCATAAAGACTGTAAACGAAGGGGACAGCTAGCCGTGCTGGATTCGAGGCGCCGTCCGACGTGAAGACGTCTGTTTCCTGAGCGATGAGGCGGCGGCGCCGCGGCCTCGGGCTTTTCACGCTCGGCTGACAGAAGCGCTGCTTGTTTACAATCTTTCCCGCCCCCCCGAAAAAATCCTCCAGGTCCATAAATTGTTATTAGGCTGAAGTGTTTCATCAAGCAGACGGATGGAGGTGGCGAGGGGAGATGAGAGGCCGCGGCTAATCGCATCACGAGTAAGCGATGGCGCTCCTCTGCTTGAGGAACACGATCTGGACGGATCTGCGCGTCGGGCCGCCGCCGCCGCCGCCGCTCTCAGAGATGCTGATGAACTCTTTGTTTAGACAAATCAGGACATTACGGCGCCGCGGCTCTGCCCGGGAAGCGCCATTCTTCACGTTGTCGGCGGCGGCGGGGGAAAGGTCACGGCGGAGCGTTTCCCTCGGAGCGCCGCGGCGCAATAAAACACAAAGTAAACACAAAGCAAGACGGATTCACGCCGCGCGGCCATTAGTGATTTATACCCCGCCTCCTAATCCCCTCGCCCCGGCCGCCATTAAGCTCCCAAATTACATGTTCTATCAAGAGCAGCCGCTCTCACCTGAGTATTGGATTACTGAAATAAAATATGAATAATTAATACTGAGCAATAGGTTCCTGGCACCGGGAACGGCCGCAATTAAATAACGAGCGTTATGTTTCTTGTGTTCTTTCCCTCCTTTTCTCTCTCTCTCTCCTCTGGTGTCGTTTCATCTTCTCGGGTATCTCTACCGGGGGAGTCGGTGCATCCTCCTCCTCCTCCTCCTCTTCTTCTTCGTTGGTCCTTCCTTGGCTGGGTGGACTCCCCCGGCCAGCGGGGCGAGAGACCCCCCCCCCCCCCCCCCTGTTCTCTATTCTTCCTCCGTCCTCTTCATCTTGTTTTTTTTTTTCCTTTAATAAGCCGGCGTTAAATAAATTAGAAAATACCCACCCAGGGGTGATCAGGCGGCCACGAGCCCTTGTCATCTGTCTCCCGGCGCTGCCAGGCAAAGGAGAGCAAGGGGGGAGGAGAGGAGGGGAGGAGGGGAGGAGGACAGCCAGGATTTCTTCTTCTTCTTCATCTTTTTTTTTTCTCCTCCTCCCTGGCTTGGTATTCTGTCAGAGGTGAGAGGGAGAGAGAGAGAGAAGAACAGGCTCCGTTCCTCCCTGCCAGACAACCCAAGGCGATCCGCCATTTTTCCACGAAAAAAAAAAAAGATTCCATACATCCATATTTATTTAATGCGGCGAGGGAATACGGGAGGAGGAGAGGACGGAAGGGAAGGAGACACACAGAGAGGAGAGAGGAGGGAGGAGGGAGGAGAGAGGATGGAGGAGAACAAAAAAAAAAAAAAACTTTGCTACATATGGAGTGCTTCTTACAAGTAATCAGCAGACTGTTGGTGATTGTGGCCGCGGGCGCCAGGTTGGCGCGGGCGCCGGGCGCTCCGTGCCCAGGTCTCTGCTGCAGGCGGCACAGGTTGGCCTCCGCTCTGCTGGGGAGCAGATGGCGAGCCAAAGCTTGTAGTCACACTTACCTTCCCCACTAAATCCCTAATCCCTCCGTGGACGCTCCTCCAAGGCAGGTTTTTGGAGGCAGAAATAGGGGTTACAATCTGGACCGGCGCGGCGGCTGCCAAGACACTCACAACGCCGGGAAATGCAAATCAACTTATTTGTGTTGTCCGCCGGCCAAGGCGCCGCCGCCGCTTCTTCTTCTGCGGGGTAATTAAGATACCTTGAGAAATACGTGTAAGAAAGATCAATAATTTTAATAAGGAGAGGAGGGAGAGGGGGGAGAGGGGGGAGAGGGGGGGGGGAGTCTTTATTTCAGGGTGTTTAACAGCCCCATCACGCCCTCTTTAAATACATGTAAGAGAAAGTAGTCCCTCAGGTGTTGGCCGGCGTTTGATTACGTCTAGAAACAAGCAACTGGATGTCAAGCACTCGGCTGAGGGGTCCTTAAGGCCGGCAGATTGAAGACAAACAACAACAACAACAACAACAACAGGAGAAGCAAACATATGAAGAAGAAGAAGATAAATGATGAAGAAGAGACACGAAGAAGAAGACACACGAAAAAGAAGAAGACATATGAAGGAGGAGAAGAAGACATGAAGGAGGAGAAGACATATGAAGAAGAAGATGAAGAAGACATATGAAGGAGGAGAAGAAGACATGAAGGAGGAGAAGACATATGAAGAAGACGTATGAAGGAGGAGAAGAAGATATATGAAGAAGAAGAAGAAGAAGAAGACATATGAAGAAGTAGACATATGAAGAAGAAGAAGAAGAAGAAGAAGAAGAAGAAGAAGAAGAAGAAGAAGAAGAAGACATATGAAGAAGTAGACGAAGAAGACATATGAAGAAGAAAAAGAAGACATGAAGATGAAGAAGAAGACGACATATAAAGAGGAAGACATATGAAGGAGGAGACGAAAAAGAAGAAGAAGCATCAGTGACAGTTAGAGGAGGCGTAGGAGCCTTAGTGACGCACACACACACACACACACACACACACACACACACACACACTCTGTTATTAGCCCGGTGTCACAGCGCTAAATGGCTGCAGATGTTAAGCATGTTTTTAGATCCATGGAGGGACTCAGCATCACTAAATACAGGAGAGGGTTCATTAGGGAGGAGATCCTCAGAGCGGCGTTCACACTGAGGGTCTTTACGGGCTGAGGACAGAGGACACGGGACAGAGGACACGGGACAGAGGACACGGGACAGAGGACACGGGACAGAGGACACGGGACAGAGGACACAGGACACAGGACAGAGGACACAGGACAGAGGACACAGGACACGGGACATCTGCATCAGAGCCGTGACCTTTGAGCACCTTCAATAAATAACATTGCTTAAACTGACTTAAACTGGCTTGAATTGAGGTTTATATTATAATTATTTAAGTGTTTTTTGAAGGACATCACTTACATACTTTGAATGCCTTGAGCTCCTGAAGTCTGGCTATTAGTGAAAGGTAATAGGAGTTAATACATTGGAGTTAATTCTTAAAATAAACCTGATTTCCCTCTAAATAAATGTATTAATATTTAATACGACTGTTGCTTCTGTTGCTATATTACAGGGTTTTTAAAACCATCCGCTTCATAAAATGTGTCTCTCTTTTGCAACTTAATAATAAAATACAATATATTATTATATTTCTTTGGGCTCTTTCATGACATAATTTAATACGCGATTGAAATAAAAAATAAAATATTGATACTGAGATGATCGTGAAATGTGATTAAATAAAAGGTTCATGCACATTTAAATAAAACATCTAAATAGAATATTAAAGATGAACACATTTAGTGTGTATTTAGCTTTCTGCATAAAATGTGAATAACGATGTATTTGGTGGTTTCATAAGCTCACCTCTATGGCTTATACTAGGGTTGTTGATGATGTGCATTTTCAAAGCGTTGGTTTGAGTCCACGTCACGGGCATCAGACCCGGGCAGCAGCCGCCGTGCAGTAGGTCAGAGGGTCCGAGGCCTCTGGGGCCGGCCGAGCGGAGCAGACGACCTCCCGGTACCCGACCAGATGTCCTCACTGGGCCGGGTTCAGATGGTCCCAGCGAGCAGCGAAGGGAAAGGTCAGAGTCCCACGGAGGGTTAAACTGGGCCCATCAGGACTCTGGCGCCGGCTGCAGCGCCGGGCCGCTCGGCGGCGGGGATTATTTCAATTAAGCCTCACGCTGGCAGAACGCGGGATTACAACGGGGTTAAAGTGGGGGGGCACATGTGAACACAGCCGGTCAGCTCCCAGGGATTATACATGCATGTATATCTATATATATATACATATATATATGGCCGAGATGGGAAATAAACACTATTCACACGGAGATATATAAACATTTATATCTAATATTAAATATTTGTATTAAAGTGTTTTTTTGAATATTTTCATTATTATTTCTGAGTCATTTTTTTCCTCTATTTCATTTTATACAGCCCTGAGCGCTACAGTGTGTATATTTATTTTATTGTAATTTTAAATAATTATTTCAGTGTGTTCCAGGTTTATTGTCTGACATGTGGAAGAAGTTGTTCTATAATTGCAGACACATTTAAAGTGCAACGATCCGTCTTTTTTTTGGTTCTAAATATTGCTTCATTATTCTCTGAAAATGAGTCTTTTGGAAACAAATTCGACCCGTTTGACCTTCTTCTTCAAACGCTTGAATTAATCCTCCAACACCCAGTTTTCCCTTTTTTTTATAATTCAAGAACAGGAATATTTATGCCGGCCCTCTTTGCACTCCCACTCACTCTGCACCGCTTCACACCTTGCATCACGCCGACCTTTCTGCATGAACTTGATCCTCGCCCAGTGTTTATTTGTTATTGGCTCGCTGGAGGAATGCGTCGAACTGGCTTTTTAAATCTGATCTGGGGCCAGTTTGTTAAAAATGATGCGACTGACTGACAGCCTCGTGTTTATTCTGCATCACTCAAACCCCAAACTCAGAGACGGATCTTTTGGGTTTGAACCAACGTGTAAAATGGAAATAATGAACTTAAACTGCAGATTCTTCACGTGACGTTGACCTCTGACCTCTGACCCGGGAGAGGAGGGATCGGGAGCGTCACATAACTCTTATCACAGCTACAACTCGTCTACTGTGTATTACATTTTGAAATCTCTCAAACGAGGGATCGGGGGGGAGTCAGGGTGAGGGGGGGAGAGGGGGTCCTCCCTGAGGGATAATTAGCTCCTCGTCTCTCCTCCTTTGCTATTCATAGACGTGCTGCTGCTATTATTGGGTGGAGATGAAAAGGAGGAAGGTAAGAGCCGCTTTCACGTATTGAGTGAGGAGCATCACAAGGAGCATGAAAGGTAAAACCAGCCAATGAGAGACAATTAGCCTCCCCCCCCCCCCCCCCGCCCCCCCCTCGCTGTATGCATGAGTTGGACATGAATAGCATATTAGCCCCGTTAGCGCTTCACCTGCGGACGCTCCGGCCCGATTGAGATGCGCCGGAGGAAGCTTCACCTAATTGGCCGGTGCAGCCGACCCCTAATTCAGGATTCTCAGGGACGCACACATTTCAAAGAGGAGCCCGGATCAACTAATGGGACCGTAATGCGGTTTGAGGGGGGGGGGGGGGGGGGGGGTAGATCAGATATCGGCCACCGTTGAGCAAGAAGAGAATCTCAACGCGGAGGTCGGAGGAGTTTGAGGTTCAGGAGTCGACCTGAACGAGACCCGAGGCTGCAGAGCCGTCATCACACAAAGACCACGGCACCCAGAGGTGCATTCATCGATGACTCACCTCCAAATGCTCCTTTAAAGAGGAGAAGCTCCCCGCCACCTCAAAGACTCAGGACAGGGCTGCAAAGAGAACAGACACACAACCAACTCATGAAACAACAACAAGGAGACCAAAACAACAACAAAGACGCCAAACCGCCACAAAATGACACAAAATGACCACAAATAGACACAAAAAGACTACAAATGGACACAAAATGACTACAAATAGACACAAAATTACAACAAATAGACAGAATTACAAAGAAAATACAAAATGAGCACAATTAGACACAAAATGACCACACACAGACACAAAATGATTATTGCAATATCTGTCCTCAATCTCGTATTAGCTAGCCTTCAGCCGGCATCGTGGGAATCATTTAGTAAATGACTGATACGTAAACATGTATTTCTCATGACCAGAGCGAGTCGTATTTTGAGTATTTCACCAGCAGCATTTATTAGATTTGGCTCCTCGGTGACACGCTGAAGCTCCGCCTCCGTAACCACGCAGCACTTAAAGGTACAGCAAGGTGCCCCCCCGCCGCCTGTCTGAAATATGAATGAGCGGCTGGTCTATACATCATGTTCGCTGACATGTTGTATTAAAATTTATGAACGACTTCATCAAAAAGCACTTTCTGCCAGACAGATTTGCTCTGACATCAGAGTTACACGGCTGGTTGGAGCCTCGGATGAATGTGTGTGTGTGTGTATGTGTGTGTGTGTGTGTGTGTGTGTGGTTAAGTGTGACATTAAGTGTACTGTACACCGGTGTGTAACGTGTGTGCGACGGAGAGTTCTGATGAACTATAACGGCACAATAAAGGAAATAAATGGCTAAATAAAGCAAAAGTGGATGTTAATTGTTACATTAAACTGAGGTGTAAGTGAATCAGGACGAATTAAAATGTGTTAAATTAACATTATTAAGAGTCTAGATCATTAGCAGGTTCTTGGTGCTTAAAATAGATAAATTGCAGGAGGGAAACTGAATAAAAAATGTAAAATGTGAGACGCTAGAAGCTGAATTAACTTGTGGAAGTGAACCGGAGTCAACAGGAAGCGTCTCCGTCGTCTGTGACTGCTGAACCCTGGAAAGGGGGCCGGCGCTCAGGTCAGGGCGCCATCTGTCAGCGCAGCCCGCTCCTGTTCACGCACATTAGCACCCGATTGGCTGGAACCGGGCGAGGGTGGGCGGGGCCACGATCACCCCCCCCCCCCCCCACAGGGACCGAGCGGAGACAGTCACAAGACAGTCAGAGGAGAGAGGGACAACATGCACACTTGTTCACACACACACACATATATATATAAACAATATATATAATATATATATATATTAAAATAGTTTGACCCGACTGTTTGATAACATAGCCGACTGATGCTAACGCTAGCGCCTCGTTAGCAGCCAGGTGTGCCCGTCTTAGTGCACGATGTGCACGTTGTGTTGCTGTAATGCGTTACTAGTGTTGTTCTGTGTGTTGTGGATGCACACACACACACACACACACACACACACACACACACACACACACACACACATGCTGAGGGCACAGACAGAGACGGTTGACAGCTGGCACATTCATTTTTTTAAAATCGTGTGAATCTCGGACTCTTATTTGCTTCCGTTAATCCCCCCCCCCCTCTCCTCCTCCCCCCCTCCCCTACCCTCTCCCCCTCCACCCAGAGTGCGAGCGTGCGTGTAGTAAATGTAAATACATGGCTGTAGATGGATAACTGAGCTGATTATTATTT
Organism: Liparis tanakae; assembly: GCA_036178185.1. Lineage (NCBI taxonomy): Eukaryota > Metazoa > Chordata > Actinopteri > Perciformes > Liparidae > Liparis > Liparis tanakae. Next base: position 1,539,481 of record CM070103.1, read on the forward strand.
TGTAATGCATGAAAAACAGAGCCCCCCCTCCTCCCCCTCGCCCCCTCTAGTTCAGCTGCCTGGTCAATGGGACCGGGGCAAGAAGCCAACATGTACAGCCAAGCCCCCCCCCCTCCCCCTCCCCCCCATCCAGACGGCCTCCTGTTCAGCTGCGCCGCTCGCCGCAGGTCCCCGCCAGGTCAGATGTTCGACACGGCCGACAACATGTTCGCCCTCGCCGCTGCTCGCCACTCAGACGGCGTCCCGCCGCCGCGCAGACGTCGAGAAGACGGAGGCACCCGAGTTTCAGAAATACATATTCAGGACGCACAGGAGGGGAGACGTCAGAACTCAAGTCAGGAGGCTCAAAGTGGAGTTTAAACTCTAAACTTTAAACTCTTTCGTGGGCGAGAGACTAAAATAATTCCACATCTTTGACTGTATGTTCACTTTTTTTTGTAATATTGCAAAAGTTTCCTTTTTTGTGTTAACTTTACTGCAGATTTGTTTCCATCTCCTGATTTCAAACTGTAACACACACACACATGCACGCACACACACACACACACACACACACACACACACACACACACACACACACACACACACACACACACACACACACACACACACACACACACACACACACACACACATACATACACACACACATACGTAATGATGACTAACATTCCTCGCTCTGCACGACACGATGCAAACATGCAGCTGATGGAGAGAAAATGTCAAACATGCAGGAAGTCACTCCTTCCTTGTGCACATTCTGTCTCTCACACACACACACACACACACACACACACACACACACACACTGCGGCGGCCAAAAGGTCCAATAGGTGCAGGGCCGCCCAGGTGCAGGGCAGATAGGGTTGCAGCGGCTGTGGGAACGCCAGCTGCTGCCGTATTTCTCAACACCAAAAAAAAAAAAAGAGTGAAATTGTTTTGGGTTGCCGCGCCAACAGAAGGACTCGACATGCGAGAGAGAGAGAGAGAGAGAGAGAGAGAGGGAGAGAGCGAGAGAGCGGCTTCAGCGCGGCACCGTGGAGAAGCCTAACTGGTGTTAGATGGCGGACGTGAAGCGTTTGAGCCTCATGAAACGGAACATATGCATGTTTGACCGCTCCGCCTCCCACATGCCGACTGAACTCGCACAGGAAGTTAAGCGTTCCCCTCCGCGTGCGCGACCTCTGACCCCTGAGAGAGCGCCGGCGCTCTGAGCCGTAACGAGCTGCACTTTCCCCTCAGTCCAGTGGACCTCTGGTCCTCCTCCAGCTCGCCTCTAACAGGTTAGGAGGATGAGGACGTCCGGGTTAAAAGTCTCTTTTTGTAGAATAACGGCCGTTAAAAGTTTGATTTGAGGACTTTTTGAACTTTTGATTATTATTTTGGAATAGTTGTTTTTTCTTTTGTCTTTTAAGTTTGAAGGATGTATTTTTTTTCACTAGCATTTGATTTGTACGATACATGTTTTTTTATATTGTCTAAATATCAATATATTTATATCTACATGCATATATATTCTTTTTCAATACAATAATTGTATTATAATTTATTATTAAAGTAATGAAAGTAAACCGGTTGGACGCCGTGCGCTTGAAGCCGACTGTCCACGCCGTTGTTTTTCCCGCGGCAGCTTGTGGAATTTTATTTTGGCGGGCAGATGTTCTCCGTCAGGCGGTGGACCAACCCGCGAGACGAGATGGAACCGATTGGACGCCACCTGACCCGAGAGAGAGAGAGAGAGAGAGAGAGAGAGAGAGAGAGAGAGAGAGAGAGAGAGAGAGAGAGAGAGAGAGAGAGAGAGAGAGAGAGGTGGAATACGGGAAGATTTGGGTTGTCGACGGATGGATGTGAACTCACATCAGCAGAATGGCATCTGCTTCTGACACACACACGCGCACACACACACACACACACACACACACACACACACACACACACACACACACACGCACACACACACGGCTGATATTTTAGTATTCAGAGCTGCCACTGAGGAGCTCTTCTGTGCATTTGTTGGTGTGTTTTTAAGCAGCCGAGGAAAGAAAACTCCAGAACCTCCAGAACCTCTAGAACCTCTAGAACCTCTAGAACCTCCAGAACCTCTAGAGCCTCCAGAACCTCTAGAGCCTCCAGAATCTCCAGAACCTCCAGAACCTCCAGAACCTCTAGAGCCTCCAGAACCTCCAGAACCTCTCCCTCTTCTCCGTCTTCATAATCTCATCCGGTCAAACTTCTACGTATTTATTTGATGCTCAAGTTTACAAAAGAAAACAGGGATTAAGAGTATATTTAAAACAATGTTGCAGCTGTTAAAGTAAACAAGTTTATATTTATTTATATATATATATACTATATACTAGTTTGCATAAATTTCTAATACTTACTCATTATTATAACTTCTGATTATATTTCCTGTGTTATTTGTTTAGTAGAAGCAGCTTGTAATTCTGATTTTGATCCATATAAATAAAGTTAATCATGGTGAATTTATTTAATATTATCCGTGTCCGCTGTCGCTCTGGGGGAGACGAGCCGATGACGTCATCGGGGTCGCTAATACCCGTCATGTACCAACGATGCTGGCAACTTGCATTCTGGGAAATGTAGGCTCCAGAGGTTGATTTTGTTCAACCTGTCTATTTAAATAAAAACAAAGAGTGATTTCCATTTCATCATTTCACACAAGTCATGTATATTTATATATGTACATATATATATATATATATATATATATAAATATAAATATATATATATATATACATACATATAAATATATATTTATACATATAATAATAATAATAAATATACAAATATAAATAAATATATATATATATATATATATATATATATATATATATATGTGTATTTTGGACTAAACATACGACCCTCCAGTCCCAGACCCCATGGGGGCTCTTGAGCGGTGGAGACGACCTTGAGGGACTACGTGGCTCTTTTGGGGCCCACAGGTGAAGAAGAGGAAGAACTTCAGGTGATAATTGAACTCTCCAATTAGAGAAGTCTGAGCGGCACATTGCACTCTTGGACCTCCGTCAACGGGGCGATGAGGCGACTCTCAGCTCGTGTGAAACGGTGCTGGCAGACTCCGCTCACATTCATTCCACATAGACCCCCCCCCCTTCTCTTTTTTGGGTTTCCTCCCCCGGCGATGCAGACACACAATAGTCTCGCTGAGCGGTGACGATTAACACATAAAAGCGACACGGGGAATCTCGCTGCTAGATACTAGCGCACATGAAGAGGGCAAAGCATTCATAGCATGCCAACAACTTCAGTGGGAGCCCCCCCCCTCCTCCCCCCGCCTTTCTCCTATCTGATTGGTGATCTTTTGTTTTGGCGTCGCCCTCCGTTCGGGGGGAACGCGGCCAATCAGATTACAGGAGAGGCAGAGCGAGACAATCGGCGGTTTCTATTCGCCGGCTATCTTCCCCGCTGGAGACGAGTCGTGTCAAAGCGTCACCCCCCCCTTCAGCAGATTGGGTTTGCACAGTAGTGCTCAGACACTAAAGCTGGATTAAGTTCAAACTTGAGCACAATCAGATGCTCTCTGGTTTTAATCTTAACCAGTGACAGGTAATCTGAGGGAACCTTCCAGAACACACACATGGAGACAAATGGAGGATTTAAAGTCCCTCTCTACAAAATAAGAGCTCGATTTGGGAGATAATCTGCATGCATCACATTTTTTTAGAGGCAGATTACACAGATCGGAGTCCGCGTTGCTTTAGAAGTCGTAAACTGCACATCAGACGCGTAATGCTGCACATTAAACCCTCTGAGACGGGGAACCGTGACACCCCCCCCACACACACACACACACACACACACACACACACACACACACACACACACACACACACACACACACACACACACACACACACACACACACACACACACACACACACACACACACACACACACACACCTGTGACCGCCCAGGTGTCATATAATCGACTCTACGGGAAGCCGCAGGCACCAAAAAGGAGTATGATCTTTCAGAAAAGAAAAGAACAACATCTCTGCTCCAGAACAAAATAAAAGCCGCAACATTGACTTCATCATGACATGATAAATAAAAAAAGACATCTACACACGCACACACATTGTATTATATTAATAAAAGGTGAAGTTAATAATTGTCTTTGACCTCCTGACCTCCAGGCTGACGCCTCTCTGTCGTGCAGAATGATGATGACAAGCTGCAGGTTTCGTTTCACACGAAGACGTCGGGTCACTTCTTCTACTGTCGGCTCAGTTCTGGTGTCAACTGGACTTTGGGTAAGAAGCTCGACTCGTCACATGCTTTATTTATTATTTACAATATTACTGGAATACAATTACTTATTGTGTCCGTCTTGTTTAGGTTTATTTGGTATTTTTATTATAATATAAAACAGAATAATGAGACACTTGTATTGCCCATGCTTTAAACTATACATGATGACCTGAGCATTGTGACGTGTGTGTGCGTGTGTATAATGTGTGTATATTACAGTGTGCCTATATATATTGTTTCAATGCAGCTATTCTCATTCACCGAGTAAATAGTGGCGTTTATGATGTGTGTGTAGATTAATTATTATATGTGGAAATATGTGAAGTTTTTCTGCCGATTTTTCTCTTTTTGTTGTTGTAATTGTGGACAAATAAAAATCTAAAATAGCTCATGTGATGATTTGATGGATAACTTGAGAGCTGCAGTGGGAGATATGACTTTAACGTGCGAGTATCTCTCGTTTTGTGAAGAAACGTTTGGTGGGACGACTTTTAACATTTAAGCATTAAAAGCTTTAATATGAAGATATAAAATACTGATAATAAAGTTTGATTCTACTTTTCAGGATGTAAACAATAACCCAACCTCTATATAAAGAGATCCAGAGAATTGAGGTGGAAAATAAATCCTCAAATATAAATATCTCCTCTTGTGTTAGTTGTGTTGTGACATGTTGACGGTCTCACAGTAGAATTATGTTGTGTGTGTGTGTGTGTGTGTGTGTGTGTGTGTGTGTTAACTCAAACCAGACCGATAGGAGCTACTAGCTAGTGAAAAATATATATAGAAATATAACTGAATTATTTGATCGAACAGGGCGACATTTTATTATTTTAATTATTATTTTAATATATTATAAGTAAGTGTCTACTTTTCATTTCAGGGACATAAAAAAAAAAAAAATCATATTTTAGCTGCATCACGACACGATGATACGCAGCTCCAGAGGATATAATATAATATAATATTAAATCGGTAGAAGAGATAACGACGAAAACGGATTAAATAACTTCTCTATTTTGGGGATGATTAAAAATTAAATATATATTTTCCTAAATAAGGAATCCAAGCAGAGAGTTATTTAAACAAATGGGCAGAATCAAAATAAATTAATACAAATTACTACTTTCTATGGATTTAAATTGACTTATTGACTTAAATAATCTGATAACCGGGCTCTGATTTTGGAAATATGTTTGTACTACACATGGAGTACTTTGTGCATTTATGACATTTATATTCCTGCATAATATTTTGGTTTAAGTTAGAAAATATACATTTTTTATTAGAGAAACCTTCATGAATATTTGACACAACAACATTAAATTATTACTTTAAATAAATGGAATAAAAAAAAGGCACAACATCCATAAAAGGAGCTTTTGAGGTGCCAAAAAAAGAGAAATAAACTTCCCCAGGATATTGTCACTAAAGAAAAGAGCCTTTGATATTTCATTCGGACCGAAACGCTCAACTGGAACGTTATTTAAGAGCTTTATCTATTTATTACAGTAATAACTTTACTAAAAAAAACAATGTGTGTTGCTTTAATGCCTGAATTTAAATGTATCATCTGATAAAGAATAAATAAGGAATAATAGATAGAGACGGAATAAATAACCCACAGTGGAGGGTTTCAGTTAGAGTGAGAGAAGGATTCTAAACTGTAGGGTGCAGCAGTCGTCTTTCAAACAGGACGAGCTGAGAGGAGGAGGAGGAGGAGGAGGAGGAGGAGAGGAGAGAGGAGGAGGAAGTGAAGGCCCCGGCCGCCGCTCCGCGATGAAGAGGAGGGAGGGAGGGGTGATGTGTAATTACAGACTACATACCAACACCCCGCCGTAATTCACATTACTCCATGTCACGCAAAAATATTAGATGAAGATTGTTTTTATCTGGCGGAGGGAATCCAGGCGAGTGATGCGCGATGGGAAATTGTTCTCACACACACACACACACACACACACACACACACACACACACACACACACACACACACACACACACACACACACACACACACACACACACACACACACACACACACACACACACACACACACACACACACAACTAACGGGCCACTTGACCACTTAAGTTGCAGCGATTACGCCGTTAAACTGACAGGAACCGTCGGCCAATCACGGGGCTCGCATGGCGATCGGGGAGAAGTCGCTTCACGAAAAAACCACGACGCGGCTTTCAAGTCAGTTATGAAAATAAATAAAAATAAATGACACAAAAAAGCTCCCGTTTGTCTTATTTTTGCTTTAAAAAGGTGAAGGGATAAAAAGCAGATGAAATCCACACACGCGAGTTCTCAGTTTCCAGAGTCAATTAAGGAAACAACAATTTTTTGGGGAGATCCATATGGCTTCAATCTTTCAGCTCTGTCACCACATGCAGGGCGGAGAGCCGACGGCTTTCACCACACTGTCACTGCAGCTCCAGATTGGTGAAACTCGGGTTAACTCTATTATTGGTTCGCTTGGAAGATGACAGAAAATAAGAAAAACACCAAAACACACAATTCATAATGAAGTAAAAGAGAGAAAAATATAGTTTAACTATTAATAATGAGTTATTTTGTTTACCATAATGAGAGGTATTTGATTAAATTCATGCATATTAAACAACATACCCACAGAATGGTTTGAAACCAGCTGCAGGTGACCGGTCCTTCAGAGGATTACGCAACATCCAGAGCAGGTACCGCTAATCCGCCGCGATGCATTCAAGTGTTTGTTTTGGGGAAACGAGCTGCAGGTTCAAGTGGGGCCGGGGGTTTGATTCTGCCAAAATATTGGGAGTGGAGCTGTTGAAGCGTCTCTTGAGCAGAGACATCCACGAGCTGCATGTTTATGGAAAGTTGAAAGCCGGCTCTCGGCCACAAGCAAACAAATAAAACTTGTGTTTTCTAACTTTCGATTCTTCCGTCGAGCGTCCTCCGACTCGATGTGACACCGACGTTAACTCAAACAATGACTCCGCCGCTCGCTGACAGCTTATGGAAATATGGAAGTCCAGAGGAGAAGGGAGCCAGCTCGCGTCATTGCATTTCGACTGTAATTTTAATTTATCAAATGTGTGCGTGATGGACGGCAAACATGAGCGTTCCGTGTTTTGCTTTTGGAGAGAAACACTGACGCCACTGAAGTTTAATGTGCAGCGACAGTTATATAAAATACATATATTCATGTCAAATCCACACATTATTTAGCAGCTTTAACATAGAGTAAACACATAACTTAAATAGTAATAAAGAAATCTGAGTATTTGCACAAGAGTTTGAATTATTATTATTTTTACAAGTTATTTTTAAATTAATTAATATAGCTTTATTGATACCATTTGAATATTTTAATATATCTTAGACATCTAAAATATATAATTGTTTTAATGCTATGTTTACTAAATCAGATTTAATTAATATAGCTTTGACATTACATTTTTTATATATGTAAATATAATTTATTTTTAATGCTGTTTCCTAATAATAAAAACAAATGGAGGTTTGGCATACAAGTTTTAATTATTATCGTTTTAAATTATTTTTTAATTAATTAATTAGTATAGGTTTATTTATCATAAAAAAAATGTAATTCATATATATAATATATATAAATGATATATATTATTTTTTAATGCTATCTTTGCTGTTAGTCCATTATGCTTCAGGAAAATTCAGGTTGAAATAAGATTTCTTTTAAACTACAGTGTTTACTTCTTCTCCTCTTGCTTTTGAAAAACAATAAAATAAACACCGACGCATTCCCGATTTGAAATGAACGATGACGTCGTACATCACACACACACATATGGGAAATGAAATTTCAATTTGATTGAATGCTTTCAATTTAAAGCCCTTCCTGGACCTCCGCACCCGAAGGCGGGCGCCACATATGAGAACATCCTTTTCCCTCCGGCACCTGAAGCGCACGCGAGGCTCCGCCCCCCAGGACGCCGCCGACTTAACGTACAGAAGACGCATTATTAAATAACGTCGGGTTGATAGCGGACTTCATAACGCTCCACGCTGACATTTACAGATCACATTGGAATAAAGTCGTCCGTGATTCATGCCTCCGCCGCGTCGGTCTTACATTAATATTATGACCGTATCCATCATGTCGGCCGTCCGTAACCAACAGACGCTGTAAAACATCTTTCAACCGGCGCTCGCCGGCGTTTATTTGTGTTTCACGCCTGGATGCAGCGGGACGCGTCTCGTGAAAGACGCGGAAGAAAAGGATCAACAATTAGTAGTATTTTGTTTTTATCACACGTGGAAAACGATCCGTGAGAATCCATCTGGAGGGAAACGGGAAGTTGAAACCAGGTAACCATCTATTTGCATTATAGGATTTTAAATAAGATGTATATTCAAACCCCCGGGACATTTTGGTGCTCTTTAAGTCCATATGTGCTTCGCCAAAAAGGTACATTACCCACAATTCACAGCGTCGTTCCGCTTGCCGACGGACGCCCGGAGGCGCAAACAGCTGACATTAAGGATAAAGGGCATGAAATCAGAGGAATGCCAGCATCGATTACATCTGACACACCTGGTTTGAGCATCAAACGTCTCTAATTAAAGTTTAATAAATTGTACAACACAAGCGAGAGCGCCGTAAAGGTCGTAATCCAGCCCCCCCGAGATGCGGGAAAACCGGCGTGGAAAACCGCGAGCAGCAGGTTCACCTCCGGTGTGACGGACGGTAATAACAGAAGCCCCCGCGGACGAAGCGTGACTCACGTTTGCGCCCCGATGAGACTCGCTTCGTACGGAAACGTGCGTGAAGACTCTCAGTTCAGGTGCGTTAAAGAGGCAGAAAGGAGCGGCGCGGCGGCGCCCGCAGGTGAAGCCGGCCGCGGCATCGCGATCCGTTCCAGCTCCCGACGCCAACCGCTCACCTCTTAAATAAATGCTAATCTCCTAAATGTGTTTTGCAGCCTGCGTCCGCTGCCCCCCCCCTCTCAATTTGCCCTCTCGCCCCTCCGCCAGTCGCACGCGGCCGTGCTCTGTATGCAGATGCCTCTCCCGCTCGGGGAGCTTGTGTTTGAACGCCGTCTCTCCCGCTAATGCAACAAATGAGAAATGGCGAACCGGGCCCCGGGAAACGCTCGGGCCCGGCACCGCGGCGCTGTGATGTCTGAGCGTAAGCCGCTCCTTTAAGAGAGCGCGTCGATTCTCCACACCCCCATACTGACCGTCTGTGTTTGATGTATGCACCCCCCCCCCTCATGCAAACCCAATGTTTGGGCTTAACTTGTTAGTTCTGCTTCTGGGAAAGCTGCCGATGCCCCGAGATATTAACGTACGATGGACCCGAGGAAGACGAGGAGCGGCCTCCTCCTCCTCCTCCTCGCGCGTGAAGGTGGCGATATAAACATGCACACCTGCGTGCAGAGAAGAGGCCTCGCATGCAGATCGATGGAAACCACAGATTGAGATTATTCCTTTCTAATTTCACATCCGGAGTCGAGTACTAAACCTGCGATTGGCTTGTTGACACGAGGCAGCCAATCAGAGCGTTGCGTGCTTTGACTAGTTATCATAAAACCGCCCAATCTCCACGGCCTGGGAGCTGCATTACAAACATCCAGGTGACACAAAGGTACCTCGACTGGAACATGCTCTTCTTTACCGAAGCATAACCCAATTACTGCAAACTAGGTCGGATATATACTCGGCTGAATATATCGAGTGCAGCCTCCCTCTTGTTTGTACCTTTGCCCAAAAAGCTGCTCACGCACTTCCTGGCCGCCTGCGAGCGGTTAGCGGATCACCTGACGAGCGTCCTGCAGTCTGGAGCCCATAAAGAAGAGGAAGGCCGCTTCTATTCATAGGAGGACTTGACTTGTGGTCTGCAGATGACAGGAAGTGGAGCCGTCACCAGGAATGCTTTTGTTACTATTCCATCCAGGGAGGAAATTAATGTCTTGTGATTTTTTTTATTTTTATTGGGGGGGTTTAGAGATCGCTGGCCGTGGGCTTCGAGAGCTGGAGGACGGAAATAGACCCGGAGTCTCAGAAGAAGGTTGGGTTTGTGGAGATGGAGGCTTCTTCGTGAGGTCCGTGAACACATCGCGTCCAGAGGGATGAGGATAAAGACAGGGTTCTTACACATTTTGATCAATGGATTTCCAGGACTTTAAACCAAATTTCCATGACCAAATTGAAATCTCGGTAAAAACATGAAAAATGTATTGAGAGCGTACGCCGGCTTATATTTTGAGCGTTTCTCTTTAAAAAAACATGAATTATTTCAAACTCGGCGTAAATGAACATGTGATTATAACACATTTCCATGACTTTTCCAAAACTTTTATCATTTGAGATTTTTCCATGACTTTTCCAGGCCTGGAAATGACCATTTTGAAATTCCATGACTCTTCCAGGTTTTCCATGAGCGTACGAACCCTGTGAAGACATCTTTACCGCCTTTGATGCGTGTCGGTCTGAAAAGAAGCTTTGTGGAGTCGGTGAACCCATCGTGTCCGGCTGGAGAGCGATGAAGAGGAGACATCTTCACCTTTGATGTGCGCAGCTGATGCGCGTTGGTTTCATCTGGGCGCCAGTATCGACCCATCGACTCAGAATGAGACGAACTTGACGCCTTTTTAAAAGACCCGAGTCCGGTCCGTCGGTTCCGTTGTTGCTCGCCGGCTTTAATCGCCGTTCACACCGAGAACCGCGAAGTCGATTACCATGATAATAAAGCGCGTCCACTCGGTAAAGAGACCATGTGGTCCATGAAAGGACGGGCGGCGCCGCCAGCTCTCGCCGGTGTAGTCTGGCGTTGGCCGGCGCTCCCCCTTGTTCTTGGAACCGGTATCAAATGGCACATGAACACTATAATCGGGAGCAATTTTCCAAACATCTTCAACTTCCACCGCACCGGGAAACGGCACAAACCCGGGCCTTATGTCGACCCCCGATTCCAAAACGTTAATGATCCAGATCAAAAAGGAGCTTCACAGGCGACGCGCCGCTCGTGTCGTTTCAAACGCCGCCTTTGAAGGTTGAACGCGTGCCCAGAAAAGGGTTTGATTAAACAGGTATGTGGGACGGCTACACACACCGAGGACACTAATTACTACTGAACGCTCGGCGGCGCGGGGCCGCTGGATGAGGATGAGGAGGAGACGAAGAACAAGGCCGCTGGGCTCAGGCAGAAAGTTTAATTCGAGCCGATCCAACAAACACAATCGAGATTATTTCATATGAAATTAACGTCTTCTTTGCTTCACGGACGGGGAGGTTCCTCCGCCCCGCGGCCGCGTGTCGGCGAGGCGCTCTGCCAGCGTTGAGGGAAGACTTTTACTTTGAAGGGCTTGAAGTGATAAACAAATCGGGAGGGATTCTCCTCTTCCTCTTCTTCTTCTTCTTCTTGGAACGGTGCAGCACCTGCAGCTGGAGTACAGAGGACGCCGCGTCTCATGTGGCTTCTATTGGAGGAGATGAAGAGACGCGCTCGTCTTCATCGCCTTCAATCCTTTGGCCCAAAACGACGCTGGCTGCTCGTCTTTTACACACTCCCTCGTGTCTTCCACACACACACACACACACACACACACGGTGTGACCTTTGCATGCCAACTAGAGGGAGTTCCTCTTACAGGAGGAGTTCCCGGTGAACGCGTGCCGCTCGGAGCCGACTCGACTCGTCGTAGGTGAGTCCTCCTCTGGCCGCCCTCGGCGTTTGACTTTGGTCCCGGTCCCTCGTCTTCTGCACGATCCCCTCCGCCGTGATGTGGACCCAGAACGCTTCTGACACATCTCCGGAGACGCGCTGGTAATTTGTCCCCGAGGCTCCGGCGGTGACGCGCCGACGCTGAGGTCTGACAGCATGACTTCTTTCCTCCTCTGGCCACGGAGCCGCGTCCTCGCCGCCCGCCTCCGGACCGCGGCGTCGGGGTGTCTTACCACGGAGACGCCCCCCTCCCCCTTTTGGGACATCGGTTCGGATTAACGCCGCCGCCGCTGACAGCTGGCGCCTCGCACGCGCCAGGTGCCGCCGTGTCCTCCGAGGTGCCCGTGACACCGTACCTGTTTGTTCGCCCCCGACCTGTCAAGGGAGCCGGATGTAATTAACGTAACGATCAAAGCGGGAGACGCCGGCTCGGCCCCGAGGTGGCGAACCCAGTGAGCCGCTAATTATTTAGCATTAAGGTAGACGGCGCTTACGCGTACATGACGACTTCAAAGATGTGATGGAGCGCCCGGAGGAGCCGCGCGGCGACAGCCGAACATCAGAGCGGATCAATCTGCCGGTGTGAAGCCACCAGGTAACGTTTCTTTATCCAATCCGACAGCGTCAGACGCGTGAGGATAAGCGAAGGGACGCGAGGGTTTTATTTACGGCTCCGAGGAGATGAAGCGGTCGTCACGGTGACCTCGACCCCGAGTGAACTGCGGAAAACCATTTTCACTTTCCTCAAACAGGGTTCTTACACATGTTGACCAGTGGATTTCCAGGACTTTTCCATGACTTTAAACGAAATGTCCATGACCAAACTGAAATCTCGGTTTTATAAATGAAAAAGTGAGAACATTTAGTATTTAAACTGTGAATTCAAAAGCATACAGTTTACATTTAATGAAACAAATGAATAAGAGACAATATTTTCTTTAAAGAATAAACATTTGCTTCCCGAACTACGGCCAGCGAACCTTCCAGTTACGGTGCGTTCACTTGCAACGCGAGAAAAAAAAAAATAATTGCGCCGCCATTATGAGAGCGTATGTCGTCTTACTCGAAAATGAACAAGTGAATATAACAGATTTTCATGACTTTTCCAAAACTTTTGTGATTACATTTTTTGCCATGACTTTTCCAGGCCTGGAAATGACCATTTTAAAATTCCATGACTTTTCCAGGTTTTCCATAACCGTACGAACCCTGCTCAAAGTTCTCAAGATATCAAATATTTTTGACTGATTTCAGAGCAAATGAAGAGATCAGGTGTGGTGACGGCCGGCCTGATCGGCCAATCACACGGAGGGAGAGAAGGTGGCTGTTCATACAAATAAGAACTTTACTTTTTAATCTAGCCGAGCAATAGGAAGAGTATCTCTAAAACATTCAGAAACGGAGGCTATATTACCAAAGTGAGTTCTCCTGTGCGTTTGGAGGCCGGCGGTTGGATTAATATTCATAAACCGAACACAACGGACATCGGCGGAGGCCAGAGAACGCCGGTGAGCCAGCGCCCACCGTCTCCGCCGCGGCCAAGAAAAACACTTCCTCTCCAAAAGCGATTCCAACGACCGTTTCGACGATTCTTGGACGCCGTCGCCGTCCAACATTTGCACGAAGCAAATTGGCGTTGCGATCCCGGCGGCCGCCAGTAGAGTTTAATGTCTCGGACGCTGTGCAAAGAATCTAAAACCGTCGCTTCCGTTTCCAACCGATTATTAATGCTAACGTCCATGCTTTTATTGTGGCGGTCAGGTGTCCGTGTTCCACATCTCCTCGGGGATTATGGGTAAAGCCGCTCCGCCTGCAGCCATCTTCCTCTCAGATCCCTCTTTTCCCCGAGTCAAAGACAAAAACTTCTTAATGCGTCCGCGCCGCTTCTTCTCCGGCAAACGCGATTAATCTGGCGCAGATTCGCCGAAATACGGCGGCGGCGCTCCCGCGGGGGGATTTCAAGGGTTTTCTAAGCGGATGACCGTCGACCATTCAGGACGAGGAGCCATGTAATTATGAGTTAAATGAATTGTGCGTCTGCGCGTTCCCATTGGCTGAGTGGAAGCAGGCCTCCGGGCCGGCGGCGGCGGCGGCGGCGTCCGGGTCTTTCCCCCTTCGGTGTGCGACATGAATAGACAAGCGGAGCACAGAGCGACTCACAGGGCCCTCATTGAATCATGTGAACCGAGACAGGGGGAATTTTCTGATAGCCCCCATCTCGGCGCTCGGACGAGGAGACAAAAGACCTCAGTGTCTGCCGCCGCCGCGCCGCGGCTCACCTCCAGGCGCTGCCAAGTAACGGAGGAGAAAAGAAACGACCTCCTGGTTCTGGGACCTGAGCGGTTTCTCATTGTTCCGCTTTAAAACGAGAAATCCCCTCTCCTCCCCCGGTAACCTGTTCTCAAGCAGCTGGCGGCCACCTGTGGAGCAAGTCAAATTAGGGGAAGGGTTCCTACTGTTTCTGTTTATTGTCTGCAGGTTTCTGTGTGCGGCGTGGAGGTGGGCCGGCCGGCGCTCCCCGGAGGACTCGAATCATCGGCCGACACAAGATGCGATTGTTTCTATAGAGGAGGTGACTTCTTCCGCCAGACGTAAACACAGCTACGTTCTCACGTGACTATCTTTGAATCTCCCCTCCGCCCAGAAAACTAAAAAAGAAAGATGGAAATGAGCTGTGACCTCTGTCCATTTTCCCTTCAAATTATCCAATTTGGCCTTTACGAGCTGCAACAGCCGGGAGCCTGGAATTCCTCGTTTCATCCCAGACAAGAGGTGGTCTTGTTGTGCCGGCCGCGGCCATTCGGCACGGAGATAGAAAACAGATATTAATCATCGCCGCGACGCACCGAGGAAGAAAATAACTTAACGGGGTCACGGCCGAATGAGTCAGCGCTGCCAAACGGGCGAGAGAAACACACGGCGGCCCTTTGTGTCCGCTTCCTGTTCCCAGGAATGCGTCCGGCCTTGTGACTGGAGGTGGGGCCGGGGAGGTGGGTGACATCACCGGCGGTGCTCAGCATCTCGGATGCTGACACAGTGGCACCTTGTGTTCCCCCCGCTCAAAGAATACCTCCTTCTCTCCTTCTCCCCTCCTCTGGAGCAGCTGCCTGCGTATGAAGTGGAGAGAAAATGACACTCCATCTCGTGATGAATGGCGCTTGACCCCCCCGGCGACCCCCCCCCTCCCCTCCTCGCTCACACGGAGACGCATCTACATAAGCCGGCGGAGCTCGACGTACGCAACTTGTTTACCGACTCGGGAAAGTAGAAGAAGAAAAAAATAAATGGTGACGTGAAAATGAAGATTAAATATTTGTTGATCAACCTTTACCGTCCCCGTCCCCCCACACACACACACACACACACACACACACACACTTTGACACACATCCGCTCTGCTGGGGTTGCCTCTCAGAGCTCCTTTTGTTACATGATTAATTACTCTGAGCAACAGTTATGGCGGGATTAACAATTAGCCGGACCCGTCAACCAGTCGGCGTAAGGCGGCGGGCTAATTGAGCGGCGGGTCGTCATTGTGCCGCCGGTAGAAGGCCGGAGCGCCGCGGCGCCGCCCGCCTTTCATCTCCCTCACTCGGCCTAATACCAGCAACCGGCTACCGGCTAATTCCTCATGAATATTCATACGGCTTCTCTATCCGTCTGAACTTTGCAAAGTTACCTTCACGGTGATTCATGTTCTGGAAATGTTCTGCAAACTGGGGGGGGGGGGGGGGGGCAGGAACAAGTTATTGGGCTGTATTATTATTATCTTACGCTATTCAGAGCATGGGGAAGTTCAGAAGCAGAAATATGAATTTTGAAGTTGCATTTATGTTTATTCTTCTCAAATTCTGTCTCAACTATGTTACCAATCTAATGCACATACGATAGTTTAATAACATTTATATTATACATACCTACACCTGCTGACAGTCATGCCAGACGAGGCTATAAATATAAACTACATATAAATACCCAAAGTTTAAACTTTAAATTTAATTAAATAGTTGAATATATATATATATTATTATAGTTATATGCTATTCAGATCAGCATGGAGGATTTTTTTGTATTCAAACTTCAAATACAAAATCTATATTTATTTTTTCAGAAGTAAAAATTAGAATTTTGAAGTTGCATATATTTGTTTATGATTCTCAAATTCTATCCCAAATATGTTATCCATCTAATGCACATACGATAGTTTATTGACATTTATATTATACATACGTACACCTGCTGACGACAGTCATGACTGACGAGGCTATAAATATAAACTACATATAAAAAAAACAGTTTTAAACTTTTAATGTAATTTGTTTGATTAAATGTAAAAAGCAAAATATTCAACATTATATTGTGAGTAAAGCCCATAAAGCTGCTTAGATCCCACAATCCATCTTAAAATATATATAAAATATATTTCACGTAACTCGTGACGGCAGCCATCTTTAATGTGGTCACCAAGCGGCTTCGACACTTCCCGCATCGCAGCGATGAGCCACTAGAGGGCGATCACCAGCTCATGGAGGTAACTATTGATCATATTGATGACGTAGAAGAAACGCATGTACATATTAAATAGTGTTACAAGGTTTAGATTTATACCTTCATTCAAAGAAATATTTAACTTACGATTCGATAAAATAAATGGCTTAGAGCGAAACAAACGGGATGATGCCGCTTCACCATCATCATCATCTTCATCACCCACAAAGACACGAGTAGAGATCAAACCCAGAGCGCCACAAAGAGAGAACAACAACCAGCGCGTCGTTCCCCGTGAGCCAAGTCTGGCTCAAAGGACGAGGAGCGACCTGCGAGGTCGCCCCGAGTGCAGCGGCGCCCTCAAAGACCCTCGTCCCGGCGTCCATGGGAAGAACCCCAGAGGAACAGCTGCGGCGGCGGGCCGTGGCTCCTCATGAAAGCTTTTCCACTGGACGGCTCCGCCGCGGAGAAACCCAATTGTCCGCCCGCTGAAAGGCGGCGCGGCCAGGAGGAGCGGCGCCGCGGTGCGTGGGACACATCACAGCCCTCTGACAGCCTTCAGCCCGTCACACGCCCGTCAGCCCCCCCCCCCCACACCGCGGCCCGCCCCGCCGCATTGTCCGGGCCCCGAGAGTTCAAAGCCGGCCCCCGGAGGAGCCGCTCGGCGGGGCGCCGCCACCGTGTCGCGGAATTAGCGCCCGCCGCTAAACAGGTTTCAATCACAGAGCCGGAGCCAAGGCCTCATGAATCACCTCTTTCACCGCGGACCGGCGGGCGCCCGGGGCGCCGTCTGCCGCGCTCACGGACCCGTCATTCAGACAGGTAGTCCCACTGAGAGGCCGCGACCCGGTCCAGAGACCCGGGGCGGGGTCAGAACCTGGAGGAGGCGGAGAGGCGGAGGAGCGTCTCCACCACCAGCTTCTGCTGGAACACGTGCACTGCACCTTTAAGGGATGCATTTCACTGGTTGTTGTCGTTGTTGTTGTTGTTGTTGTGTGACAACCGCGTCTTCAGCCAACTGACTCCTGAGTTTACAATTTGAGGAAATGAAACCAGAATAATTCTGTTTGTATCCATCGCTGTGTGTTTACATGTGGGATTCAGATTGTTGTTGTTGTTGTTGTCTCAGAGAACAGACAGTTGCAGTAGCGTGTGTGTGTGTCTGTGTGTGTGTGTGTGTGTGTGTGTGTTTACAGCACGCCATCGTACCTGGAGCTTCCACACGCCGCAGGAAGGTGGAATGATCCTGTAACGCACAACACATGCACAACCGCTGCTCCATTAACGACGGCCTCCACAGCGCACTGCTGCCGCACACGTGTGTGTGTGTGTGTGTGTGTGTGTGTGTGTGTGTGTGTGTGTGTGTGTGTGTGTGTGCGTGTGGAGGCAGAGCGGGGCTGTGATGAATGTGTTTATTTGCATGTGTGTGTGTGTTGTGTGTGTTCTCGCCTCGGGGCCTGTCTCCTGAGCCCCCCCACTCGCCCCCCACACACACACACACACACACACACACACACACACACACACACCTAAAACTGATGGCTTTGAATCACTGGCAACCCCGCTGCTAATTTATTTGCGCTGAGCATTATGGGAATTAATGTACCTGACATTCAGTGACAACAGCCGGCGCTTTGTGGCCCTTTTTACATTTCAACACATTCCTGCCGATTGAACGGCGTCCGTCTTCCCACCTACACACACACACACACACACACACACACACACCACACACACACACACACACACACACACACACACTCTGAACCTCTAGGTGCAGGAGGCTGTTAGCGGTGGCTGATGATAGTAGCAAAACATTAACATAATAATTAGTGTCTTGTAATTGTTTCATTAAAACCAGTTGTTCCATTTCTCCTCTTGTTCTCCCAGAAGACGCCAGACGGAGTTTTGGACGCCGGCCAAACGGGAGCGTCGGCCCACGTCTGCACCGAGACGCTCGCCGGGACGCCGCGGCGGCCATATGCAGAGACAAAACCAACACGGAGGAGGGGGGCGCGCACACACACACACACACACACACACGGGCTGCCGGGTTGAAGACGTGTGACGGAGAACAAGAGGATTTAGTGTCAGGAACGGGAAATTATTGACGAATAAAAGGAGATTTTTAAACGCGGCGCAGAGTTGCTCCACAATGAAGTAAATCGTGTGTGCCGTGTCACCTCCTCTTAAAGGTCACACGGCGTAATCGTATTGGAAGCTGGCAGTTCATTTAGAAGCTGCACACACACACACACACACACACACACACACACACACACACACACACACACACACATTAGCATTTTAAAGAGGAATTCCACCCGCTCAGCGTTTAGTTCCTGCCAGTCTCGTCCTAAAGCTGCAGCAGTGAGACCTGTGATGTCATCAACGTTTACATTATAGGGCACATGCGTGTGTGTGTGTGTGTGTGTGTGTGTGTCAAAAGCAGATTGAGTTGTATCATTGAGTAGCCCACCCCCCCGAAAAATATCATTGAGTCATAAACTAAATTAAAATGTCTATATTTAGTTTTCAATTACTCTCTCAATAACGGGAATGAAGGTCAGACACAACGGTCACTTCCAGATCAGAAGTTGGGGTGTATTATGGGATGTGCATCAACCGAAATGTTCACATTTCTTTTAATTTGTAGATTAATTAGACAGAATAACGTAGAAGCCGACTTACCCGTGTGAAGCTTCCCGCCACGTGGCGCTCGCCGTCACCGAGGGGCCTAAACACGGGAGGGACGTGTTATTGATCCAGAGACACATTCATTAACCAATTAAGGGTCAACCAATGAGGAACGAGCATCCAGTCAAACCACATTCCATAATTAAGAGGCGTAAATATCCCACAATGCAAAGCGTCGGTTAGGAGATTATTTATTAGTATTTAACGTTAAATGTTTCTTCTCTTCCACCAACGGAACCACTCAAACAGCTGACTCCCAAAAGACGTTTCCATTTTCCCACAGCGTCTCCGTGTCCCTGAACATACGTGCCAACCTCACACACACAAACACACACACAAACACACACACACACACACACACACACTGCTGTTGTTGGTCTGCAGCTGGGTGCTCTCCACTCCATCTCTCAATACAGTGAGGAGGCGATGAGAGGCATACGTCTCATTGGCCACTTCCCTGTGTGTGTGTGTGTGTGTGTGTGTGTGTGACAGGCGGTGTCACACCACCAGATAGTTAGATACCACCGCCGGGGATTTGACATTTAGTGCTTTTTGACAAACTTCTGACGACCGCCTCCCGCAGATCATTATCAAAGCATTTCTGTCTCTATAATCAAGATGAATGCTTCAAACAGCACCGTGATCATTCTGCGGAGGAGCAACACGGTGGATGCAACATGGGGGGGGGGGGGGGGGGGGCTCCATCACTTGGGCGTGCTCCACACATACATTTCCATTTCACCCAAAGACGGATTTGTCGGCGGCGCTGACAACGTCCCCGTCAACTTATTGAATCTCGCGGCGAGGAGGGCGCAATCTGAAACATTGATAAATAAATACGGGCGATATGAATACGTTTGTTTGTTTGTTTGCGCTGGTGTTGTCGATTTAATCCCCCCCGCTCGCCTTACAGAAATCTCCCCCAAAGACTGATTGGTGTCGCGCACCGCAATTAACTCCGCGAGCGCCGTCTATAAATCAACTTCCTGAACCCGGCGTGGAGGAGATGATGTTTTTGAAATTAGCACCATCCGCCGCTTGTGTGTTGTAGGGGGGGGGAGAGGAGGAAGAGGATGGATGGAGGAGGAGGAGGAGGGGGGGTATTCAAAATAACCGCCCCTCATATTCAGAGAACACGCAGAAACAAGTTTCAGAAAATCACGCTTATTCTTCATCGCGCCGCGGGAGGAGGAGGAGGAGGAGGGTGGGGGGGGGCAGGCTCATCTTTTTTTTCTTCCTCTTCTCCATTTTAACCGATGGCTTGTTTGGTTGCAATTGAAGCGTCGCCGCCTCCCTCGGCATTCTGGGCCGCGAGGAGCATTAAAGGTCGATTATCGCTCCATTCAGACGCTCGGCGTCGAGGATGAAGGAGAACGCTCATCGGCCCACGCGGTCCGAGGACCAAGAGGACGCTTCGTGGCTTCGCTCATTCCGGCTTCATTTGCAAAACCTCACATGTACACACAGCGTGTGTGTGTGTGTGTGTGTGTGTGTGTGTGTGTGTGTGTGCGTGTGTGTGTTCCTCTTGCAAGTGCAGCTGATAACGTTAATCCTGTTTACTTCTCTTCTCCTCACTCAGTATTTCAAATATACCTTCTGCGTGTTCCTCGAGCTTCAAGGCGTATCGGCGGCCCCCTCTTGCCCCGGCGATCCAGCGCACACACACACACACACAAACACACAAACACACACACACACACACGCCAGAACAAAGGGAGTTCCCCCCCCCCCCTCCCCCCTCATACTGGATTCCCTCTCTGAATATGTAAACTACAGCAGCAGCGGTGGAGTCAACGCTGAGAAATTACCAGAACTATCTGGGCCATTGACAGCCCTCCCCTGTGGTCAAATGGGCCGCGGCTGTGTTTGGTAAGCCCCCCCCACGCCTCCTCCCCCTCCCCCTCCCCCTCCGCTCTGGTTTCTGTTGCTCTACGAAGATAACCAGCGGAGGAGAGAAGCACTCGGCGAGCTCTAGCAACCGGGTTTGAGGGAATTCGGACGTGTGACTGTTGTGTTGCGTTTAATGTCTTCTTCTCCTCCTTCTCCTTCTTCATTCCTGGTAAAATGGTCGATATTGAATCTGTGTCGTCGCCCCGGGAGAACACGGGTGAGCTGCGTCGCACCGGTTGGAGGTCGCCGGAGGTCATCGATCCGTAACCGCGGCTTAAACTTCACCTGCCCAGATCTCCAGATGCCTTCAGGCGTCTTTTTTATCGTTGTGATTTCGGCCTCCGGAGTTCTCAGAGATAAAGGAGAACGGCGCCCGATGCGTGGGAAACGACCAGCGTGGCGATGGCGTGACTCGACCGGAGGTCCAGGCGGGCGTCAGGAGGGCCGCTCATCCCCTCTGAGGCGGTGATATTTTGATCCATTAGCGAGTCCCCTGACCCGTTTGGCGCCGCCCCCCCCCCCCCCTCGCCGCCGCCCCTCTTGGCTCGCCCGCCGCCGTCGGGGGACATCCCGACTCCCAGAAAGCCGTGGCTGCTCCTCAAAACCCTCGGGCAGATGCTCCCCCCGTCCCGCCCCCCGCCAGCCGGCGGCGGCGGCGTAGCCGGCGTGTGTCTGTCTGGCCGACCCCAGCCGGTCCGTTGGTCCATCTGCCTGTCGGGCGGGTGCAACAAAAAAAAACACAAAAAAGAAGAAGCCCGAAGCCGCGCTGCACGACCACGAGTTTTATTATTGAGTGAGACATCGCCGGTCACACGGTCCTAGAAATAAGACGGAAAACTAGCGGGAACAAGAAAAGGTTGGATGTGTTCTGATGAATCATTGATCGGCCGATGAATGATTGATGGAGACATGTTGCCGCCGCTCGCCTACATTAGAAGAACGACGTCAGGTCAGCGACACAGAGCTGCTCCCTGCAGCTCCTCCTCTTCCTCATTTTTTGGTTATCACGCCGTATACGAAACACCTTGCAGACTCATTACGCTCTCAAATGGACGAACGTCTAGGATCTGAGAATTAAAAACCGAGCCGAAGCGGCAGAAATATTCTCATTTAGAGTGTTTCGGCGTTATTAATAATTGAAGGCGTTTTATTGGATTCATTACCGCTTTCTGCATCCAGTGGAAGAAAAAAAATAAGCTCTAAGAAATATTGTCACAGATTGTATAAATGAGAAACTTTCCCTCACAACACACACTTGTTCATGAATAAATCATATTATTAAATGACTGGAAGTTTGTTTTTCTTGTGTGGGTTTTGGCTTTTTTCTCCTTTCTCGTGGCTGATGAACCCTGGAATGGGGCACCGGCCATCTGCGGTCTGCACGAGTGTGAGCGTGTGTGTGTGTGTGTGTGTGTGTGTGTGTGAGCCGTGGCCCAGCGTCCACTGGGGAGGCTCGGCTGCTGCCCCACTTTCCCCCTCTCATGTCGGACCGGGACCATCTGACGGGGCTAAAGAGTCACATGTCTCCGTTTGGCCGCCGCTCGGCGCTGCAGTTGTTTTCCAAAAGGAGCGGCGGGGCAAACGATGATAATGAGGAAGGACATTTTAATTAGGGGCCGTCGCAACCTGGGGGACGGCATGCGGGCCCCTGGGGGGTGGGGGGGTGGGGGGGGGAGGCACCATCACACCTTCTGGGAGTTTGACTGGTGAAAGTCTCGCTGCATTTTTAAGGGTGGGGGGGTAATCTGCATAGAAGGCTTTCAATTTCTACTACAAGATGAATATTGATGATGATGAAGATGATGGTCAAGATGATGAGGATAATCATGATGATGGTAAATAAGTTTATAATGCGTGTGTGTAAGTTAGAATATTAAGATACTGGATACTGGATACTGGGAGACGAGATAGACTAGAGAGAGAGAGAGAGAGAGAGAGAGACTAGAGCAAGAGAGAGAGAGACCAGAGAGAGAGAGAGACTAGAGAGAGAGACTAGAGAGAGAGAGACCAGAGAGAGAGAGAGAGAGACTAGAGAGAGAGAGACTAGAGAGAGAGAGACCAGAGAGACTAGAGAGAGAGAGACTAAAGAGAGAGAGGCCAGAGAGAGCGAGACTAGAGAGAAAGCGACTAGAGAGAGAGAGAGAGAGAGAGAGAGACTAGAGAGAAAGAGACTAGAGAGAGAGAGAGAGACTAGAGAGAAAGCGACTAGAGAGAGAGAGAGAGAGAGACTAGAGAGAAAGAGACTAGAGAGAGAGAGAGAGAGACTAGAGAGAGAGAGAGAGAGAGACTAGAGAGAGAGAGACTAGAGAGAGAGAGAGAGACTAGAGAGAAAGAGACTAGAGAGAGAGAGAAAGACCAGAGAGACTAGAGAGAGAGACTAAAGAGAGAGAGGCCAGAGAGAGCGAGACTAGAGAGAAAGCGACTAGAGAGAGAGAGAGAGAGAGAGAGACTAGAGAGAGAGAGAGAGACTAGAGAGAGAGACCAGAGCGAGAGAGAGAGGGCGAGGTTGTGCTGACGGGGTCCCTGTAGCTCTAATGCGCTCCCTGTCTCTGTAGGAGTGGACGAGGGCGTCTGGAGTCCCCTGACGACAGAGGCCCGTTGACGTGTTGAACCCTCGCAGGAGCCTCCGTGTTATCCTCGTCTTTAATGTCTTTAATGTCATCCCACGTGACGCCGACGCATCTTCAAACAACTTCAACTTAAAACTTCTTAAATATCCTCAACGTGTGCGTGTGACATCGTCTCCCCGCTCATCAGCCAGTCTGTTTGATCAGGGAGACAACAATCTGCACGAGGCCCCGTTCCCTACTCGCCGTCTGCAGCCCTCGCCACTCCTCGCCACCCGCCATGCCTGCAGGTCACTCAGAGCCATTTGCACATTGTGGAATCAAGTGATGAAAAAAAAGAGGACAAAACTCATATCTTCTATTGCTTCTAACGAAAGGTCTCCGGAATGAAACTCATTAAACATCAAGTCGTGAGGAAAAGAGAATTCCTATGAATTTTCAGAAATGGGGCTGTTTGAAATTAAAAATTGATTATGTCATCGGGGATTTACATGATGATATGCACGTGTGAGGAAACCCGTCCCGCTCCACATTTACAGGTCTTTTAGTTCACACGCGGAAAAACAACTTCTAATGAGCGAGGAGAGGAGGATGAACCTGCACTTTCCCGTCTGACAAATGTTTATGTATATTAGGAGCATGAATCTTTCATGGTGAGGAGCTGCACTTTATACGTCCCGCGCTCGCAGATGAAAACAAAAGCACCGCGACGTTATTTAATAATAAATTACATCCCGGGGCATAAAAGCTTCGCAAAGGTGTGAGAGGAGCGGAGGAGAAATGAGAAAGTTGGGGGAATAACTGCATGAATTATTGTCCGAGAAGCAAAGAAAACAACAACAACAACAAATCCCACTTCCTCACCTCCTGAGTGCGGCGCGGTGGACCTGCAGCCAGCCAATGGCGAGTCGCCGCGCCGCGCTCATCAACTGCAGGCAACATCAGAAAGAATAGGTAATTTGAGACACAAAAAGAATAAGTAATTTTGGGGAGGCACATATACCCCAAGTGGCCAAATTATTTATGCCTAATGGAACGGGGAGAGGGGGGGGGGGGGGGGTTCATTTGCAATTAAGCGGCGGCTGTATTACCTGTCACTGCAAACGCTCGCTAATGCGGCTGAGAGCTCGGCGCCGCCTTTAATTACAGGCGGAGGTGCGGAGGCACTTCCTGCTGCAGGCTCGGGTCCCCCCCCCACACACACACACACACCCCCGCATGCAAAGTCTGCGTTGGTATGACCCGCTTTTATCTAAACTGTGATTATTTATTATTGACTCGAGCTTCAAATATGAATTTGCGTCCCGCCGCCTGAGACTCTCTCCCTCTTTCTTTCTCCCCCCCCCCCTCCTCTCTCTTCCGAGACGTACATCTGCGAGCGTTGTTCTCGGAGTGAAAGCGATGAGCCCGAGTGTCGGGGCGGCGGCGGCACGCCGGCTCTGGATTGGCTGGTTGCCCCGGAGGAGGCTCCCTTAAGAGCAGGTCTCCTGTTAAGTATGAGATCCCTGAGAGGAGACGCGTGTGAAGGACTCGGCTTCCTTTAAATACACGCGGCCGTCTGGGGGATATAATGGCTTCCATATATAATTAAGAAGAACACGCGTTAGAGGCTTTATGTGTCTTTGCGCGGCGCCGTAATGGCGGCAGCGGCGCCGCTGGATTTAGAAACGCTCGGCGTTTACTTTGTAGACGAGCGTCTCCTCAGAGGACGCGGAGGGGGGGAGGGGGGGCGAGAGGTCAAAGGTCACGACGGGCAGAGGGGTATCGGGCGGGAAGAAATGCGTAGTTTGGGAATAAAAACTAAATGTTTTGTGGGTTTTACTGTGAAAAGACAATATTCAATATATTCAATTATTTGAAGAAAAATAAAAAGTCTGTAAGTAAAGGTGAGAATTTTACAAGAAAACAAAGATATTGTCTCAATGAAGATAACTATACATATATATTATATAAATATAATATATATATATATATATTATAAATATATTATATGTATATATATATATTATAAATATATATATATATATATATATATATATATATATATATATATATATATATATATATATATATATATATATATATATATATATATATATATATATATATATATATATGAGTATCATGCTTTGAGACTCCGCCTCCCGCCGCTCCGGGGGTCCGTCGGCGCTAATTGTGCTAACGAGCTTGTTCGGATGAGCCCCGGTTCTCCCTCCGTCCAACTCGGCGGCGGGTTAAGCTCCGCCCCCCCCCCCGGTCCGGGTTTTGGCGTGCGGCGTTCCCGGGCGCATCCATCAGCAATCAGCAGCAATAAAGCTCTTTGACACGGAGGCCCGCTCTCATCCATCATCGCTCAGTTAAGATACACGTTTGGCTCGGGCGTGACAGGAGTGAAGGATTATCGCCATTAGGGGCCGATCTTTTGTTGTGATGGCCCCCCGTAATGGGGGGGCGTGGGGGGGGTCCTAGGGGCCACTTTTTGGGTGATTAAGCAAGCAACACATTTACAAGTCTCTAATTGAGAGAACAATGCCAGGAACCTACGGAGTGCAGCGCTGTAATGAACTGAGGCTCCCTGAACTAGCCTCGTGATTAGCTACGAGATAACCCCCCCCCCCCCCCCCCCCCCTCCTGACACACGGGTGTCCGAGCTGATCTGCGCCAGGAGTCAAACCCGGTTACCGAGACGACGACGATGGAGCTTCTGTCTCCAAAGTTACTTCAGAGACTTGAAGACCCACGTCCTCCCCTTGTCTCCTTGTCCTCCTGTCCTCTTCCTCTCCTCTTCCTCTTGTCCTCTCCTGGTCCCCTTGTCCTCTTCCTCTTGTCCTCTTCTCGCCCTCTCCTCACCCTCTTGTCCTTTCCTCACCCTCTTCTTCTCTCCTCTTCCCCTTGTCCTCTTCCTCTTGTCCTCTCCTGGTCCCCTTGTCCTCTTCCTCTTGTCCTCTTCTCGCCCTCTCCTCACCCTCTTGTCCTTTCCTCACCCTCTTCTTCTCTCCTGGTCCCCTTGTACTCTTCCTCTTGTCCTCTCCTCTGGTCCTCTTCCCCTGGTCCTCTTCCTCTGGTCCTCTCCTCACCCTCTTGTCCTCTCCTCACCCTCTTATCCTCTCCGCTTGTCCTCTTCCTCTGGTCCTCCTCTTCTCGCCCTCTTCTCTTCCTCTCGCCCTCTCCTCTTCCTCTGGTCCTCTTCTTTGTCCCTATCCACCGTTAAGTGAGTTCTGGTGTTTTTTCCCGCCGATGCCTGAAGCTCCGCCTCCTGGTCTTTGTTCTCGCCGGGACAGGAATGGGGTTAGGCGGTGACGTCATCGTATCTCAGGTTGGCGCTCCGTGCCCTAATTAGGGCGCGTGGAGAAGGAGGCGGCCGTCACCTGAGATGAAGGACACATCCTCGGCGTCGGGAGACGGCGAACACTCGATTCCGTGTTTATATTTCCGCGCCGTGCAATAAGTGAGAAGTGGGTCAACGAGCCGGTTTGAAGAACTTTGAAAGCGGCGTGTTGTCTGTCTCTGGTTAAACAGAGTTTTGTCTCCGATTCCCCGGTGCCGATTACTCATTAAAAATGTTTAACAACATTTTAATTGAAGAATTAATTACCTTCGGCTGGGCAAAAAGCCTCCTAAATTTCATCTGGGGAGTCATCGAACGTGCAGAGGAGCAGCCGTCGACCGAGTGTCAGAGAGTGGGAGGTGCCGACGGCGGCGGGAAGATTACATCAGCGAGGAAGCGTAGTCCGCCGTGAGTCACCGGGACAACTCGCGAGGAAACGGCGGCACCGCGGCGCTCGCCGGGCGCTGCCAAGGCAGGCGGCGCCCGGGAGTCGGCAACGCTTTGACTGAGACGAGGAGAAGAGAGTGAGGACGAGATGATGAGGAAAAGAGGGCGAGGAGAGGAGGAGGAGAGGACAAGAGGGAGAGGAGAGGATGACGAGAGGACAAGGAGAATAGGGCAAGGAGAGGACAAGAGGAGGAGAAGAGAATGAGGAGAGGACAAGTTGAAGACAAGAATAGAAGGAGAGGACAAGGACAAGAGGGCGAGGAATTGGAAGAGAAGACAAGAGGAGATGATGAGGAGAGGACGACAACAAAAGGACGAGAGGACAAGGAGAGGACTCACAGGGGGCGGGGCCTCTTGAAAACACCTCATGCACTTCTTACACTTCATATTCACGTCTCCGTGCATGTTGTCCTAGCGTGTGTGTGTGTGTGTGTGTGTGTGTGTGTGTGTGTAGATCCTTTCCTTCTTAAAGCTTAACAGTTTTATGGTGCGTCTCCAAACTGAAAGACGGATCCTGAGCGTGACGCGAGTCGTCTCCTCCGTCCCGTCGATGAGCAGCAACAGTCAGCCATCGAGCTCCTTTGTGCGGCTCGGTGTGACTCGCACCTCACCCCCTCCTCCCTTTGTCTGTCTCCTTGCCTCCTATTTAGCCCTTGCATTTGATTAGTTAATCGCCCCCCCCCCCCCTCAGTCCTCAGGTGGAGGCAGAGCGCTCGGGCTTCTCATCCAGCCAAGCTGTTCTTTTGGAAAGGAAAGCAGGCAGCTGTGTTTACAGCCCGGGTCCTGGCGTACATTTAGCAGAATCTATTATTCATATCGCTCAGTATCAGAGCGAGATCTCCAGCCACCTGTCTCCGTGACAAGCTCGCCCCCTTTTCTGTGGCGCTTTTTTTCCCTTCCCTTTTTTTTATTATTTCGGAGCAAATTACGGCGGTCTTGATGAATTGAGTTTTTATGAGCGGCGCCGTAGCGCCCGGGCCGCCGGGCCCCGGCGGGGGGGTTGTTCTAGAAGAATGTGGATCCGGGGAGGGGCGAGGAGGGGAAGTGGGCTTCACCTCCTCGTGTCTTCTGTCTGCAGCCGTGTTCCTACATCGTGTTGTTGTTTAGCTCTCGTGCATCCTTGTTGTTGTTTACCTGACGTCTGAGGAGCAGAACAAAGGCTTGAGACGGAGCTACCTGAAGAGTCTGCAGGACTCTCTCTCTCTCTCTCTCTCTCTCTCTCTCTCTCTCTCTCACATTTTTAATTAACGGGGAGGTGCGTCAACTCCACGATAAGCAGCCCTGATAACTTATAACACGATTCATAATTTATGAACGTTTCTGTGCTTTCATCTCCACTGGTTTGCATAAAACTAATTACGTCGTAAAATGGTATTCATTACTAAATAGATTTTCCGCGCGTGCAGGGGAGAGAAGGAGGCGACGGGCGGCGGGCGGCTGGAGGCGGAGTCAGGGGGGCTCCCACCTGCCCGTCAGGAGCACGTTATGCAGCTTGACGCTCATTACTACACCACCCTCATGCAGGTGGAGCAGCAGCAACTACTACATAGAATATTGCATGTAGTATTTCACTAACTGCAGCCCAGACACAGACCAGGTGGTGTCATCAGGTTATTGTTATATATATATATATATATATATATATATATATATATATATATATATATATATATATATATATATATATATATATACATATACACACACACACACACATATATATATATTATATTTATATACATATATAAATATATATTTATATATGTATATAATATATATATATATATATTGGTATATATAATATAAATATATTATAAATAATATACATATATATATATCTTATAAATATATATAACATATATATATAATATATTTATATACATATATACATATATATTTATATATGTATATAATATAGTTATATACATATATATTGGTATATATAATATAAATATAATATATATATATATATTATAAATAATATAAATATATATATATATATCTTATAAATATATATATAACATATTATATATAATATATTTCATATATTTCTATATATATATTTATATATGTGAGTATCAAACATGGCTGGCCCCAGCCTGCTTTAGTGATGTAGAACACGCTACAGAACAAGTGGAGGTCATGTTTACCGCCTCACACAGGTGGACTGGATCAATACTAAAAGGATGTGACATGCACATTAAACCCCCCTCACACAGGAGATACAACAGCAAAACAACTTTAGTCGAGAAGTCGTGCAGGAGGGAGGGGGGGGGAAGAAAAGTGAGATGTATAAATAAACATGGCGAAACACGCCGCCCGCCTCGCCAGTTTGTTTTCAATTCCCATTCGATTAGAGCGTCCCTGCAGGAGGTGCGGGCCGAGGTGCAGAGGCATAAATCAAAGCGGGCCAAGGCATAGTAATCCTCGCTGAACATTTTGGACTGATTGATATAAATAACATTGTCCTCGCCATCTGTCCAAAGAGGGACCTTTCCAGTTAGCGTTGAGCGGCAAACGGCAGAATAATTAATGAATGGTGTCCTTTGTGCCGGTAATAAAGAGGAGACAAATTATGTTATAATCCAACTGCTGCTCGTTTGTCACGGCCAAATAAAATGTCAAATAAAAAGTGAGGGGCCCACACAGTGTTTGTTTAATGGAGCGAGAGCTACCTGCTCCGGTGTGACGGAGACCGGACCCACGAGAAGAAGAACATGAATGAATTCTGGTGGATGGATCCAAACCAACGGATCATTTTGGCTTCAAAAAAATCAGTTTCCATAAGAAGCGTGGCCGTGTTTCTGAGACGCCGCTCATCGAATCCATCAGGAGGAACAACGTAAACATCCACCTTAGTTTAGTTATCGGGTTCAGCAAGGTCAGGGGTCCCAGAACCCGGAGCCGGACCCCTCTCCCCGGCCTGGCGCAGCCCGGCGTGTCATCTGTATGCGTGACGCGGAGCGTCTGCTCAGGTATTCATAACCTGAGATCAAGGTGGGATTGCCGTCATTGATCGGCAACAAAACGCCTAAATTGAATTTGTATCCCCTCATCTCACCTCTCTGCAAACCCCTTGCACCCCCCCCCTCCCCCAAAGTTTCATCAACAGACATTTATATAGCCTCGAACGCCGCTTTAAAAAAAATCTGCTCCAGGTGAGATGTGTACGGCATTAATATGAAATATCCGATTCACATTTCCTCATCAGGATGAGGTCATTTTAACGTAATCACCTCGATCCATGCAGGCATGTTCACCCCCTACTAAAGAATAATAGGCCCCGCCCTCGACCCCGAGGAGCACGAGCAAAGTGAACTTGAGCCCAGAAACTTTGGGACCGGCGTCCTGGGAGGCGAGGAGGAGGAGGAGGAGGAGGAGGAGGAGCTACACATCGCCTCCAGCTCCATCAGTCACCCACATGAAAGGTGCTCCGCCTCTCTCCTCCTGTAGGTGTGCTCATTCCGACCACGTCTCCGCCCGCCGCCCCGTACATATTAAACAGCCTCAATCAAAACCCAGGTTCCTTTTAATTAGAGGGGGACTTGATCAGCGCCGTCCCGCGGGGCGCTTCTGACGTTAATAAAACACGCTGTACCTTGGCGGAGCAGCGGCTGGGATCCTCGGAGGGGATTACCTCCGCTCACCGGCCCGTTATTGCTCCGACGCTCCGGTGTAGTCGCTCGGCAGGCGGCTAATAAGAAAAGAATTAAGGGGGGGCTTTGTTGTCTTTGTGCAGGAGGTGAAAGGTTGCGATGTCACCTTCATGATCTGATGTTTCCTTCAACAGGGTTCTTACACATTTTGACCAATGGGTTTCCAGGACTTTTCCAGGACTTTAAACCAAATTTTCCATGACCAAACTGAAATCTCAGCATAAACATGAAC
Source organism: Liparis tanakae (assembly GCA_036178185.1). Taxonomy (NCBI): domain Eukaryota; kingdom Metazoa; phylum Chordata; class Actinopteri; order Perciformes; family Liparidae; genus Liparis; species Liparis tanakae. The sequence goes on from CM070103.1 coordinate 1,570,776, forward strand.
ACTGTAGAAAATGTTGCGTATTGAGAGATACCGCCGGCTTATATTTTGAGCGTCTTTCTTTAAAAAATATATTAATTATTTAAAACTCGGCGTGAATGGACATGTGATCATCACTAATTTCCATGACTTTTCCAAAACTTTTATGATTTAAGTTTATTCCATAACTTTTCCAGGCCTGGAAATGACCATTTTAATATTCCATGACTTTTCCAGGTTTTCCATGACCGTAAGAACCCTGTTCAACTCGACTCTCAGGGCACCGTCTTTAAGTCGAGGCCGTTTCTCCCGGAGATTACGATAAAAAGCGTGACGGGGACAAAAAATACGTGCAATAATTTAGACTTTTCAGTCTTGTTACCTGAGGGGGAGGAGCTACGTCTTTAGTGAGTTGAAGAGGAACGCACACACACACACACACACACACACACACACACACACACACACACACACAAAGTGCTTAGGTTTTATTTCCCAAATAAAAACAACGGTCATCCGTCCACAGAGCGCCGCCGGGCGGCTCGTTTAACCGCCAAAAATACGAGTAAATAATGCAACAAATAGATGAATAAATGAAAGGGGGTCGGGAGGAGGAGGGGAGGGGGGAGGAGGAGGGGGGGGGTGTTCAGCTGGGGAGCCACCTATGGCGGCCCTCTCCCCGGGCGCGGTGGCGTCTGATTGTGAACCTTGGCACCGGGACAGGCATCTGCTGCCGACCTCCCTCCGCCGGTCGCCGCGCTCACACGAACATCTGCTTCCCGGCGCGGAGAGGAGGAACGGCGTGCTCCTGACAGCCCCCCCCCCTCCCCCCCTCCACACACAAACCTTAATGCATCCTGTCAAGCCATTAGCCGGTGATACGATCAGCTCGCAGACCCCCATTAAGCCATCAGTGTCCACCTGTGATAAAGACCGCCATTTGTTTTCTTAAAGCCCTACTTAATGTCCGTTTAACTCAATTTGTCAGGAAATGTACAACAATTTCCTCCCCCCACGGTCCAGAAAGCTGGTCGGGGTTCAAAAAGGAGCGAGCGAGGGGGGGGGAGGGGGGGGGGTATTCAAATGAGGGATTAAATGGCCTCTCGTGTTGACGTGTTCTCCCTGTAAAAAGCTGATTTCTGGACAGCAGGGGCAGGAGCTGGATGTCGCGGCGCCTCCATTAGCCTCGGTCCGCGGCGCCCGGCACTCTAAATCTGGCCCCGCCGCCGTTATTACCGGTGCATAATAACACCTTTTAAAACAACTTGGCGACTGATCGCCTCCCCCTCCCCGACGAGGACCCCCTAACCGCCACTGGAACATCTGCTCGTGTTTTGTCATTTGGTTTTTGGAGGCGGCGGCGGGGAACCGAGCTCAACCGTCCCGCGCCGCGTTGTGATCCCCGGCTATTAGCGCGGAGAGGGGGAAAAGAGAAAAGTATCTGGTGGAAATAAAACCAAACAACGGCTCCGGTAAGTGCCTCGGATTGGCAGCGGCGCCCGACTCGGTGCGTGCGGCCGCCCCGGTTGTAGGACAGGAAGTGGAGGGGCCCTCGGTAGCGGCGGCGGCGGCGGCGGCGACGGTTCTCCCGACATCTGTCGTGGTTGGAGAGCTCGCTGCACAGGAAATGGAGTGTCACGGCGCTAGCTTGTTGGCCATTATCCTGGCGTCCTAATGAAGTGTGGGCAGTTCACAAAAGGGGGTCTCTGGATGGCGTGTTGGATGCACGGATGGGCAGAGGCAACACACACACACACACACACACACACACACTCACACACACACACGCACAAGCACGCACGCACCGTATCCCATCTGCCGAGCCCTCCGAACGGCACCCAGTGGGACGGAGGCCGGCGTGCGTTAGTCTGAGGCCATCAGGCGTCTCGGCGCGGCCGGCGTGCGATTGAAGAGTAAAGCGTCCTCCTCGCCACGGAGGCCGGGCCGCGGCGCCATCAATACACCTGGCGCTAATGGCCTCGGCGCCGCGGATCGAGCGGTGGCGCTGGGACTCCTGAAGGGCCTGGAGGTGGCGGTTTATCGACGCGACAAACGGGAAAGCGCGGATCGTTCCGGCACAGGACGCCCCCGAGTGTAGCAGACGGACATCAACGCGGCAATTTGCAGAGAAGAAGAGAGAGGGTGGTGCTAAATATTTAAAGAGGTCAAAGCAGTGCATATCTATTCGCAGGAAGAGGAATACTTGTAAATACAAAGTTATCCGTCAGAAAGTTGCAGCTCAAAAGAGGAGAAACTAAAGAAGATTACACACATCTACCGCGCTTCATTCGTATTCGGGCTTTTATTTTGAAGGAATACACTGGTGCACGCTCCCTGCTTTGATCACTTCATTTAACATCTAGAAATCTTTTTTTTATGACACAACAAGAGCAAAATAGGTCGTAAGTGCAAAGATATTATCGATTAAGGAAACTGAGAAGGCCCATCGAGCTTTTATTTGTTCACACGGCGGCGAGCGGCAACGACCCCTCTTCAGGTAAAGAGTTCCTCCTCACTGGCCGTAACGGCGATGGGCTAATGTGCCGAGTAAATGTAGCACTACAGCCCTGAGTGCTTCATCAATACATCCGCCTGATGCAGGACAGAAGGGGGATTATCACCCGCGCCAGATGCTAAGCCACCCCAACCAAACACAATCAATTAAGTCCTCCAGCGTACAGTAGCAGAGAACCAGAGTCACAGTCAGAGAGAAACAACGTCATCGCAACCACATGCACGCTACGAGAGCTATGACATGGTAAAAAACTGTTAAAAACTATCAAATGATCATAAAAAAGCTATGAAATGATAATTAAAGCTATGAAATGCCAATAAAAGCTATTAGAAGCTATGATATGCTAATTTAAAAGCTATGAAATGCCAATAAAAGCTATTAGAAGCTATGAAATGCTAATAAAAACTATGACAAGCTCTGAAATACTAATAAAAGCTATTAATAACTATGAAAGGCAAATTAAAAATAGTATTAAAGGCTATGAAATGCTCATAAAAACTATAAAAAAATATGAAATGCTAATTAGAAATAGTATTAAAGATATGAAATGCTAATAAAAACTATTAAAAGCTATGAAATGCTAATTCAAAATACTATTAAAACTATGAAATGGTAATAAAAACTATTAAAAGCTATGAAATGCTAATTAAAAATACTATTAAAACTATGAAATGGTAATAGAAACTATTAAAAGCTATGAAATGCTAATAAAAGCTATTAAAAACTATGAAAGGCTAAATTAAAAATACTATTAAAAGCAATGAAATACTAATAAAAGCCATTAAAAGCTATTTAAAGCCTGCATTTGTGCGTTTGTGTTTGAACTTTTGCCGTACTTGGGGGTTTAATGTGTTAAATAACGTGACAGGTAAATCTCACGGCCACAAACCAACACGCCGCGGGGCTCCTCCCCCCCGGCGGCCGCTTAGCGCCTCGGAGGGAGGAGAAAACGCCTCGCCGTCCACAGCGGCCGGTGATGGACTACGGCGGCGCCCGCCGCAGATCGCTTTATAACGACCCCCCCCCCCCCCCTCTGACTGCTCTACCTGGAGACGCGTCCCACAATGCCCTGCAGCCGCTCCAGGCCTGACAGAGGAAGTAGGTAGTTAACCGCATTACCTAACATGTGGTGATGGATGCTGCAGCGCTCTGCGGGGTTCAAGGGTCACCCCCCCCTCCTCCTCCTCCTCCACCACCCCCCCGACAAGAGGAAGACGGATGAGGCCGGCTACACCTCTCCTGCTCTGCCTTGTTTTCTTTACTCCCAAAGCAATCTGATCCCCGATTGGCTCTCCAAGGAGCCGGGTTTGATGGCACATGATTAACGCCGCCGCCGCCGCCGCCGCCACCCGACACCGCCGGGCGCCGCTGATCTGCTCAGAAATGGGCATTAACGTAATAATCGGGGATTCTCTTCACATTACGCTCCGGCGTAACACAAGGAGCGTCCGGCGGGTCGAGTCTCAGCCCCGCCCCCTTTTGGCGTGATGGACAGGAGAACCCGGGACTCCAATCAAAACGAGACGAGCTCCATCTCGTCTTAAAGGTCTCCGGAAAACGACCAAATAGAAACACGTCAGCGCCTCCTCCGAGGAGCGCCGACTCAGCAACACCAAGGCGGCGAGGAGGAGGCGCTGGAAACTCTTCCACCGTTCAGCCCCATCAGCTCATCCATCAGAGCGACGCTACGAGGCGGCCATGTTGGAATGTCGTGGAAGGAGTGAGTGGGAGAGGGAGGAGAGAGGGGACAGGTGAGCAGGTCAGGTGGTCTGAAGGGGGCGGGGCTAATGCAGGGGGGAAAGAAGAAGAAGAAAAAGAAGAAGAATCTCTCGTGCAGCTCAGCAGAGTCTACGTGTTGAAGAGAGAGAGAGAGAGAGAGAGAGAGAGAGAGAGACCTTAATCTGCTCATAATCAAACCCGACAGCCACCTGCAGCAAGGTGGGCCGCCCCGCTGGGAACCAATCAGCCGACAGCTCCGATCAGCAGAGAAACGCCATTAATATTAAACGCCATAAGAGAGGAGGAGAGGGGGAGGAGAGGGGGAGGAGAGAGGGGGAGCCAGGTTAGTGTTATTGTTAATCACACTCTTTATAGAGAGATGAAGCCCCCCCCCCTCACGTCACATTCTTTCCTTTCTGCTCCTCTCCTCCTTTTTCATTGTTCCCAATCACAACTTTGTGCAACTTCTCTCCTTCCTTTCCTCCCTATTAGTTTCCTTCTCTCGCTCCCTCCTCCCTCTTTTCTTCACAACATGCACCATCCATCTTTTCTCCTGCACTCCCTCTTCTTCTCAGCTATAATTTGTCCTCTCTTCCTTCACCTCCTCTCCTCGCTCCTCATTCTTGCACTAGCTTTAATTTTTTCCATAGTTCTCTCTCCGTCTCGTTCTTATCTTCCTTCTCTCATCCCGTCTGCCATCTTTCTTGTCTCCATTATTTCCCCCTTTACTCTCTCGTCCTCTTTCTCCATCCATCTCCTCTCTCCCATCCTTCTTTACTTCTCTCACATTCTCTTCCTACTCCTCCTCCTTCCTCCTCTCTCCCATCTTTCTCACAAATTCTCTCCCATCCTCCTCCTCTCTCTCATCCTCTTCCTCCTCCTCCATCTCCTCTCTCCCATCCTTGTTTTCTCCTCTCACATTCTCTTCATCCTCCTCCTCCTCCTCCTCTATCCCATCCTTTTCCATCTCCTTTCTTGCATCCTCCCCCTTCTCCTCCTCTCTATCATACTCCTTCTCCTTCTCTCCTCTTCCTCTTCCTCCATCTCCTCTCTCCCATCCTTCTCCTCCCATCATCCACCTCTCTCCCATCCTCTTCCTCCTCCATCTCCTCTCATCATCCACCTCTCTCCCATCCTCTTCCTCCTCCATCTCTTCTCTCACATCCTCCTTCTCCTCCCATCATCCACCTCTCTCCCATCCTCCTTCTCCACTCACATCATCTTCTCCTCCTCCTCCTCCTCCTCCTCCATCTCCTCTCTTCCATCCATCTCCTCTCTCCCATCTTTCTCCTCCCATCATCCACCTCTCTCCCATCCTCCTTCTCCTCCCATCATACACCTCTCTCCCATCCTCCTTCTCCTCCCATCATACACCTCTCTCCCATCCTCCTTCTCCTCCCATCATACACCTCTCTCCCATCCTCCTTCTCCTCCCATCATCCACCTCTCTCCCATCCTCCTTCTCCTTTCTCCCATCCTCTTCCTCCTCCTTTCTCCCATCCTCTTCCTCCTCCTCTCTCCCATCCTCCTCCTCCTCCTCCTCCTCCTGACCCCAGCTCTGACACCAGTGCCCCCCCCCCCCCCCCCCCCGCTGAGCGATGGTGGTCTCTTTTTGCCGCCTCCTCCTCGTCTGTAATCTGCCCGCCGCCTCGCGGAGGAGATAAAGTTGTGTCGGCGTCTCGTTCTGCAGCGACTAACAGAGCCGTGTTCACGGCCATCAGATAGGGCTGACAAACACAGACCCCCTCGGCCCACTCGTCTCACACCGTGTGTGTGTGTGTGTGTGTGTGTGTGTGTGTGTGTGCGTGTGTGTGTGTGATGCTTTTTCTTCCTTTTTTCGAAAAAGTAGCAGCGGAGGCCGGCGCTAATAATCAGGAACGAGCAAAAAGAGATCTGTGGTTGAGGAATGGGAGAATCTGACTGTTGCAGCAAAACAACCTGCGGGAAGGGAAGGGGTAAACAGTGTGTGTGTGTGTGTGTGTGTGTGTGTGTGTGTGTGTGGGGGGTGAAAAGTCCTGCGCTCAGCAGCTTTGAGAGTCCGAGATGTGAGAAGTGACTGGTTGATTTATCGCGGGGGGGAACGGAGCCACGGAGTACAATTTTCTACCTTCGGCCGCCAAACAATAATTCATAACGCCGGCGTCCGCGTCGCTCCTCGAGAAAACGACCGCGGATAAACGCCGCGGCTTCGCAGGTAACCGCTTCCGAAGCCATTAGGAGCGCCGGCGATAACAACTCCGAGGTATCCTGCAGATAAAAGAAGAAGAAAGAACGAGCGCCGTGTTTCTGGACGCCGATTACAGATAAACAGGTCGCGTCAATTAAAAATGGCCGCCCCCGCCAAATCCGACCCGCCCGACAGATACGAACTACGAGCGGCGCTCCTAATGCGGCGTTGACCTTTCAACTGGGAACGCAGCAGCACTCGTGCATCACGGGCTAATGGCGTGTCAGGAAAGGCTCGCTGCTTTCCGTCTCGTTGTTTTTTTATCGCCACATCGGCAGATTATGAGCCAGATAATGAACTTTACACGCGTCGGGAGAGGAGCGGAGAAATGAAACATCTCCCCGCGCCCGGGCTCAGGCCTCCTGCGCTCGTAAAGCGGAGACTTTAAGTTGCAAAGCGAGCCCATATTGAGCCGGGAATCTAATACAGAAACTAATACTGGTAAGGGGCGGATAAGCGGGCGCAGACGAGCGCTGGTCTTTGCGAGCACGCAGCCCGGAGAATATTGAATCTCGGCGCGCTCAATGTCATCCGCCCGGCTCATAAAAGCGGCGGTTGATGTGACTTTAAAGTCCCCCCCGAGGGAGGCGAGCGAGGCGGCTTAAAGACTCCCCGGAGCCGCCGCCAGAAACACTTGAAAAGACTTAATAACGGAGCGTTTACCTCCACTTTCATGTCCCGCATGTGAAGACATTCATCTCATTACCGAGCAGCAGAGCGATCCACCTGCAGGTCAGAGGAAGAGAACGACCTCAGAGTTTGACTTTGTTCTCCAGGGAGAAACTCTATTTCTGTCTTTATTGAGAACGGCTGCTAGGAGGGGAAGGAGCAGGAAGTCTGAGATGACTTAAGACTCAAAGACACATGTATATATATGTATATATATATATATATATATATATATATATATATATATATATATATATAAATATATGTATGTATATATATATATATTATTATATCTATCTATATTAATATATATATATATATATATATATATATATATATATATATACACAATCCCTGGAAAGCAGCAATGATACAGAGTTATAGGTGAATGTGTCTCATTTAAATACTAAATACTAGAAAACAACCAATCACGTCGTCAGAGCGGGTTAAACCATCCCCCCCACCCAACTGTTCCAAATCTCTTCTTTCACCCTTTCCAATGTCATCGAGTGAGAGACAGAAGAGGCTCCGCCCCTTCCTGCGTCGAGTGTGCCGGTTCTGATGCTACATGGCGCACGCCTGTGAGAGGTGGATGGGTAATGCGGCGTGAGGCGGTCTGCCGGGTATCGCTCATGCAGGACGTAGCTGCAGGAGGCGAGGAGGAGGAGGAGGAGGTGGAGGAGGAGGAGGAGGAGGAGGTGGAGGAGAGAGAGGAGATTAGCTCTGAGGAATCACCGTCCCTGTCGCCTCACTTCTCCCACAGGGACGACTGTGTGCTTTCCCCACCCGCCTGAGGTGTGTGTGAGTGTGTGTGTGTGTTTGTGTGGGGGGGGCAGCCTTGTAAAAGCTGAAGGGCCCTGCAGGGACCGCGACTTCTGTCGTCCCCAGACCCAGAGCCATGTGCTTGGCAGCCCCTTCTGTGCCCGGCCTGGGGGGTGTGGGTGTGGGTGGGGGTGGGGGGGGGGGGGGTGTACCGGTGGTTTAAAGCCGGAGAGGGTTTAGAGGGCACTTCGTTGTGGGTTCAGGAGCTTTTTGGAAACTTGATGCACGTGGGAAGTAAACGAATAAGCGACGCACCGACAATCCGTCGTGATTTAAAGGGGAACACACACGACTTTCTCCTTTTAAAGACCGTCCATTTGTCCTTTAAACTCATTCAATGACACAGTTGATGTGCATTTAAAGGACTTCAAGCTAGAGCGGTGTGCAAAGTGACCGATGATATCACACGAGAAGGAACACATTATTCAGATTAGGTTAAAATCGAGAGTAGAGCTTCGTCTTCTTTGTCTTTCTTTGCACAGAAGCTCATATTAGCGTATTAAGTTATAATATTAAACAAAGTAAAAAGGAAAGATATGCACTCTGCCATTCTATTGAGCTAAGACGACCACCACTGCAGCATGGAGCCAGTATAGTGTGACCCGGTGACAGGAAGATGACTCCCCCAGTGGAGCCTCCTGCAACGTTCAGCTCACAAGTGTCCATTTTAATTAGAGCACATCGGAGCGGCCGCTTCACGCAGAGACGACGTCGGGAGACGGACTCGAGCAGCTCCATTTAAATCTCATTTGTTTGAATGACAGGTCATTTTGGGAGTGGAACTTGAAGGCTTTCGCGACGGAGTGTCACATTCGTCGCGAGCCGACCGGAGACGCCGTTACATCATCGACAGATTTGCTCCGTCGTGTAAATTAAAAGGAGGATTTATTATTTATCTTTTTAATTAGGTAGGAAAAAGAAGTCTACCTGGCCTCGTCCCGACACGTCGTCACGCGGCGCAGGGGAGATCCCGGAGCCCGCCTCATTATCGTCACCCGGCCGCTCGCCGCTCGGAGGACGCCGGCGCCGCTAATTAGGAGCGGAGGACGAGGTGGGAGGCGCCGGGACGTCACGGGGCCAGTGGACCGCGAGGCGTGGCGCTCAGCCTCCATTTTAAAAAGGCTTCCGCAGGTTTAAAGATGCTTTCAAGGACTCTCAAGTACTTCTGCAAAAAACATCCTTAATATATTAAAAGGGAAATTCTATTGTCATTCGATTAATTATTCAGTGCAAAGCCTCTGCTGGCAACGCCTACATGTCCCAGGATGCATTGCGCCTGAGCTCCCGATGTCTCTCTCTCTCTCCGCCACGTCTCTGATCGTGCACTCGAAAATAAAAATAATAAACGTTGGCCACGTGGACGGCTTCCTGCAGCCCGAGCCAACGCGAGGACGCGCTCGTCTCTGAGACCACAAAGCCGAGCGAGGAGCCGGCGGCGCTCGCCTCCTCGGGCGCCGGCGCCGTCACCTCGAATCACGGAAGAACTTCAGAGGCTACAGCTGCGAACTCAGCTCCTCCGTCAACAACCCACCGCTCCACAACGACCGTCACCAGCAGCTGCTTTCCCCTTTGATGCAGCATCGCCGCCGCCGCTTCGACGCTAAAGAACAACACGCAAGGAACCGCCGTCCTTTGATTGGCGGCGTCTCATCGGGGAAGAGCTTCACGTCCTTAAAGGGGAGCATACTGTGTTTTAAATGCAGACTGAGAGGAGGTGTCTCGCCACGCGGCGCCCAGGTCCTCCTCCTTGGACGGCCTCGGCCTCCTCACAGCCAACAATGCATTCTCCGAGCAGCATGGTAGCATGTATGTGCTCTGCATGCTGCCAGAAACAAAGGGAGGAAGGAGAGAGAGAGAGAGAGCGAGGGGGACGATCCCATTGGCCGCGCTCTCGTCAGATGGGCGTCACCGCCAGCTAATCCCCGGGCTCAGCCGCGTGCCGCCCAGCCGGGTGTCGCGGGGGCCACCCTGGCAGATCTGGCGGGCCATGTGGCGTCCCCACCGGCCCCCCGGGGAGGTTCACAGACCCGCCATGTTGCCTTCACCTTCTGCGCAGGTGGCCCCGCCGGCCCCCCTCGGCGGCGGCGAAGAGGGAAAACTTTTTGCGCACTTTTATTTCTGGCAGCGAGGAGCTCCGGTGAACTGCACGCCGCATTCGATCCAGACACGTTTGCGGGCTCGGCGTCCAAAAAAAGCCCCCCCCCCCCCCAACGCGATTGTTATCTGGAAGTACAGACACACAGGCGGCGCCACGCTGCGGCTTCTGGTTTTCTTTGGTGGAGTTACAGCCGCGATCCGTCAGCGGCTGGAGACTCATCATGTAACGCTGACGTTAACGTCCTCCGTCCATCACGCAGGCGGAGCAGCGCTCACACAACGCGCTGCAGGATATTCATTCCCTTTATTCTGCTATTTTTTATTTTTTAACGCTTTGTTTAAAATCTCAGATTTTCTTCCTCCATATATATTTTTTTAATTCATTATTTTTTTTATTTACTCCTCAATTTATTTATGACCTCGCTCATTTCTCAGACTGTCTCATACATAACGATTTGATTTTATTCAAATTAATTATTCATTTGACTATTTAATTATTTATTCATATTCATATATTTACTCGCTCGCATACTTGTTTTTTTAGAAGACGCTATATTATTTAGAATTGATTTGATTTTCAATTACCTCCTCATCCTTGATGTGTGTGTGTGTGTGTGTGTGTGTGTGTGAGGTTAAGGTATTCGATGCTTTATATCGATGCATTACGAGTGAGAATCCTCCCTAAACCGCCTCCTGTCCTCTTAATTGCGGAGCGCCTGGTTCTCCTGTTGCTCCTCCTCGTGAGCCGCTTCTCCCGAAATGTAAATGTAACATTACACCTACACAATACCCGTAATATTTCAGTGTGGTAATCCTCAATCAACAGGCCCCACTGGGGGGAAACCAGGCCTCTTCTGTGTGTGTGTGTGTGTGTGTGTGTGTGTGTGTGTGTGTGTGTGTGCTGGCAGCGGGCCAGGTCCTCCCTCTGTACCAAACACTGAGCCGAGTCGGTTGCTTAGTGGAAACAGACAAGCCAAATCGGCGCAGAGTGACCTATTTTGTAGCCGTGTGCCGCTGGGAGTGTGTTTTCCCCTAAACTCACCCCTGCCTGCTCTCTCTCTCTCTCTCTCTCTCTCTCTCTCTCTCCGGGAGGGGGGTGGGGGTGTTCGGTGGATGCACGGCCTCGACGCCACACCTACTGATGTGGTCCGAGCTCTTCCCCTCTTCACAGGCACCTAATTATGAAAACCCTGACTCATTTACATGGCTGTCTTTGATCTAAATTACACTCCAAACCACACCAAATTAGGATCATCTGTGAATGTAAAACACTTTTTCCCCCTCTCTCTCTCTCTCTCTCTCTCGCTCCCCCCCCCCCCCCCCCTGGCCCCCCTCCCTTCACGTCTGTGTTCTAGCAGCGAGCTCTGCAGGGCACATGTTCAAATGATGAAGGGGGAATTTACTGTTTTTTAACGTCCTCTGGAGACCTGAGCCCCGACTGGAGTCACCCACAATTATCCCAGGATCTGATCCGTACCCCCCCACACACACACACACACACACACACACACACACACCCCAGATTAGACCGAGCCCTCCTCTGACTGCATACACACTTATTCGCGCGAACTGCAGGTGCTTAATACGCATCGATGTTTGTGTTTACTCAACTATCTCAAAGCTGTGATGTCACAGCTTTCTGCAATTCATGGAATACCATTGTGTCATTTCTCTTTGTTCCTTTCTCCTTCACCAAATGTGAATACTCCTCCGAAGCGTCTCCGCAGGTGAGAGACAGTTGCAGTACTGTTAGACGCATCTGCACAATTCATCACCATTGCATTCATAAATATAATAATTAATGCACAATCCTCCCTCACGAGGAATTAGAAACCATTCAAGGGAGAATCGGGAATCTAAACCTTGCACTGCGAGCCACAGACAGAGAGCAGCTTCCTGTCGGCGCCCGTTAAGGCCGAGGAGGTTGATTGACGGGTGTGAGATCGGGGGTGTGTGTGTGTGTGTGGGGGGGGGGGGGGTACCTGCCTGAAGCCCGGAGGTGAGAGGGTTGCCTGCTCCACCTCCGAGGGTTCAAGGCAGTTGCCTCTCGCTGCCGTTTGGAGACACCAGAGTGCCGAACAGTCGCCGCCCCGTCTGCAGCTTTCTCCTTTCTGTTTTTTTTTTGGACAAAAAAAAAAACACCCCGTCTGATTATTGAACCGAGATCAAACATCTCGCCGCAGATCTTTGAACAGGCAGCCAAAGTACGGAGAGAGGGAGAGAGAGAGAGAGGACTGCTATTCCGAGAGGTTTGTTTTCATGCCTTCTGTTGTGGTTTGCCTGGGCGGGCGAGCCGTGCCTCGCTCCCCCCAAATCCTCGGAGCCTGGATCCAATAAGCGCCGGTATCTGACTGCGGCGGTGCGGTTGGCAGAGGCGGGGACGCTCCGGTCTACCTACTGTACCCCCATCGCTCTCCAGGCCGCAGCCTATAGGTGCTGCTTCTCTTTCAACCCTCTTCTCCCCCCACAAGACTTAATTCACAACAAATGTCGGGAAGCCTTTGTTCCCGGAGAGGACATTCCTCAAAACGCAGCGAACCCGAGACTCAAAGCCTTTCAGGTAAACAGCGGCTTCGCCCGGGAACGTCCGCTCCCACTGGAGCGGCGACGCGTTTGTTGACACAAGTCTTCTGGATTTCAAGCCGTCCGCCGCGACGCCTGTAATCTAGACCTGGAGGTCGCTGATGGAGTTCGAACAGGTTGTGTGTGTGTGTGTGTGTGTGGGGGGGTGGGGTTCTGGTCCGAACCCGAGATCAAACACACGGGTTCTGCTCTTCTGTCTTTTGTCATCGCTCCTCTCTTTCCACCTCCTGAGCCGCAGCGCTACAGTTTATTTGCACGTATACGGCCGAAGGGAAAAAAGAGAGGAGGAAAAAAAGAGGGACACACACACACACACACACACACACACACACACACACAGAGTGCGGTTGAGGCAACGAACCCCCCCCCCCCCCCCCCCCCTGAGGGGTTTATAAAAACATCTTACCCCAAAAGAAGAAGAAAAAAAAGAGGATTAGATTGCTGCTGTCATGGAAAATGCCTGTAACTGCAATTTGGGTGTTTTTCTTTTGCGTACCTGAACCCAAACTTTTCCTTCCTCGGTCATGTTCAGCCCGGGTGGAGTAACGTGTGCAGAGCTCCGGAGGTGGGGTGGGGGGGTTAACAAGGTCACTTTTTAGGAATAAAAGACGTGGTAGAAACGAGAGTTCCTCTAACCGCAGATACAGATTAAAATGTGCGGTCGAATCAAACTAAAACAATAGCCTTCACAATAAAAGCTCAGGATACAGATGTCAAAACAACTCACGCCAGAAATCAGCTCCGTGAGCCCTTCATACATCTCTATAGACACCGTCACCTGCAGCCCAGCTGGTCTGAGGTCTGTGTTGTGTCCTTTGTATACAGAGCGTTGTGTTCAGGGTGCGTTGGACACGTTGGACACGTTGGGTCGTACAGCAGCTCCTCCTCAAATCAAAAGGTTTGCGTGATTCTTCATTATTCTGCTCCGCGTTCGACCTCTTTCCGTCTCCACCAGAGACCCGCGAGCCAGATGTCACGATGCCAATATGCTAATAAAGCTAATAAGCGTTTTTAAAGTCGCCTTTTGATCCTCCGCGTCACGGCGGCGCGGCCGGGACCGTTTGCCGTCGCCCGGGGGGCCGATGGGGACCGGCGAGACGCGTTGAGAACCCGACTGTCAACGTGCCCTCCTCGATTTACGAAGCGGCCCTCAAGAGCTCCGGAGCCGGGGTTTTGACCCCGATGATACGGCGCCTGGGGGGGAAATGGCACGGAGACGCCAGCTCGGCATCCCCGTCGCTCCGCGGTCAGAATGAGATGCTAATTAATTACCGTTGGCATCTTTGGCGACGCACGTCAGCTCCTATTTGGCACATCAATCTGGTTCGCGGCATCAAACCGAGGACCGGCGCCGAGCCGCGCCCCCGAGGTCCGGAGAACCGCCGACCGTGACCCTAATGAGGAGGAGGAGCCCGCGGCGCCGAGAACCGCCACGGACCTGATCGCACGGTGGATCAATAACCATCAGGCAGGCGGCTGCACCACGCTGAGGGGGAGACGGCTCGCGCCTTCAACCTGCGTCTGAGGCTGGAGCAGTGCATTCTGGGTAATGTAGGAAAAGTCATCCCATTTCAAACTGATTCACAGAAGATGTAATTTATTTTAAATATTAATCATGAGTAAGTATAAGTTAACGGTTTATTTTAAATATTAAACATAAGTAAATATAATTAAGTTTATTTTAAATAGTAAACATGAGTAAATATAAGTTAACAGTATATTTAAAGTATTAAAAATTAGTAAATATAAGTTAAGTTTAAATATAAGTTAACAGTTTATTTTAAATATTAAACATGAGTAAATATAAGTTAAGTTTATTTTAAATATTAATCATGAGTAAGTATAAGTTAACAGTTTATTTTAAATATTAAATGAGTAAATATAAGTTAACGGTTTATTTTAAATATGAAACATGAGTAAATATAAGTTAAGTTTAAATATAAGTTAACAGTTTATTTTAAATATTAAACATGAGTAAATATAAGTTAACAGTATATTTAAAATATTAAAAATGAGTAAATATAAGTTAAGTTTAAATATAAGTTAACAGTTTATTTTAAATATTAAACATGAGTAAATATAAGTTAACGGTTTATTTTAAATATTAAACATGAGTAAATATAAGTTAAGTTTGAATATAAGTTAATGGTTTATTTTAAATAGTAAACATGAGTAAATATAAATTACATTTATTTCAAACAAAATAAAAAAGGAGGCTTTGTTGCGTCATTTATTTACGATTCAAGTCATGTTTCTTGGTCTCGTCGGAGGTGAAGACATAAATGTGACTTTAGTCTTTTATTCTTCTTTTTCCCCTAAAATACGAGATCATTAATTCCAACGAGTCATTTCCGTGAAGACATTAATCTAAAACGCAGAAGTCAAAGACATGTGAAAATAGGACAGAAAGCACTTTATAAACAAATTAGGCCGCCGCCCCCGAGGACGTTTGGAGAGGAGGCGACAGGTTGACCAGGTCGGCGCTCCGTCATTAGCGCCAGATAATAAGCAGGAGGTCAGGAGTTCTCTGAATTACCTCCCCTCGCCCCCCCGCTCGGCGGAGCTGTGTTCGAGGGCCGCCTCGTGTTCATCAGCGCTTTAATTGCCACTCGCCCGGGAGCGCGGGGGAACGAGGCCGGGCTCTCGGAGACGCTCCTTCAGGAGGAGGCGCAGCGGGGCTGGGGAAGGAGGAGTCACTCTACAGAGGAGCGGCACCCTGGGAGACGCCGCGCCGGCGTGTTCATCACGGTGCACGACGGCGAAGACACTGGGTACCAGGAAGGAAGGAAAGGAGGCATGGAAGGTAGGAAAGGAAGGAAGGGAGGCAAGGAAGGGACAGTATGAAAGATAGGAAGAAGGCGAGGATGATAGGAAAGAAGGCAGGGAAGGTCAGAAATCGAGGAAGGAAGGGAGGCAAGGAAGGAAGGAAAGGAAGGAAGGGAGGCAAGGAAGGAAAGAAAGGAGGGGACGGTAGGAAAGATAAAAAGAAGGCGAGGATGATAGGAAAGAAGGCAGGGAAGGTCAGAAATCGAGGAAGAAAGGGAGGCAAGGAAGGAAGGAAATAAGAGGGTGGTAGGAAAGGAAGGAAGGGAGGCAAGGAAGGAAGGAAGGAAAGGAGGGGACAGTAGGAAAGATAGGAAGAAGGTGAGAATGATAGGAAAGAAGGCAGGGAAGGTCAGAAAACGAGGAAGAAATGGAGGCAAGGAAGGAAGGAAATAAAGGAAGGAAGGTAGGAAACAAAAGAAGGAAAAGAGACAAGGAAGGTAGGAAACAAAGGAAGAAAGGAGGCAAGGAAGGAAGGAAAAGCGGAAAGGATGGTAGGAAAGGAAGGAAAGGAGGCAAGGAAGGAAGGAAAGGAGGGGACGGTAGGAAAGGAAGGAAGGAAGGGAGGCGAGGAAGGAAGGAAACAATGGAAGGACGGGAGGCAAGGATGGTGGGAAAGGAGGCATGGAAGGTAGGAAATCAAGGAAGAAAGGGAGACAAGGAAGGTAGGAAACAAAGGAAGGGAGGCAAGGAAGGTAGGAAACAAATGAAGGAAAGGAGGCAAGGAAGGAAGGAAAGGAGGAAAGGATGGTAGAAAAGGAAGGTATGAAATGAAGAAAGGAAGGAAGGCAAGGACGGAAAGGAGGAAAGGAAGTTGGGAAAGGAAGGTACGAAAGGAAGGAGGCAAGGAAAGTAGGAAAGGAAGGAAAGGAGGCAAGAAAGGAAAGAAGGACCCCCCCATCTCTGTATATATGAATATAATATACATGTATATGAACACTGTTATTTAATAAATGTTTACCAAGTTGCTCTTAGTTTACTCCTATGAAGACGCTTTAAATTATGTAAATGATTAAATATGTTACAATAATATCCGTTTCATCACTTTTCAACGAGCAGATGCATAAACTAAGGAGGGCGCCGTTTGGAGTGCAGGAAGTGGGCGTGGCCAAAGTGGGCGTGGCCACAGCGCAGGAGCTCAACAGACAGGCAGCTGGTTTCAGGGATTCAACAGAACTTTTGACCCCAAACGTTCCCTCACCGCGACAAATATTTATGCTTATTCTCTGATTGTTATAAACAGAACAATGTTGTCTATAGATATTCATTAAAGTGTTTATGTGTATAAACAGTC